>CM037778.1:10673084-10723084 GCA_021229015.1 Solen grandis | reverse complement strand
CGACTATTCGAAGAATATGAGAGATATTGTAGTCACCCTGGCGTTGGCGTTGCAGCTTTTGGTTAAAGTTTTGCTTGCAAGTTACTATCAACCTTATATCTCAATAACTATTTATGGTATTGACTTGAAAGTTTATAAATATGTTCAGGGGCATCAGACAACCAAAGTAGATAACTCTTGACTGAATTTAATATGAATTATGGCCCCTTTTTAACTTTGAAATTTTGGTTAAAGTTTTGCATGCAATAGAAAATTTGGTTAAAGTTTTGCGTGCTAGCTACTATCTAGTTTGTATCTCAATAACCATTCATGGTATTGACTTGAAAGTTTATGAATATGTTTAGGGGCATCAGACAACCAAGGTAGATAACTCTTGATGGAATACACATTACAAATTATGGCCCCTTTTTAACTTAGAAATGTTGGTTCAAGTTTTGCATGCAAGGTACTTTCATGTTAATATCTCGGTATTCAGGCATGGGATTGCTTTGAAACATCTTTAATATGTTAAGGGGTATCAGACTTTCATGGTAGATAACTCTTGATGGAATATGTTTCAAATTATTGCCCCTTTTTAACTTAGAAATTTTGGTTCAAGTTTTGCATGCAAGGTACTTTCATGTTAATATCTCAGTATTCAGGCATGGGATTGATTTGAAACATCTTAAGTATGTTTAGGGGTATCATACTTTCATGGTAGATAACTCATGGTAGAATATGTTACAAATTATGGCCCTTTTTTAACTTAAAAATTTTGGTTAAAGTTTTGCATGCAAGGTACTTTCATACTAATATCTCATTATCCAGGCATAGGATTGATTTGAAACATCTTTAATATGTTTAGGGGTATCATACTTTAAAGGAAGATAACACTTGATGGAATATATTAAAAATTATGACCCCCTTTTAACTTAGAATTTTGGTTAAATTTTTGCATTCAAACTACTATCCAGCATATATCTCAGAAATTGCTTGTGGAATTGACTAGAAAGTTAAGGAGTGTCATCAGTGGCATCAGAAAACTAAGGAATTTTATACAAATTATGGCCCATTTCTAACTTGGATTTTTCGTTAAAGTTTTGCATGCACAGTGTTATTGTGCTTATGTCTCAGTAACTAGGCATGGGATTGATTTTAGACATCATAAAAATATTAAGGGGTATCAGACTATCAAGGTATATCATTTTTGACTTTTATTATGTACAGGGTATGTGAAGGACAAGAATTGAAATAGATTTCATTTGATTTATCAACAAGCATTTTGAATAGTCGTGCGTGCTGTCCTCTGACAGCTCTTGTTAACTTTGGTATGTCTTGGCCATGGACCAAACCTTTGTCCTCTTGATTCCTGGGGCAGACGCTCTTATACCACTCAATTACCGGAACTGATAATTATAATGTCATTATATTAATATTTTTATGATAAACAAAAAGGATCATATTTTATCAAATTGATAAATCAATATGATTTTCTCTCCCACATGAGTGACTCATGCAGAAATGTGGCTTATCAGTTATGTGAAACAGGTTGAGGCAAAGGTTAGAAGATAAACTTTTACTTCACTGTATGAATTTTATTTACCATGTCTTGTGTACACTTGTACATGTATACCCACACTTCATTTCTATACAGGGATTTGATTGTTTTGTCCTTTTTATTCAGGACTGTGTATAGGAGTTGTCCCCTCTAAAAATTACTGCTATTTTCCCCAAATTTGCTTTTTAATCCAAAATTTTTCTTAACCAAGTGAAAAGGAAATGGCGATATTTTCCCAAAAGTATGGTATAAAGGCGCTTCCTCTTCATCTGAAAACAAGGAATATCTTTAACCCTTTCCCTCATATAGACTCATTTTGACGTACTCAATAGGTATCACATAAAGCCTGATCTGCAGAAAACCACAGTTAAACCTTACCAAATTTAATTACAAAATCCTCATTTCCAGACCACTGAGGAGCAGCGAACAGCATAAAACCTGATCAGCCTGCTACAAAATGAAACCGGATGTTACGTTTTTGTTGAATATAGGATCTGTTGGGGTCGAACAATCAATTCCGAAATCTATGTGTTTCCTATTTTTTAGCGTTCTACTCTTTCAGTTTACCTTATAAAGGTGCAGTGTCTTACTTTTCTAGACAAATCGTTCGCAGGAGAAGAAAACTTGAACTTTTAAAACATATAGATCTAAAGAACTCGTTTCCGCAACTCCTTTCTTTTCTTTTGACTAATTTTACAATGACCAAGTAAGTCATTCACAACTATAGTACCTACATTCTCAGCATCCATTTCTTTTCGTTGAAATCCGAATAACCTCGCAATTTGTATGAATGATAGAACAAAATTATACAACACAGGTATGCTGAGATTCAGCTTAAGTGTTGAAAACTCATTTTTGAGTAAAAAAAATATATATTTATCAGCTAATGTGTTGAAAACTCAATTTTGAGTAAAAAAATAAATATTTAGGGGACACAATAATTGTATGTTGCATAGCAGAGAAGAACTAATTTTTCTATGATGTTGCGTAACTGTCATTTACCGTGCGGAGGAATATAATTTCTTTTGATGCAAAGGTGGCTCGTAGGTGAATTTGGATTGTGGATGTGCAGGTTTCGGTCATGTGGTGGTGTTACAATGATCCATATAGAAAGCTTAAATTCAGATACAAATCTGTGTAACTTATTAATAATCACATCAAGCTAATGACCTCAGATACCTCCAGGGGTTATTGGATGCACTATTGAATGGCCGATACCTGTATATCTGCTAATCGAAGTTACGTAGGAGCCTCATGGAGACTTTGCCGTGGATCAGCTAAATAAGATACAGAGAGTACAAATCAAAGCCCTGATAGTGCTGAGAGAACAGTATTGTTGCATTTCTTTTGTTCATCAAAGTAAGTTTAATAAATCAAGGTCAAATTTTCAAGAAATTGACAAAACAACAACAACAAAAAACGCTTTAACTTTGCGTTAACAAGATCAGTAAAAAAAAATTAAAGACAAACGCACCGTTTGTTTCAATGGACTGTTAACAATTAGCACATTGCCACTGTTATTCTCCCTATTTCTATAGCCTACAGTTTATAAGATTTATATCAGATTTGCATTTCTAAATCAAAAGGAAACAAATCTTAAAGAACAATCGTTCTTTATTTAATGTAAGTTTGGTATCTTGTAAAAACTTAGTTACCCTACATATCTGCAGCTCATCAAACCCTCATCCACTTGAAACACACACAACTTCAGTGCCTTCAGCACTTTGATCCAACCATCTGCCTTTGTTCATCCACAATCTAAATTCATTGAATCCTCTTTGCTTTGATACTATGATGCCTTTGTGAGTATATTGGCGGGGGGGGGGGGGGGGTGCATGCAACACCTGTCACAGTTTTTAAGATATTTAATTGAAACCTCATTAAGATCTTCAATAAAGTAATTGTCTCAATAAATAATTGTATCAATAAAATAATTGGTAACTTTTCAATAAATATTTTAAAAAAAATTGGAATTAAAAAAAATTGGAACCCTTCAATAAAGTAATTGTCAATAAAGTAATTGGTAACCTTCAATAAAGTAATTGGTAACCTTCAATAAAGTAATTGGTAACCCTTCAATAAAATAATTGGTAACCCTTTAATAAAGTAATTGTCAATAAAGTAATTGGTAACCTTCAATAAAATAATTGGTAACCCTTTAATAAAGTAATTGTCAATAAAGTAATTGGTAACCTTCAATAAAGTAATTGGTAACCCTTCAATAAAATAATTGGTAACCCTTCAATAAAGTAATTGTCAATAAAGTAATTGGTAACCCTTCAATAAAGTAATTGTCAATAAAGTAATTGGTAACCTTCAATAAAGTAATTGGTAACCCTTCAATAAAGTAATTGGTAACCCTTCAATAAAGTAATTGTCAATAAAGTAATTGGTAACCTTCAATAAAGTAATTGGTAACCCTTCAATAAAGTAATTGGTAACCCTTCAATAAAGTAATTGTCAATAAAGTAATTGGTAACCTTCAATAAAGTAATTGGTAACCCTTCAATAAAATAATTGGTAACCCTTTAAAAAAATAATTGGTAACCCTTCAACGAAATAATTGGTAACCCTTCAATAAAATAATTGGTAACCCTTCAATAAAGTAATTGGTAACCCTTCAATAAAATAACAGGTTACCTTGCAACATGACAATGCATCACTTTGTGGTGCTTGTTTGAAGTCTGGGCTTTCCTTGATTCGTCTGGTTGTTTTTGTCATGTTCATCATCTCTTAACTTTAGTGTCTCATGTTCAGCTTTGAGGGTTTTATGTCACAAATGGACATAATAGGGATTGATAAGGTCAAGGTCATGGTTAATATAGAAAGCTTGAATTGATTTCTAGTGCATTACTAGTCCTGGTGACCGAGTGATTAGAGCGTCCACCCTGGAATCAGGAGGTCTTGGGTTCGATCCCCAGCTACAATATACAAAAGTCATAAAAAATGGTACTGGTATACCTCCCTTGCTTGGCGCTTTGCATATAAGGATAGTTCCAGGTCTGATTGGCCCAATGTCAGGATAATGTGACTGGGTGTGGTACCATGCCACATGTCTGTTATGTGATACTGCAGTGTGGCAGCACTATATCTGTCTTAAGTAGACATTGTCTCCAAATGGCTGAAATACTGTCGTAGGGACATTAAACCCAATAAACAAACAATACATCGATTACGAAACAAGTTATAATCACCTTTGATGGCTCTGGTGGCAGTTTATGTTGTCATTATTGTGGGAGGAAACTGGAGAACCCCACTTGTCTGGACAGGTGACCACTGTACCCTTTCATGTACGTGACCAGGAATTAAACCTGGTTTCATTTTGTGAAAAGTGAAGTGCGTTACCATAAGGCAATCCAGGCACCCATGATGCAGGAGTATCACTCAACTATAGTGATTAAGTCTAGTTTTTGTGTCACCTGCTGTAAGCAGAGGTGACACATAGGGATCACTTTTCCGTTGTCTGTCTGTCCATCAGTCTGTCCATCACACTTTAGCAGGTGACACACATTTCAAAGAACCCTCTTGTTGAACTATTTGTACAGTTTTATAGCTGTCCATAGCTTTTCTTAATCTAAATCTGAGCTATAGAATATCAAAATACAAAATTAAAATTTTTAACTAAACAGCACTGTCCATGTCACTTTCCTATAGCCCCTAACCATTATTTTATCTGAAAGCTGCCATTCTTTTTCATTTGAATAAATTATACTCAGTGAAGATATCAAAGGTTTTATACAATAAATTCTTCTGTAGGGTGTTTAAGAATATTGCAATAGTACATGTATTGAATATAAATGTTTGAAATGAGGTTCTAACTTGACACACTATGAAGGAGACGTGATCGATTTTGTTATTGTTTGGTTTTGAAAGGGAACTACATGTGTATTGCTTTTAAAAAAGATCATTGAGATAGTGCACAGGTAGTCAATCTATGGAAGGTAAACAGGAACATAAATTGGTCATAGCGACCTTGAGTAACTGACACTCAGTGGGGCAGTTGAGGGGCAATTAAGTCGTATGTTTGGTTTGTTATTGTTGTTTTGGTTCATTAGGTTGGTGGTTCTACCCCAGGTGATTATTTTGCACTTGGGGACTTCCAACTTTATGACTGTAATATTATCACAGGGATAGTAAGACACTGAATAACAAAACAACTTTTTGTTTTTCAAAAAGGGCACGACTTCCAAAAAGGTAAAAAAGGTGATGAAACATTTAAAAGGTGCAGATGGAGAAGCAAGATTCAAACTCAGAACATTTATGTTGATAACCTGACTGCTTAACCAGCTATCTTGAATTATATTATCCATTATTTTGTGTCGTCTGCTTTCAGCAGAGGTAACACATAGGGATCACTTCTCAGTTGTCTGTCTGTCCATCTGTCTGTCACACTTTGTGTATCACAGTTTTTCCAATACATTTCTTTCAGCAGGTTACGCATGTGTTCCAAGGAACACATATTGTTGTTATCATGATGTAAGTATGGTTGAATCACAAAGAGTTTTGATATATTTCAGCCATTCAGCCCAGGGAGCCATATTATCTGGTCGGGCATGATGTAGAGCTCGTTTGTAATGCCAATCATGAGGTGAAGGGAATTCTTACGTTTTGGAACCAGACGGAATATGTCGATCCTCAGTTTATTCATAAAATCAACAGCACAGCAATCAAGGTAATGCCTGATATTCAAATATTATATTATATTTATTATCCATTTACCTTGCATAGACTAATTTTCATGCATTGACAAACAGAGCAGTCCCAGAACAGACAGCTCCTGGAAGTGTACAGTAGTGTAGCTTAGATTCTGTGTTGGAAATTGATCTCATTCCTAGCACTTTATTGATTTACACTCAATTATCTTGTGGTTTTCTGGGTAGTACTTACCCAGTGACTCAAGCATGTGTGCCAGTTGCTTTGATCATATCAGCCCTTTCAAAGAATACCACATATTGCTGCATTTGATCATCCTGGCAGACAGCAGACACTGAACGGAATTGTGTTATCTGGGACCCCTGTTGGCTCATTCAGTATTGAAGCTCAGGATTCAACACAGTCTGCATGGCAAGGAAAAATCCATTGTTTAAACTACCATTAATTTTGTAAATCAATATTCATTAAGCCATGAAGTTGTAGATTGATGTTCATGTTTAAGTGGGTAAATGAAACATTAGATTTTTATTTACCCTGCAAATTGAGCAAAAAAACTGCTCTGCTTGCCAGTCCGTCAAAACCAGTCTATAATGTTTAAGGGTTTAACTGTGACAAATTTCCCAGTAAATTGATATTGCAGTGCATGTGTTTGCAAAAATACAACTTGAATACTGAAGTGACAAGATCTATAGACAGTTTCTTTAATATATAGCATAAAAGCATAAAAGCAGACAGGTTTATTAACCTCTATCTATTGCAGTTTTTGGTATCTTTGTTTAAAAGAGTCATACTATAACAGTAGATATTACCAACAAATATATATATAGTTTTTTAAGCATTTTAGGGACCTTGATTATAACTTAATGATGGATGGTTTAATTACCTTAATATCTCAGATGCAACATATAGAACCTCCAATGAAACTATCTGCACCCTCACAAAAAAGTTATACTTTATTGTATTTGAGATGGGTGGAATCAAGGTCAGGGTCACTGTAACTTATGACCTTTATTTACACATAAAAACATTCCAATTTGACATTATTTCTGCAGCTGATTCACAGTAACCAATCCAGTGATGACTTTTTTTTCCTTAAGTATTATTAGGTCCAAATCTTGTCTTGCAGCTGGTGGTTCCGAGGAATACGGTATCAAAAATGTATTCCTTGATGTGTGTTGAAACAGACAGCCTGGATACAGACTACAGTAGCTGTATTAACAATGTTTATCTCGAATTTGAATGTAAGTATATAGAACATCTGTCTGTGTAGTATTATATTCCGTGAAATAATTTTGGGGTGGGGGTATTGTCAATGCTTCATCTTTCTATTCCACTTCTAAGTTCATCCGTCATTCCCTTTTCTTTCATTGGCTGTTGTTCAGCAACCTGATCAATGGCAGCCTTCTGAATTTTATTTTATAAAAAAAAATCTAAAAATCTTCTCCACTGAAATTATTGGTTAGCATTTAATTTCATTTGGTGTAAATGGTCACTTCATTGCCTTCCACCATGATTGGCATTTGAAAAGCAAAGATAAAGTTTATCTCTTGAAATTGAGGCCCCTTAGGATCAACAAGTTTGCTTATGTACTCTATATAGATCATTTCAAAAAATTCTCCCTCTATGAAACAATTGGTCTGAATTAAATTTCATTTGGCACAAATAGTCACCTCATGGCCCTATACCATAATTGCTAAGATAAAGTTGATCACTTGGAAAATGGCACTTGTCAATGGGACGATATTGCATCGAGTCAGCACTATTATGTTTCTTGTGTAGACCAAGTCTCCCAAATGACTAAAATTATGTCAGTGGGATGTTAAACTCAAGCAACCAAAGTAGCATATGCTGGCATGTATTGACCAAGTTATTGAGATTTCAGGTGGTGATAAACATTACATTTTTCGTCGGGGTGGGCAATATATTGCAATACCATTTGTCTGTCAATATATCACAATATGATTTCAAATATCGCAATATATTGTTTTAGTAGCTGAATAATTTTCAAGTATTAAGTGGGTATAATAAATAGAAACAAATAGCAAATATGTTTATACAATATTAAATTTATGTATATTTTTATTCTAAAGTAAATTTCATAACTTCAGGAGAACAATTGCACAATGGTAATATGCAGTATAAAAAAGGATTAACAGATACTTTAAAGTCAAAACATCAGTTGAAAAGTTAAGGCAAAGAATTGGTACCTTACACGAAAAGCTCAAAATTTGAAAATACCTTAAAATAACTTAAAATAAATGAAGCATCAACATCTTTTACGTATATTTTGAATTTAGGCAATACATTGCAATATATCACAATATTAGGTTCAAATATCGAATTATATTGCTTGTTATTTTGTTTGGCAAACTAGTCTTTTACCCCCTGAGATCTGTCAACGAAGTGAAGCATGGAACCATCTAAATATTTGTAGGCTGATAAGTCTTTATACTGGTTGCATTTTTCCTTATGTTTTTAGATGAGTGCATTTCAGAGGGCACACAGACCTTTACCTTGACCTATTTATTCATACACAAACAAGCTAAAAATAATCCATAATATCACGTTCCTATTGTTTTCCTGTCTAACAGGAAAAATATCATTTGTGTGCAGTGTTACAAAGTGCAATTACTCAATAATTAGAAATTTTCTCATATGGATTTGTAAACAACCATGACATTGTCAGTACCTGTCAGACTTTATAATCTGCATTATGTTGCTTTGTGTTCAGGTAAAAAGACTTCCTCCACCTGTAATTAGATGGATGTCGCTATATGACTGAAATACTGTCGAAGCGACGGTAAACTCAAATAGTCAAGTCAAAAGACTTGTATTTGACATGATGTTTTATTATTATTTAAGTTATTAGAAGGAACTTTATTTTTGCAAATATTTCTTCCTCACAGTAAATTTTTACAAGCAGTGCTGTTCAAGGACTGTATATTGTATATCATTGATAAACAAAAAATTTTTTTAAATTTCCCATGGCCACAGATCTGATGGTCTTTGGGTTTGAACCATCCAGAGAAATTAATATAAGTTGAAGGAATTTGTTTTCCAATCCGTGTCAAAAGGAATGTCTAAATAAACATATTATGTATTTACCATTCAATCCAATTTAACATGGTACATGTATCTAGGCATAAACCACAAATACAAATTTAATTTAATATGATATCGAGGCTTAAATCATTAATACAAATTTAATATACTGGTAGTATCTAGGCTTAAACCACTAATACAAATTTAACGTGGTATCTATGCTTAAACAACAAATACAAATTTAATATGGTATCTAGGCTTAAACCACAAATGAGTTATACACTATCCCCAGGAGTGAGAGTTCATGAGGATCAATCCTGGCATTAACAAAGTCATTATAAAGTGATAGAAGTAGATATCCTGCTTTATGGTTCATATAACTATAGGGTAGTTCAAAGACTGTTGGTTGTAGTTGAATATTAAGGTAGTATCATGTTTCATGTCAACAGTGTGTAAACTGCTTTATGGCAGTACTTTATCTACCATGCAGAAATATCTCCAGATAGCTTAACCCTTTACCTCTCACAGACTTGTTTTGATGCATCGACAAACAGAGCAGACCTGATCAGACTGCTCCTGGAAAGATCAGGGTCTCCTCTGTTTTCTCATACATTATTGTAGCTCAGGTTATACACAGTCTGTATGGCTGAGAATAATCCTTTGTTTTATATACCATTTAAAGTTTTGTAAATGAATATTCATAAAGTCATGAATTTGTACATGAGGTAAAGGGTGAAATACTACAAACAAAGGAACAACGGATCAGCAGTGTATAGTGAGTACAGATTGCTGCAGAAAGATTGTTCTAAACACAGATTAATGTTGAATGTTCTATGGTCTAAACACAGATTAATGTTGAATGTTCGATGGTCTAAACACAGATTAATGTTGAATGTTCGATGGTCTAAACACAGATTAATGTTGAATGTTCGATGGTCTAAACACAGATTAATGTTGAATGTTCGATGGTCTAAAGACAGATTAATGTTGAATGTTCGATGGTCTAAACACAGATAATTGTTGAATGTTTGATGGTCTAAACACAGATTAATGTTGAATGTTCGATGGTCTAAACACAGATTAATGTTGAATGTTCGATGGTCTAAACACAGATTAATGTTGAATGTTCGATGGTCTAAACACAGATAATTGTTGAATGTTTGATGGTCTAAACACAGATTAATGTTGAATGTTCGATAGTCTAAACACAGATAAACGTTGATTGTTCGATGGTCTAAACACAGATAAACGTTGAATGTTCGATGGTCTAAACATAGATAAATGTTGCATGTTCGATGGTCTAAACATAGATAAAGGTTGAATGTTCGATGGTCTAAACATAGAAAAAGATTGAATGTTTGATGGTCTAAACACAGATAAGCGCTAAATGTTTTATGTTCTATACACAGATAAACATTGAATTTCGTTCTAAACACAGATAAAAATTGAATATTTGATGTCTTGCAGATCCTACAAGAGATGATGAATACTGTGCATGTAAATAACTTTTGTTTATCTCTTGTACTGTATGGTGGCTTAAAGGGGATGTGGAAATATTTATTATATCTGTGCGCATGTGATAACTACTGCATGTGCACACGATAACTATTACATTCACATGAAATAACTATCACACACAGTAGTTATTGCTTACGCATGTGGTAACTAAAGTTATTATACAGTAGCTATCACATGAGAACATTGTAGTTATCGCGTGCACACATGATATATGGTAAAAAAAGTCTGTCATGTCCCCTTTATGCCACCTTACCTGTGTGCATCACATTATACTTCTTTGTAATGTTCCGTACATGGTGACTGGTTGGGGTAGAGAAGCACTGGTTTTCTTGCAATGTTACCTTGGGTTCCTTCTGAGCTTGGTTCAACATTGAGTATGTAAGGGTATTTGGTGATTAGTTCATCTTCTGGTATTTCAGAGTCTTCAGGAAATTTAACTTTGTGACTGGAAAGATACCAAACTAATCTGCAAGTAAGTCTGTATAAAGTAAATTGCAGTCTGGTCTGGTTTTATGTAGAACTGCCTTAGGTTTGATCTGAGGTATATCATATGACATTATTTGTTAGTTTTCTGTTGAACATGCAGGTAATTGAATTTTAATGATTTCCTCACAGATTGTTAAATGGACAATGGACTATGTAACAGTGTGTTTGTTTTTCAGCCAAGACAGCAAAAAAAGTGACTTGAGCGCATGTAAGATGAAGATGTGACAAGTCATTTTTTCTTTGAATGTGAGGCCTTTGCAAACTGCAGTATTCTCTTATATGAAAGAATTTGTGTACTGAGTATTCTTGGGGGAAAAAACATGATTTACTTGAAAAAAATAACTCAAGTTTTTCACCACCCCCATCCACTTTTGGTTGACAGCGACACCGTAACTCGTTCATGAAAATGATACTAAGCTCACGATATGAAATAACAATTCATGACAGATCCTTTATGTTTAACATACTGATTAGTGGGTTATTTCTGTTCAAAATTAATATTTGCAATTCTTCGGAGGATAAGAAAATCATAGAAAAAAAAAAGTCAAAATATATTGAACTGGAGAAATTTAATATGCAGGATCATTCAGTTGCCTTGAATACACTGTGATATGAGAGACATGATTTTCTCATAAAATGAAAAATGCAGTATTATACTAGAATATAAGTAAAAATTATAAATAATGTAAGCATTTGGAATTAATATGAACATCCTTGCCTGTTCATAGTTGGAACCAATGGTATATATTCTGTTATCTCTACCATTTATACCGTGGGGTTTTCAAATGGCAAAACTTTGTTGTCCTGAATATTAATCAGCTACTTGCTGATCATTGAGACCATGCATATTAATTTGAAATTCAAAAACAAAAGCTGACTTTCCAAATCCAAAAACTATCGGTAATGCGTCATTTCATTGGTCAACTGATCTGTGCTTTCCCCACCAAGGATCAAATAAAATGCCAAACTGAGTACAAAGTTTTGCTAATAAAATGACCCATGGTCAATTATGAAGCAAAGCATGTTGAGTGGACGTGGGTTCCAACAATGATGTAAAATTTTTTTGTACAACAACATGGTTAGTTGGTAGAGTGCTAGCAGTAAAACACCACAACCAGTCAATACAAATGCTAACATGGGTATTAATTACAGGAAATGGTTTTAAGTATATTTTGATAACACATGCACTTAAGGGGATGGGGGATTACTTGTTTGTTTGTTTTGTTTTCAACTTTAGACATATTATAGTGCTGCCAGACTGCAGCATCACGCTGTAGACAAGTGGCATGATACCACACTCAGTCACATTATCCTGACACCAGGCAAACCAGTCCTGGAACTTCAATTTCCCTATCAGTACAATTTTTAATGGATTTAGTATGTGGCAGTTGCAGATCAAACCCACAACCTCCTGCTCCAGAGGCAGACGCTCTAGCCACTTGACCACTGCAGAAATTTGGGAGAGGAGGGGTGGGGGAATTAATTATAATTATTTGTCTATATATTTCACACTGTGCTGTGAACATGAATACCTAATGGCTTGCTCAGTTAAAAAATCATAATACCCTGGAACAGTTAATAGTTTGAAATTGTGCTTTAATGCTTGAGTTTGGACCATATGAGAGACTGGTATATTGACTTAGATATGGATGATAGAATTTTCAAATAATTAGGACTTGTGCTCGGGTGAGCTTTTGTGATCGCCTTTTGTCCGTCATGCGTCGTCAGTCGTCCGTCGTCAACAATTGCTTGTGAACACTCTAGAGGCCACAGTTTTGGCCCAATCTTCATGAAACTTGGTCAGGATGTTTGTCTACATGATATCTCGGATGAGTTCGAAATTGGGTCATGTGGGGTCAAAAACTAGGTCACTAGGTCAAATCTTAGAAAAACCTTGTGAACACTCTAGAGGCCACAAATTTGGCCCAATCTTCATGGAACTTCATCAGGATGTTTGTCTACATGATATCTCAGATGAGTTCGAAATTGGGTCATGTGGGGTCAAAAACTAGGTCACCAGGTCAAATCTTAGAAAAACCTTGTGAACACTCTAGAGGCCACAGTTTTGGTCCAATCTTCATGAAACTTGGTCAGGATGTTTGTCTACATGATATCTCGGATGAGTTCGAAATTGGGTCATGTGGGGTCAAAAACTAGGTCACCAGGTCAAATCTTAGAAAAACCTTGTGAACACTCTACAGGCCACAGTAATGGCCCAATCTTCATGAAAAATGGTCAGGGTGTTTGTCTACATGATATCTTCGATGAGTTCGAAAATGGGTAATGTGGGGTCAAAAATTAGGTCACCAGGTCAAATCTTAGAAAAACCTTGTGAACACTCTACAGGCCACAGTTTTGGCCCAATCTTCAATAAATTTGGTCAGGATGTTTGTCTAATTGATATATTGGATGAGTTTGAAAATGAGTCACATGAGGTCAAAAACTAGGTCACCAGTGCAAATCTAAGAAAAACCTTGTGAACACTCTAGAGGCCTACATTTTTGTCCCAGTCTTCATTAAACTTAATATGAATGATGACTGCATGAATTCCCAGTTGAGTGCAAATTCAGGTAGGATCAATATGTAGGTCACTTAGTCAAATGTTAGAAAAACACTTTTAGATGCCAGATTTTTTGTCATTATGCCTAACACAGCCATCTTACTCAGGTGAGCGACACAGGGCCATTTTGGCCCTCTTGTTATTAGGACTTTCTGCCATTTCGGGTTTGTACTGTTTTTTAGCTCACCTGAGCACAACGTGCTCATGGTGAGCTATTGTGATCGCCTTTTGTCCGTCGTCCGTCGTCCGTCGTCCGTGCGTGCGTGCGTGCGTCCGTCCGTCGTCAACAATTTGCTTTAAACAACATCTCCTCATGAACCGCTGAAGGGATTTTGACCAAACTTCACAGGAATCATCCTTATGATGCCCTCTATCAAAGTTGTACAAATTATTCAGATTGGTTAAAAAAGTAGGTCACAGGAGCTAAAAATAGATTTTAAAAATGCAAACTTTGAAAATCTTCTTCTGCAAAACTGCAAGGCCTAGAGCTTAGATATTTGGTATGTAGCATCATCTTATGGGCCATTACCAAGATTGTACAAATCATAGCCCTACGGTGATAAATGACCCCGCACCAGGGGTCACTTGTTTTACATAGAGTTATATAGGAAAATCTTTAAAAATCTTCTTCTATGAATCCATTAGGCCTAGAGCTTAGATATTTGGTATGTAGCATCATCTAATGGTTCATTACCAAGATTGTTCAAATCATAGCCCTACGGTGATAATTGCCCCCGCACCAGGGGTCACTTGTTTTACATAGAGTTATATAGGAAAATTTAAAAATCTTCTTCTATGAATCCATAGGCCTAGAGATTAGATATTTGGTATGAAGCATCATCTTATGGTTCATTACCAAGATTGTACAAATCATGACCCTATGGTGATAAATGACCCCGCACCATGGGTCACTTGTTTTACATAGAGTTATATAGGAAAAACTTTAAAAATCTTCTTCTATGAATCCATTAGGCCTAGAGCTTAGATATTTGGTATGTAGCATCATCTTATGGTTCATTACCAAGATTGTTCAAATCATAGCCCTATGGTGATAAATGCCCCCGCACCAGGGGTCACTTGTTTTACATAGAGTTATATAGGAAAAACTTTAAAAATCTTCTTCTATGAATCCATAAGGCCTAGAGCTTAGATATTTCATATGTAGCATCATCTAATGGTTCATTACCAAGATTGTTCAAATCATAGCCAAACGGTGATAAATGCCCCCGCAATAGGGTCACTTGTTTTACATAGAGTTATATAGGAAAACTTTAAAAATCTTCTTCTATGAATCCATAGGCCTAGAGTTAGATATTTGGTATGTAGCATCATCTTATGGTTCATTACCAAGATTGTACAAATCATAGCCCTATGGTGATAAATGACCCCGCACCAGGGGTCACTTGTTTTACATAGAGTTATATAGGAAAATCTTTAAAAATCTTCTTCTATGAATCCATTAGGCCTAGAGCTTAGATATTTGGTATGAAGCATCATCTTATGGTTCATTACCAAGATTGTACAAATCATGACCCTATGATGATAATGGCCCTTTGGAGATAAATGACCCCGCACTAAGTCTTCTCCTCTGAAACCATAAGGCCCAGTGCTTATATATTTGGTGTGTAGTATTGTCAGGGCTAAAATGTTTAAGATTGAGTTATATCAGAATTCTTGTCTGTTTAAAAACCTTGTAATCAGTTGTAGCAATGGTACTCAGGTGAGCGATCCAGGGCCATCATGGCCCTCTTGTTTATTATTATTATTATTCTTTTTTTCTTCTTTTCTTGTTTTTTATACTTCAGATGCTGAAATTTTGATTTCAGTGATTTTCATATGCCTATGACGTCATGGGATGTCACACTTGATATTGTCTACAAAAGTTTGTACGCGGTCTACAGCCATTATTTCTGGACTGATTTTCATCAAATTTTCACAGAATGTGTATATTAGGCTCTAGTTGTGCATCCCGGTGTCCGTTCTTCAAAATTCGAAAAGGCAATGGTTCTATGGCGAATCCAAGATTCGAACCATTGACGTCAAATTTCAAATGCGTATAAAATCGCTTCCAGATAAGTTAGAAAGATGATATTTGGTCAGAATATACGTCTCTAGGATTTCTTTACATTCTCTGAAGATGACGTCATATGATGTCATGAGGTGAAAAGTATTTTTAATTTACGTGTTGATTTTTATATGTTGAAACCGTCCGAGCACCATGAAAAGTTAATAGCCTATGCTTCAGATAGAACATATTGCATTTCAATAATATTCATTTGACTATGACGTGTTTTGACGTCAAACTTGACGTCGTCTAAAAATGTTTGTACGCTGTCTACAGCCATTATTTCTGGGCCGATTTTCATCAAAATTTCACAGAATGTGTATGTTACACTCTAGTTTTGCATCCCGGTGTCTGATTTTCCAAATTCGAAAATGCAAAGGTTTTTTGGTGAATCCAAGATTAAACCATTGACGTCAAATTACAAATACGTATAAAATCGCTTCCAGATGAGTTAAAAAGCTGATATTTGGTTAGTATATATGTCTCTAAGTGGGCTTTAAATTCTGCTAAGATGAATGTTTTTTGACGTCATAAGGTCAAAAAGAATTTCTCATATATACGCGTTAATTTAAATATGTTGTTAAGTTCCCAGGACAATTAAAATTTAATGGCATATACATAAATAAATGAGCTTTTGAAATCAAGGTCTTTCATATTAACGTGCCGTCATATAAAGTCAGATTTGACGTCAGGACAAAAAGGCTTTACGTGGTATACAGCCATTATTTCTGGACCGACTTACATCAAAATTTCACAGAATGCATATGTACTGCTCTTGTTGTGTATTCTGGTGTCCGTTTTGGCAAATTCAAAAAGGCAATAGTTCTTATGGCGAATCCAAGATTGGAACCACTGAGGTCAAATTTCAAATACGTATAAAATCACTTCCAGATGACTTAGAATGCTGATATTTAGACTGAATATTAGTCTCTAAGACTTCTTTCTATTTGGAAGGTCAAAAAGAAATTCTGATATCTATGATGTCATATGACACCAAACTTGACGTTTTCTTCACAAGTTTGTGCGTGGTCTACAGCCATTATTTCTGGACGGATTTTCATCAAAATTTCACAGAATGTGTATGTTACGCTCTAGTAGTGCCAGTCGGTGTCCGTTTTTCCAAATTTGAAAAGGCAAAGGTTTTATGGCTAATCCAAGATTAGAAGCATTGATGTCAAATTTCAGTATGTCTTCAAGTCTTCTTTACATTCTGAGGAGATGAACGTCATATGACGTCATGTGACCTTATAAGGCCAAAGTATTTTTTTTTGTTTTTAAGACCTGTATGCCATATTTTTTGTTTGATTTGCATTAATTCTTACTGAAGGTGCAGCATTTGATCCTATGGAGCAATATCACTTCCATTTTAAGTTCAATTATTGCTTATATCTTGAAAACCTCTAAAGCTAGACCGAATTATGTGACAATCGAATTGTAAGCATTTTAAATAAATTTGTTTTGTTACATAGTTTATAGAAATAGGCCAAGTTAATTGAAATTAATAAAAAAAAAAGATTTTCATTTACTTTTGAGATATCCTCCAAGTTAATCAGTTTATTTTTCAAAGTTATGGAAGTTATGGCCATACAAAAACAATTTAAAGGAAGGAATTTGATATCCTTATACTTTTTTCGCTTTTAGTGTTTGTCAAATGTAGCAGAAAGTCCTATCATTCGTATCAACGAATGAAATCTAGTTATTATTATTATTCTTTTTTTCTTCTTTTCTACGCGTTTATTTCTATATGTTGCAATAGCCAAGGACAATGAAAATTAAATGGCATATACTTCAGATGCTGAAATTTTGATTTTAATGATTTTCATATGCCTATGACGTCGCACTTGACGTTGTCTACAAAAGTTTGTACGCGTTCTACAGCTGTTATTTGTTGACCGATTTTCATCAAATTTTCACAGAATGTGTATATTAGGCTCTAGTTGTGCATCCCGGTGTCTGTTTTTCAAAATTCAAAAAGGCAATGGTTCTATGGCGAATCCAAGATTTGAACCATTGGCGTCAAATTTCATATGCATATAAAATCATTTACAGATGAGCTAGAAAGATGATATTTAGACAGAATATAAGTCTTAGGTTTTCTTTACATTCTAGAAGATGAACGTCATTTGACGTCATATGACGTCATGAGGTGAAAAGTAATTTTTAATTTTTACATTTTGAAAACGTCCGAGCACCTTAAAAATTTGATAGCATATGCTTAGATAGAACATATTGCATTTCAATGATTTTTATTTGGCTATGACGTGTTTTGACGTCAAACTTGACGTCGTCTAAAAATGTTTGTATGCGGTCTACAGCCATTATTTCTGGGCCGATTTTCATCAAAATTTCACAGAATGTGTATGTTACAATCTAGTTGTGCATCCCCGTGTCCGTTTTTCCAAATTCGAAAATGAAAAAAATTTATGGCAAATCCAAGATTCAAACCATTGACGTCAAATTTCAAATACTTATAAAATCGCTTCCAGATGATTTAGAAAGTTGATATTTGGACTGAATATTAGTCTTTAAGACATTTCTATTCTGTGAGGATGAAAGTCATATGACATCAAACTTGACGTTGTCTACACAAGTTTGTACGCGGTGTACAGCCATTATTTCAGGACGGATTTTCGTCAAAATTTCACAGAATGTGTATGTTATGCTCTAGATGTGCCAACCGGTCTCCGTTTTACAAAATTTGAAAAAGCAAGGATTTTAGGGCTAATTCAGTATTAGAAGCATTGACGTCAAATTTCAGTTCAGATACGTATAAAATCACTTTCAGATAAGATAGAAAGCTAATATTTGGACTGAATATAAATCTCCAAGTCTTCTTTACATTCTGAGAAGATGAACGTCATATAACGTCATGTGACCTCATAAGGTCTAAGTTAATTTCGTTAAAATTAAACGGGTTTTAAGACCTGTAGGCCTTATTTTTTGTTTGATCTGCATGAATTTTTACTGAAGTGCATCATGTGATCCTATGGAACAATGTCACTTCCATTTCCGGAAAAATGTTAAGTTCAATCATTACTTATATCTTGAAAACCTCTAAGGTAGACCGAATCATGTGAAAATCGAATTGTAAGCATTTTCAATAAATTTGATTTGTTACATAGATTATAGAAATAGCCCAAATGAATTGAAATCGATATAAAAAATGATTTTCAGTTACTTTTGCCATATCCTCCAAATTAAACTGTTTATTAGTCCCTACCGGTGTTCACACCGGAGGGGACTATAGGTTTGCCCTCTGTCCGTCCGTCCGTCCGTCTGTCCGCTCAAATCTGGATCCTGCGATAACTTAATAATTAAGCAAGCTAACTTGATGAAACTTGGTTTATGACTAGATGCCAATGTGTAGATTATGCACGTCATTTTATTTTTGTTCTTCGACTAAAATTGTGGTTGCTATGGTAACAGAAATAGTGAAAAAATGGGATCCTGCAATAACTAAGCAAGCTAACTTGATGAAACTTGGTATATGACTAGATGGCAATGTGTAGATTATGCACGTCATTTTATTTTTGTTCTTCGACTAAAATTGTGGTTGCTAAAGTAACGGAAATAGTGAAAATATGGCAAAAAATGGGATCCCGCGATAACTAAGCAAGCTAACTTGATGAAACTTGGTATATGACTAGATGGCAATGTGTAGATTATGCACGTCATTTTATTTTTGTTCTTCGACTATAATTGTGGTTGCTAAAGTAACGGAAATAGTGAAAATATGGCAAAAAATGGGATCCCGCGATAACTAAGCAAGCTTACTTGATGAAACTTGGTATATGACTAGATGGCAATGTGTAGATTATGCACGTCATTTTATTTTTGTTCTTCGACTAAAATTGTGGTTGCTATGGTAACGGACATAGTGAAAATATGGCAAAAAATGGGATTGATTACCATATTGAGTCAAGGTGGAGCCGGTAGGGGACTTAATGTGTTGTATACAACACCAGTTACTTGTTTTTCAAGGTTTATTGAAGTTATGGCCATACAAAAGCAAGTTAAAGGCAGGAATTTCATATCCTTTTACTTTTTTTGCTTTTAGTGTTTGACAAATGTAGCAGAAAGTCCTATCATTCGTATCAACGAATGAAATCTAGTTTGGTAGTTATGTTTACCTCAATAAGATGATGTGTTGCACTGACATCAAAAGTTTGATCCTTAGCACCATGGTCAAGGTCACAGAGGTGAAAGGTGCACCTTATATAAGGCTGCAGGCTCTACATTTCCCCCTTTCTGATTTAGATAGAGGATAGTGACTATCTGTACAACTTACAGGAAAATTTGTCTTCTTATACCCCCTGCAAAGAAAACATACACACAAAAAGGAACTGCTTGTAAAGTGTAGACTCATATCCATCATTTTGTAGACATGTACTGTAAAACTGGTTAGTAAATTGAGAAATATTTGTTTACAGTTTGAAGATCTCCTAAATAGTTCCTTTTTTTTTAAGTTTTGTTCTTTTTTAAAATTGTTTTTCCTTTAATGTTTCCTGTCCTTTGTGCAAAATAAATGTGCATGTCATTACACGTATGATGTTTCATTGTACTTGTGAACAAAGGTGTGTGCTTGCGTAGATTATTGAGTGGATTCTTAAGGTAATCTACCATCATTAAATAATAATCATGGTCCTTCAAAAGATTAAAAAGGACTTCAGTGCAGATGCAAGCATCCATTGACTTGGAGTTAAAGGCTCTTTTGCTCAAAGCCTATAAATGCTTGTATTTACTTTAAAATTCCACTTGATGGACCATGATCACAATTTAATGATGGATGGATTACCTTAAACTAGAGTTTTGGGTCATGTAGTAAAACTTGGGATGTAAATGAACAATGACATCTTTATACCCTGAACAATGGCTTGTAAATAGTACATGAATGTTGTGCAGGCTGAAATTTTAAACCATCGGCACTATTTGAAAATTATCAGATATTTGATTATTGTGTGTGTGTGTGTGTGTGTGTGTGTGTGTGTGTCACTCTCTCTCTCTCTCTCTCTCTCTCTCTCTCTCTCTCTCTTAAATGCTCCCTCATTATTCTGTAGAAGGTCATTCTTTAGAGGATTAAAGAAGACAACAGATATCAACACTGCACAATTTCTATAAATATATATATACAATGTATATAGTGAAGGCAACACATCTATATAGTGTTTATATTGCACATGTTTTACTTTGAATCAGAACAAGTCGAAAAGGTCTGTCATTAATTAAAAAAAAACAGAAAAGAAAATGAGTTATCATTTATTTAGCTTATTATTATGATAAATGTAATCTCTGGTAAGCTTATGTTGTGATGAAAATACCTCCACAACAAAGTATCAAATCAGTTATCAATTATCAATTAAACAAACATGCCCATCAGCCCTTTGATCACTTGAATGCTATGCATCAGGCAAGTGAGTTGTACAACTAGTACTAGTATTTAAGTGTAACATTCTTGAAATAAGCTTCTGAGGTAACACACTAAGATCACACATATTGCCTAACTCCAGGGACATTTTACCTAACCCCAGGGACTATTAGGCTGAGAGTAACACACACAGACCACACATATTGCCTAACTCCAGGGACATTTTTCCTAACCCCAGGGACTATTAGGCTGAGAGTAACAACACATATTGCCTAACTCCAGGGACATTTTACCTAACTCTTTTGTAGGTTTAGGGTGTGTCAAATTACACTCCATTTCACTGGTTCCATCACATTTTTTAAACAAAATACCCAATGTTTGTGGGTGATTAACCTTTTGCCATGCTAAATTTCTCAATTGGACTTGTCCTTTCTTTGTTTTGGACTCTATAATTGGTTATTTATGGGGGTGCTTGCTGAAAATTTGTCTGAATAGCAACCAGTGCAGTCACTGTCACAAGCCCTTTAGCATTGTAAGTGTAAAAAGGTCACCACTATCCAACTGCTCATACATGTTCTTATGTGTATACCAGGTCAACAGACAACCTTTTGTCTCAGTGTGGCTAATGGGTTCTGCACATCACAAAAACCTGTAATCAGGAAAAGTCCAATTTTGTTTTCTTTTATTACAGAGGTTCCTGACTAATATCATGTAGTACAGGGTCAGAAATCCTAAATCCAGTCTGCTTTTTCTTTTCTAGATCCAGTCCGGGCATCAAACCTGACTCTGCATATATATGACTGGGACGAGATGTGGTTAAACTGGTCATTTAATGTCATCAATGAAGAGAACATCAATGTGACTTGTAAATATGTGGGCGGATACACAGGCGACATCAACTTGACAGTGTTTTATAGCGGGTAGGGTTTCATTTCAATCCAATGCAGGTCCAATATAATGCAACATATGGGATCCACATCTTGATTAGAACAGTATCATGCTGGACTTAGTGCTTGCATTCCATTAACATTACTTATTGCTACGTAATACTTAAAATATTTAACACCATTCCTGTGTCACGAAATATTCAGGCATATGACTTTAGTTGACATGAATTATTACCTTCAGAACTAACATTATTTGTTAAGAAATGAAATATTTTGTAACTTTGATTAGAGAAACAAGAATCAGGAAAATGTGCCCATAAGAAATGAAATATTACTTAGCACTTAGTACAGTTGATAGAGTTTGTGCCAGATTATATTAGTTTTATATGGCATGTAAAAGGAGCAGTCTGAACTGACATTATTTTTGTTCCCCTGTCAAAAGCAGAGAGGTATGGTAATAGTGTTGTCCATTTGTCCATTCTTGCGACTGTCTATTCTCTGTTTGGAGCCATATGTAAGAAATCATTGGAAGTACATGAAACGTTTTTGTTTCAGTGACGGGTCTGAATACTGGGCCGTCTGCCCTGACCAGAGTGAGAAAGAGTGTTACTGGGACCCTGAAACCTACAATGGAGAGAGTGTTTATCTGTTTCAAGTGATGACAACCAACACTCGTATCAACGTTACCACGACAACTGCAATGGTCTTCAACGACACTGACCAGTATGGTACGTATTGCTTTGGAAGGATATCTATCCATTTTAGACTGAAAAGTGTGTGTGTGTTTTTTTTCTGTATTCTGATTTTATGCAATTATTTCTTTGATGTCAGTTAATAGATGTAATTTTGATTATTTTGCATTTGATATATTCAAGAACAAGTAATTGTTATGCCCCCCTTTGAAGAAGAAGGGGCATATTGTTTTGCAAATGTCGGTCTGATGGTCGGTCCGTTGGTAGACCACTTCATTTCCAATCAATAACTAGAGAACACTTTGGCCCACATTCCTCAAACTTCATAGGGTGATTGGTCATGACTAGTAGATGACCTCTATTGATTTTGGGGTCACTTGGTCAAAGGTCAAGGTCACAGTGACCTTGAATGTGAACATTGTGCATAGGGGGCATATGTGTCGTTCCGACAACTCTTGTTACAAGTAAAACAAAAGCAGCTGTAGGATAAAACAAGTTTCTGGATGCTGCCTAGATTGAGCAAACAAAACAATATGTATCTACAGGGCTGGTGGTGATAGGCAAACCAGGCTAGTCATCTTTGTTAACAATTTTTATACCACTACTCAATAAGTAAAACGGGGATTATGTAAGAATTAGAATAATACAAGATGGTCCCTTTTGTCCGGGCCATTTCTGCTCTGTAAAAATTTCCAAAGAATTGCAATAAAACTTTGCAGGCATATTACCCAAAGGCTCATTTCCTTTCTCTATTTTATGTTTTTTCCAGAGTCATGGGTCTTTTTTTTAGCTCACCAGAGCAAAACCAGAAATGTGAGTCTTGTGCAGTCACATCCTCCATTAGCAGGAAGTTATGTCTGACGTATAATGAATTTGAACTGACCAGCAGCAAGCTATGCTTCATCTGCAATCAGGAGCATTTGACTCTTGTTAGTTCATCATCAATAGAAAGTCTCTGGGTTCACAGGGTCATGACATTGATTCCATCCATTCATGAGATATTTATCGTAACATTTAACCGTTCATAACACTAGGAATGGCCACTGGCTTATGACCTTGATTTCATTCATGAGTGAGCTGAGCGACAGTGCCGAAATGAAGTAGCTCTGACTCATCACACCAGCTGATGTATATGTATATATTATTTCACATATTAGACATATGTGTATCTGTCTATTTGTTATTTCCATTCCGAAGTTGGTACTTGTAATGTTGCTTTCTTAATTCAAGTTAAGAAATTCACTGGAAGGAAATTTTGATTGGCCAAATCTTAGGGTACTCTTTTACATAGAAATTTCTTTCTCTCTTCTTTTTCGTTTTATTCAAAGTTATGATCAATTTCCTTAGGAAGTTTGGCCTTAGCTTGCCCTGTTTTACAAAAATTCTTTGTTTTCTGGTTCATGAAGAAAGACACTGAATATTTGCATATGGTATATTTAAATGCATGAAGAGGGTCCGTCATCAGAAAAAGTCACATTTCTCAATCATTTTCTTATAGTGATAGAGTCAATGTTTCCACCTGTATTGATGTCATGGATGTTTATTTCTTGGCAGTGGAACCAGCAACTATAAAGGGGCTTAAAGTATTGGATGGATACCAGCCGGGCTGTGTGCACCTCAGATGGATGGTTCCTAAAAGGCAGGGTCTCAACTACACCTTCAACATCACCTATGTCTCAGATTGTGATAGCAGTTCTGTAAGTAAAACCTTTGTTATAGGTCATATATACTACACAACCAACCTGTGTTATAGGTTGTGTGTACTACACAGCCAACCTTTGTTATAGGTCAAATATACTACACAGCCAACCTGTGTTTAAGGTTATGTGTACTATATAGCCAACCTGAGTTATAGGTTGTGTGTACAATGTATTAAACAGCCAACCTGTGTTATAGGTCATGCATACTACACAGCCAACCTGTGTTACAGGTCATGTGCACTACACAGCAAAACTTTGTTATAAGTCATACAATATACAGCCAACCTGTGTTATAGGTCATACATACAAAATAGCTGGTCTGTGTTATAGATCATGCATGCTAAACAGCCAAGTCAACCTGTGTTATAGGTCATACATACAAATCAGCTTGTCTGATACATATGTTCCTTGGGTAACCCTCTACCAAGATTGCTAAAATTATTCGGATCCATAAAAAACATGGCCGCGAGGGGCGGGGCTAATTTGCCTTATATGAATATAGTGAAAACTTTAAACAACAAACAAAAACTTTGAAAATCATCTCCTTCAAAACTAATGTCCAGATTTCAAAATGTTTTAGTATAGATGTTCCTTGGGTAACCCTATACTCAGGTGAGCGATTCAGGGCCTCTATGGCCCTCTTGTTTATAGTAGTCATGTTTCTTGAACCCAGCAACCCTGTATATTTTTTCATGGTAAAAATAAGGTTTAGATTTGTTATCATTTTGTGTCCATTGGTTATAAATGGTATAAGTTCATTTTTCTTTTCATGTAATGGTGATGCAAGTATATTGGTGCTATATAAAATGATGTTTAATGACCGTTCAACATATTTCTCTTATGTTATTATACAGGTCAAAATGATACAAGCACATTACATATACCGGTACAGAGATTTGCTAACTACAGGAAGGAAGATGAACAAAATCGTATGTGAACTTGACCCTAGTGTGCTCTACTTTTTCAATATTGTGGGCGGAGTCAATATTACCTCTAAACCAATCAGCTACTGGAGCAAGCCACTGGACCCACCAATTAGCTATGAAACAAAACGGGAAAGTATGTATTATCAGTTTCTCTTTATTACTTCGATGGATAATCAATGTAAAAAAAAAATAATTTTTAAGTATCATATTTCTACATTTTGGCACTGTACCCTATCTGTTTTCAGCTCTTAATGGATGAAGTACGGAGCTTCAGTCCTCAGTGACATTGTAATACATTTCCTATTTTATGGGGTTGCCATTTATGACTAGGTCACTGACAAGAGTTATCACAAACCAACCAAGTATTATTTAGTGTAAACCAGGTCAAGTTGCTGACATGATTTTCCAGTATAGCTATTGGATAATCTTATAATTTATTTATTATAATATTTTGAAATAACTCAGAACTACAAGTACCTCCCCCACCCACCCGCCCCCCAAAAAAAAGACAAAAAAAAAGACATAAAACCTACGTAAATGAACGAGCACTCCCCAAACACCTAATCTACATGCTGGTGGAAAATTCAAAACATTGTTCAGTGGGATATATATAAGCATACACTTGAAATTTTGAAGAAGTCACTAATTGGTCAGTTCAGTCAGCAAATTATACCAAAAATTGCCAAACCCTGGTGAATTGGTCTAATCTTTTGTAATAATTTGCAACAAGTTGTAATGGGCCGTATTTATATTGTAGTACCAAGAGAGGTTGATGCCAATGTTACCCAGGATACGGAGGCTGGGGGTGTGTTGTTGTCATGGGATATGGCATGTGCGACAGGGGGATCTGGGAATGTGCAGAGCTATATTCTGAAGTACTGTGTGGCAAGAATGGACACCTGTAAATGTGAGTACAGTAACCTCATGTAAATGTCAGTAAAGTAACCTCCTGTAAATGTGAGCACAGTAACATCATGTAAATGTCAGTACAGTAACCTTCCGTAAATATGAGCACAGTAAAGTCCTGTTAAAATGAGCACAGTAACCTCCTGTAAATGTGAGCACAGTAACGTCCTGTTAATGTGAGCACAGTAACGTCCTGTAAATGTCAGTATAGTAACCTCCTGTAAATGTGAGCACAGTAACGTCCTGTTAATGTGAGCACAGTAACGTCCTGTTAATGTGAGCACAGTAACATCCTGTAAATGTAAGTACAGTAACCTCCTGTAAATGTGAGCACAGTAACCTCCTGTAAATGTGAGCACAGTAACCTCCTGTAAATGTGAGCACAGAAAGTCCTGTAAATGTGAATACAGTAACCTCCTGTAAATGTGAGCACAGTAATGTCCTGTTAATGTAAGTACAGTAACCTCCTGTAAATCCTCCTGTAAATATGAGCACAGTAACGTCCTGTTAATGTGAGCACAGTAACCTCCTGTAAATGTAAGTACAGTAACCTCCTGTAAATCCTCCTGTAAATATGAGCACAGTAACCTCCTGTAAATGTGTAAGTAAGGTAACCTCCTGTTAATGTGAGCACAGTAACAGCCTGTTAATGTGAGCACAGTAACGTCCTGTTAATGTGAGCACAGTAACCTCCTGTAAATGTAAGTAAGGTAATATCCTGTAATGTGAGCACAGTAACCTCCTGTTAATGTGAGCACAGTAACGTCCTGTTAATGTGAGCACAGTAACCTGTAAATGTAAGTACAGTTACCTCCTGTAAATGTAAATACAGTAACAACCTGTTAATGTGAGCACAGTAACCTCCTGTAAATGTAAGCACAATAACCTCCTGTAAATGTGAATACAATAACCTCCTGTAAACATGAGCACAGTAACATCCTGTTAATGTGAATAGAGTAACCTCCTGTAAATGTAAATACAGTAACATCCTGTTCATGTGAGCACAGTAATGTCAGACCTGTGAACTCTCCCGATTTTGAGCGGGAGCTACCGATAATTGCTTGCATCTCCGGGTCTACCGACCAACACCAGAAATCTACCGCCTTTGATCTCAAGGCCCCCAATATACCGCTTATCAACTTTGTTTGGCGCATACGAAGAAGAAACCGCGGTTGTTTAAGTTCCGTAATGCACAAAAATACAGGTCGCTCTACACTGTATACTACTTAAAGTAACCAGCACCTGCTGTGGGATTATCCAATCAACACGCATTTTAAGGCTTCCTAATTATGCAAAGATGTGGAATACTCGGATAGTATTGGCAGCTTATAACTTGTTTACATTTGTCACACCCTCTACTGACTTTTGTTTATACCTGCATTTGGAACTGTTATGAAATTGCGCAATCATCACAATGGCGGCCATTTGCGAAAAACATCAGCAATGTTTACTACCGTTTCTTTTAAAACATTTAAATTGATTAATTGGTTAACCTAGCTAGATTCCAACTGGTAAATAGCATAGATGTACCGATGTATATAAATGACTCGATGCTAATCGCTAATGGAGCGAGTCAAAAGTATACAACAAACGTACCCAATATTTAACGTACCCAAGTATTTTTTTTTTTTTTTTTTTTTACTTGATATTTTATATAAATTTTTAAGGTTAATATTTTTTTTGTATGAACACATTTTTTTTTTGTTTTTGTTGTGTTTGGTTATTAATGTATAAAATATTAACCTTTTTTTTAATTTTTTTAATAAATTTTTTTTTTGACAATTGAATAAAATATTTATTTGATAATTTATTTATAAAACTAAATGTGAATTAAATTCATTTAATTAACATTTAGAATTATATGACAGTTTTTGTAATGTTTTTATTTCAACATATTTTTAAATTTTAAATTTTTATTTTTAAATATTATGCACCAATTGAATATGTCTTTGACAGTCCAAATGCATATATCATACCAGAATATAAAGACAATAAAGTATTCTGAAAACATATTGGAGCCACTTGCTTTAAATTTGGCGAATGTGTTGGCGCAAACATTTTTACATGTTGTAAGTAATTAGTTAATAAGTAATAGAAAATGAAATAAAAGTAAATGAATAATAAAAAAAATGTGTTTTGTTATTACTGTAGTGCGAAAAAAACGCGTTGTGAAAAATCTCCCTCTCACACAACCCAATCTCCCACTTTGGGAGCACAGATCTCCCACTTTCAGACCGAATAAAGTTCACAGGTCTGTAATGTCCTGATAATGTGAGCACAGTAACCTCCTGTTAATGTAAGCACAATAACCTCCTGTAAATGTGAACACAGTAACCTCCTGTAAATGTGAATACAGTAACCTCCTGTAAATGTGAGCACAATAACCTCCTGTAAATGTAAGTACAGTAACCTCCTGTTAATGTAAGCACAGTAACAATCTGTAAGTGTGAATACAGTAACCTCCTGTAAATATGAGCACAATAACCTCCTGTAAATGTAAGTACAGTAACCTCCTGTTAATGTAAGCACAGTAACAATCTGTAAGTGTGAATACAGTAACCTCCTGTAAATATGAGCACAGTAACATCCTGTTAATGTGAGCACAGTAACCGCCTATAAATGTACGTACAGTAACCTCCTGTTAATGTAAGCACAGTAACGTCCTGTTAATGTGAGCACAGTAACCTCCTGTAAATGTACAAACAGTAACCTCCTGTTAATGTAAGCACAGTAACGTCCTGTTAATGTGAGCACAGTAACCTCCTGTAAATGTGAGTACAGTAACCTCCTGTAAATGTGAGCACAGTAACCTCCTGTAAATGTGAGTACAGTAACATCCTGTAAATGTGAGTACAGTAACCTCCTGTAAATGTGAGCACAGTAACATCCTGTAAATGTGAGCACAGTAACATCCTGTAAATGTGAGCACAGTAACCGCAAATTCAGTCATAATGAATGGTCGGCTATAGAGTACAATTTGCTTAGACCCTATGAACCATTTCTCAATGTCATTTCGTTGCTGATAAGGATGTGAAAATCACTGACCATGATACGGGCAAGTGATTTGTTGTTCACACCTTCACCAGGCAAATCACCATGGTATGTATGGCATAATTACAGTGTTATTATTTTGTAATGTTTTCATATTTTTATAAGGGAAAAAAGACCAAGAGATCATCATAGTCCAAGGCTATGCAGTTTGTTGAAATACTGAAATTTTGAAGGAACACCAATACGTTGGATTTCTTTTTTTGTCAACTCCATGACATGCACTCACATATTACACATTTTGTTGTGTCACCTGCTGTAAGCAGAAGTGACACATAGGGATCACTTTTCCATTGCTGTCTGTCCTCCTGTCCGTTTGTCTGCCTGTCAGTCACACAGTTAGTTCCTTATATGGATATAAGAAACTACGGTTATAGCAAACAGGAAATTGTGGTCCGTAGAGTTCGATAAAAGCGGAGTTTTCTATACTGCAAATCCTATGTAAATGTAAGTACAGGATGTACATACAGCGTACTGTGACTCGTTCAAGTTCAAGATTTTAATCTGTAATTTTTCTTTACACAGTAATGGCCTCTTTTCAAATTATATTTTGCTAAAAAAAAACGAACAACAACAAAAAAACCTTGTCTGATTGACAAGGATTTGTGTCAAAGTGCTTTTTGGGGTTATAAATCAGTGATATTTCTAATTTATCTTAATTTCTGTGACAGGCTTTAGTGATTGGACAAGGAAGAAGTTCAACAATAAGACAGGCAGTTTTCTTGTGCAAGATGATGATTGGCATGATGGGATGTATATATGCCTGGAATTTGGAGCAGAGAATGAGCTAGGCAAGGGAACTATGAAGCGTATTGGTCCAATAAGGATCAAAGATTATGGTGAGTACAGCTATACCACCTGTGCTTAGCAGACAACCTGTACTTAACAGTCAACCTGTACTAAGCAGACAACCTGTACTTAACAGTCAACCTGTTCTAAGCAGACAGCCTGTACTTAACAGTCAACCTGTACTAAGCAGACAACCTGTACTTAACAGTCAACCTGTACTTAACAGTCAACCAGTACTTAACAGTCAACCTGTACTAAGCAGACAACCGTACTTAACAGTTAACCTGTACTTAACAGTCAACCAGTACTAAGCAGACAGCCTGTACTTAACAGTCAACCAGTACTTATCAGTCAACCTGTACTAAGCAGACAACCTGTATTTAACAGTCAACCTATACTAACAGTCAACCTGTACTTAAGCAGACAACCTGTACTTAACAGTCAACCTGTACTTAAGCAGACAACCTGTACTTAACAGTCAACCTGTACTTAACAGTCAACATGTACTAAGCAGACAACCTGTACTTAACAGTCAACATGTACTAAGCAGACAACCTGTACTTAACAGTCAACATGTACTAAGCAGACAACCTGTACTTAAAATACAACCTGTACTAAGCAGACAACCTGTACTTATCAGTCAACCTGTACTTAACAGTCAACCTGTACTAAGCAGACAACCTGTACTTAACAGTCAACCTGTACTTAAGCAGACAACCTGTACTTAACAGTCAACCTGTACTTAACAGTCAACCTGTATTAAGCAGACAACCTGTACTTACCAGTCATCCTGTACTAAGCAGACAACCTGTACTTAACAGTCAACCTGTACTAAGCAGACAACCTGTACTTAACAGTCAACCTGTACTTAACAGTCAACCTGTACATAACAGTCAGTCTGTTCTAAGAAGTCAACCTACCTGTACTTAGCAGTTGACCTGTTCTAAGCAGCAAACTTCTAAGCAGCTACATATATTAAGCAGCCAAACTGTGCTAAGCAGTCAACCAGTTTTAAGCTGCTGGTTTAAAGAGCCAGCTTTACAATCCTGAAAAAGAAATTTTTGATATAAAATTTTATATTTTTATCTCATTTAGCAGCTACTTTCTTGTGTCCCTTTACTGGCTGATTGAGGCAGGTTTAACTGTGTAGTGTTTACACAAATTGAGTTTCTTCCATGACATCTATTCAGATTCCATTTACGAAATGGTCACAAATAGAGCAAAAAGAAATGGAAATTATGTGCATAAACAAAATTTTCACAATACAATTCTCTCTTAAATTTAACATTTTTTTGTTTAAGTTGTTTTTATTTATTTTTTATCAAAAAGGGGTGGAAACCCTGTTTAATGCCTTAAGAAGGTGTAATCAGTGGCCAATGCAGAAACATTGGCCTGGTTTAGTGAACTATTATAGAGTTTTGATGCTTTTATGTGTAAGCAAGTATCTTGCGGTATTAAATCTTTACTATTTTGGGAAACAGATCTGCCAAGAGTGCCAGGAACCGGTCCTGGTAGCCATGTAGTTAGAACTTCTGCCCCAACATCGAGAGGTCATGGGTTCAATCCCCATCCGCAACATACCAAAGTTGTAAAAAATTCCCTTGGGGCTCAGCATTTAAAGGTTGTTCCAGGACTGTTTGGCACAGTGATGGATAATGTGACTGGGTGTGGTATTATGCTACATGTCTACGGCGTGATATTTGCTTCAAGTAGTCATTGTCTCCAAATGACTGAAATACTGTTGACCGGTCGTTAAACCCAACAAACAAATGTTACAGTTGTGGGGACTTCACAATGTTTTAGTGACAAGTGGGAACATCACATTTTATAAGCACTAGTGGGAATTTCATTTTCAACAATCGGCTTTAAAAGACATCTCCTCAGACACTAATGGGTAGAACTTGATGAAACTTGTCATGAATGATCATTTGGTGTTCCTTCACAAAAATTGTTAAAATACTTGATCCATGCAGAACTTTGGAAGCCATGTTAACCAACAGAATTTTATGTAAATAATTCTTCTCCTATGAAACCAATTCTAAAAGTTCAATTTTATGAAGATCACATGGTCACCATATGGCTCTGTACTATGATAGTAAAAATGAATTCAGTTTGTTAAGGAACAAATTATTGTATCACTAGGGCTACGCCCGTGTGACTTGATATTTCTCACCTGAACTCCAAACCTGTGTTCAAATACAAAGCAAAACACCGGCAAAGATAGATTATTTCTTAATTAATGATAACCTCATGGTCCTCTACTATAATTGCTTAATTGTTGTTGATACCTTTAGAATTCATTTCAGTCTTCCTGCTGCTGAGGGGAACCAGGTAAAATCAAGTGAAGTTAACTATGTAAAATCATGTATTGAAAACTAGGATGGATAGCTATATTGGGGTTAGTATCCTGCCCTTGGACAAAGCAGTGATGAGAGGTTAAGTTAACGTTAGCTCTTAATTGATAACCGGATCTGTTTCAGAAACAACCAGAACATTGACCCCAGCTCAAATAGTATTGATAGTTTGCGGTGTTCTATTGCTTTTGGTAATAGCACTCATAATGTACAGGTAAGTGATACTTTTGATTTTACCAGTATCACCACCTCATAGTGATTTTTTAAGTCAAATACCACCATTAGAAATTATCTGTGGTGTTTAATCAGCTATCCTGCAAAATTAACATTGGTTTTATTATGTTACATTAAAAATTCTAAGGAAAAATTGTTTCAAAATAAATCAGGTAAAAAATATCTTAGATTTCCATAGATTTTTGGGTGTTTAAAGGGTATTTTAAAAGAAATCTCACTTGGAAGTAGCTCATACCTAAGGTTTAACATTTTGACAGATAGCACAAAGCATGTGTTTATTTTTAGTATACAAATGATATTGTGGCAAAATTCCTTAGACCTTAATCTTTTGTCATTTCTGAATAATCCCGGTAATATACGACCACTGGTAATACCCTACCTGAGAATACTGCAGTAAGATGATATTGTAATAAATAAATAATATAACTTATGAATTTAACAACTATTTGAGAAAATATTACCCCATAAATTTGACTCTATTTGTCATCTGACCTATACATGGCAATTTCTTCACACCCATGTATAGAAATGTGACTTTGATTTCTTTGTGATTCATGAGGGTAATGGACGAAGCGTACCATTACCCAAGCGTACCATTACCCAAGCGTACCATTTTTGGTCGAAGCGTACCACTTTTCAAAATAGGTAATTTAGCGCTAATATTTTATGTTTTGTTATTTAAATTGAATTGATTTAAAGGTGATATATGACAGAATGGAATAATATTTTGTCAAACATGCAATATTATAATAATAAAAGGCACGACATTGAGTGAAAAATCGAGTGATATACCGCCGATAATGTCAGATTACATATGCAGATAATCTTCTTTTTTTTCGTGTTTATGGTGTGTTTTAGTCAATACGGGATCTTGTTGTTACTATGAAAATGCATGCATGTCAATATCGGAATAGGATTAATATATTAAACATACCAGCACGATTTTGAAAAACTGCAATTTGGCATTAAGAATTCATTATGGATCCGAATGTAGTATCCGTATGCGATTGAAAAGGAACTGATGTCTTTAAAAGAAAAAAAATCAACAAACAAAAAGTCGTGCTTCCTCAAATGCCTACGTGAGATATTGCTGATTTAATTGTGTACTGTCTACTCGACACGCGCCAACCCCATGACCCTGTGACGTAATTTGATTCTGTGCAAAGCTAGGTGTTAACACGCGCTGTACATAGTGTAATCGGGTTGGATATGGTTAAAGGATTCGACATGATGAGTGGATTCTATTTCTATGTGCACCATTTTATACGATGCGAATTGTTGTTTGAGTAATTCGTGTCGGTATGATTTAATTTATGTGTGAAAACCGATAAAGCAAACCGATGTCATTAACGATTCGCGGTTTTGGTAATACTGACACTAACCTATGATGATTGCTAATTAAAGCAATTAATCAATCATAATTGATTTGATAATAGTAATTAACAGTCGGCTTTTGATGTTAGTACATAATTATTGCCTTTAATGATTAAAAGGTTCAGCATCATGCTTGTATGTATATGGTTTCGCAACTTTAAGATAAATTATAATATTGCGTTGGCATTTTTCGTTAAATATTAACACAACATGAATGCATTTAGATAAATGTAGGATGATAATGAAACACTTATGATATACAAAATTGAATTTGAAATTAAATGACATTCCCTGGTATATAGTTTATATCCTGTTGCCGTGTGAGGTTCCGCGTCTTATTTTTTTTCTACAAAAATCGATGTCGCTGTTTTCAAATAAGTACATAAACATCAAATATGAAATAAATTCAAGTTATGGATGCTTAATGAACATCAGCAACATAAACTTATTCATATTCAAGCAATTTCCCGATATAATTTTTTAAGTGGTACGCTTCGACCGCATAAATGGTACGCTTCGTCCTGGTACGCTTCAGTAATGGTATGCTTCGTCTATAATCCATTCATGAAAGGACTATATGTAAGATCATTTTGTGAATTATAAAATGAATGTATGTAAATGATTACAACTTATCATTGTGTAACAGATTATTCATGGTTTGGGATATCAGTTCAGTGGATTTGCTTGTTCCAGCTGTGACTTTAATTTACATTTTACATTTAAAGCAGCTCTTTCACAGATGGTTATTGACTAAGAATTTGATTTTTTACTATATGTGTGTATTACGTCTATCAATACCTCAATACTCATCTGCAGATGCATGGTCACCCAATGCAACTGTCAATAATGGGTGGTTTCTGCATCACAGGCAAAAGTATCACAAACAATATTTAATCCTTTATTGAAATATGCCATGTTGTGGAAAGTGTCACATGGTACCACAAACATCTGTTTCCAGGATACCGTATTTTTTATTTAACCAATTTCCCAGAAGTGGTGTTAACAAAAATAGAGTTTCCCCGCGCATTGTAATCTACACTTGCTGAGTTTATTTGTCAGGAAACAAATACTTTACCTTTTTCTACCGATCATCTGTGAATGAGCTGCTTCTTTGAATGATAATGAAAAAACTATTAGTTACATTCCTTCTTTTTTTCAGATGTAGACGATGTATAATAAATTACTTTAAACCACCGGAAATCAGCGATAAAGTTATGGTACAGTTTTTTTGTTGTTTTTTTTTTAACCAGGTTTTCAACAAAGTTGAAACTTGTTTATTAGAATGGGGTACAATTGTTGGGCGGGCGTCAGACATGTGGTTCCTGTTGAATATCTCCTGTAAGAATTAAGGTAAAGTAATCATATTTGGTATGTAGATACCTTATAGAAAGAGGAAGGATGGGGTTAGATGATATGTTTATATCGTAGAAATTGGGTTGATTTTCAGGAAGGGGGAAAAAAAATTTTTTACCTTATGGGAAGAGAAAGAATGGGATTGAATTTCAGGTCAATAGGGTCAAGTTTTGCCTCAAATAGGTAGTTTCCATCGAATATCTCCTTTAAGAATTAGAAACAGTTTTCTTACTTGTTAGGTAGATACCTCATTGGAGGAGGGAGGTTTTAAAGGGTAAAGGTTAAAAATTTTTAGTTTCTGTCAAACAAGTTCTTTTAGGAGTGAGGTATGATGATCATAATAATAGATACCTTAACGGAAGAGGAAGATTGGGATTGAATTTCAGGTCAATAGGGTCTGTAACTATTACTAAAAAGAGTTTTGCACCAGTTGAATATCTCCTGTTAGAATTGAGATACAGTTTACTTAATAGTTAGAAGAGGAGGGTTGGGATTTATCTTTAACCATGTTTTCAACAAAGTTGAAACCTTGTCATTTGAATGGAGTATGTCTTTTTTTGTGGGTGGGAGGGCGTGCGGGTGGCAAACATGTGGTTTCCGTTGAGTATATCCTGTTAGAATTAAGGAAAGAAATCATATTTGGTAGGTAAAAGAGGGAGTTTGGAATAGATTATCAGGTCAATAGGATCAAGGTCAAGGTCACTGTTGCTAAAAATAGATTTTTCGTTTCCATCAGATTTCTTCTTTTAGGAGTGAGGTATGATGGTCAGATTTAGTATACTGATACCATACCAGAATGGGAAGATTGGGATATATTTTCAGGTCAGTAGGGTCAAGCTGAAGGTCACTGTTACTAAAAATAGTTTTGCTTGCCTAGGTCGACAGTTGAAAACCTGGTTTCGTGTCATTTGATGTGTTCTTGTTAAACTTTATCAGAAAAAATTACTGTTTCCATATTGTAAACTCATTTTGCAATTAACTTCTTGTAGTTCTTTTGCTCTTTTGTATATGGTATGTTCTTCAATATAAAAGTAGTTTAATTTCCATGGTAACAATGATTCATGCCAACCCACAGTTAATGAGCTTAATTAAGTCTCATGAAATTTCTCTCTTTACACACTTCAATATGGAGGGATGGAAACTATACAGGAGTGCCCTGAATATCATATATGGTATGGCCACAGAAAATGGATTGTTGGGCAACAGTTTAGATAAACTATTTATACATTACTGAAGTGTGTGAACAAAGCAACCAGACTGCAGATGAAATAAACTTAAATATTATGTACTAATTGTCAGATCAGACTGACCTAACTCATAAAAATGTGACTGGTTCTCCAAAAATCCCCAGCCCTGTGGAACGTTTAAGAAATGTGGCTCAGGTTCCCTACGCAATATTTCAAGTTTTTGCCTCAGCCTTGTGTGTCATTCTAGAAATTTGGCTCAGGTTCTCTGTGCAATGTTTCAAGTTTTTGCCTCAGCCTTTTGGGTCATTCTAGAAATTTGGCTCAGGTTCCCAGTGCAATGTTTCAAGTTTTTGCCTCAGCCTTTTGGGTCATTCTAGAAATTTGGCTCAGGTTCCCAGTGCAATGTTTCAAGTTTTTGCCTCAGCCTTGTGGGTCATTCTAGAAATTTGGCTCAGGTTCCCTGTGCAATGTTTCAAGTTTTTGCCTCAGCCTTGTGGGTCATTCTAGAAATATGGCTCAGGTTCCCTGTGCAATGTTTCAAGTTTTTGCCTCAGCCTTGTGGGTCATTCTAGAAATTTGGCTCAGGTTCCCTGTGCAGAGTTTCAAGTTTTTGCCTTAGCCTTGTGGGTCATTCTAGAAATTTGGCTCAGGTTCCCTGGGCAATGTTTCAAGTTTTTGCCTCAGCCTTTGGTCATTTAGAAATTTGGCTCAGGTTCCCTGTGCAATGTTTCAAGTTTTTGCCTCAGCCTTGTGGGTCATTCTAGAAATTTGGCTCAGGTTCCCTGTGCAATGTTTCAAGTTTTTGCCTCAGCCTTGTGGGTCATTCTAGAAATGTTGCTCAGGTTCCCAGTGCAATGTTTCAAGTTTTTGCCTCAGCCTTGTGGGTCATTCTAGAAATGTTGCTCAGGTTCCCTGTGCAATGTTTCAAGTTTTTGCCTCAGCCTTGTGGGTCATTCTAGAAATGTGTATTACTTCTGGTGTAGCCTATTCATTCTCTTAAACAAACCAAAATATATACTCGTATATCAGCAACTTCAGTCTATTTTATTTCATTTCAAATATTGATCAGAAAAAACATATTATTATTGCTAATTATGTTATAAAAATCATCCTTGGTACCCAGGCTATTCATATTCACATATGAAAAATGTGAATGATAAATTTTCTTTAATTTATGAAATCATATTTTTCATAATTAATGGAGAACTTTTTTGAATCATTACAGAAAGACCTGCTTGAGCAGAGTGTTAAGACATCTGAATATGATCCACTTCTTGAAGCTACTAGCAGTGACCAGTTAGAGAAACCAGGTGTTAAAAGTGCAATATCAGATGCAGACAGCGGCGCAAGTTCGTTGGAAACAGTCTCAACTCTAAGAGATCAGATACAGCGAAGAGATGCAGATGGATCTACTGACTCAGCAATAGGATCTCACAATTCAGCTCGCAATAGTCGCGTTGTTATTGATGGTGGACGACTATGCACACATATTGATAATATTCATGATGAAAAGAATGTTTCTGGAAGCCTTGCAGATATTGAATATCTTGATGAAAAGCTAATTATGTCGGTGACAAAAGCCATTGATGATAATGGCGATAGTCACTCATGTGATAAAATTATTGGATATGATACTAACTTTAATGTAAGTGATAGTTTATGTGCATTGTCAAGCGAGAATGAAATATTTGCTGATAATGAAACAGAAACTGAAAATCTGTCAGCTGTTGCTTTGGAGAGTGTAAGTTCAACACATTCCTTTACCCTCAGTGAGAATGTAAGTTCTGTTAACCGTACCTCTGACCAGAAAGAGGCTTTTGCTACCATAGAGTGCAATGATCCTTCTGTGATTAACTTGAGTCTCACCAATTTCGATTGTCCCAGTAATTACCCACTTCAAAACAGTTCTGCTCCTGAGACCGAAACTAGTTTTAGTCATATGGATGAGGAAATTGATGGAAGTTGTTATGATTACAATTATGAAAGTGAGGATAATAATGGTTTATCCAGAGGAGGATACAATAGTGTAAAATGTATTTATGAATCTGATGATGAAGAGGAGGAGGAGGAGGAAAAGCTGGAAGTAAACCCTGAACTCCTTGAAAGTCATAATGATAGCTTTAACAACTCAGGATCACTAAGCAGTACAGATCAGTATGTGAAGGCAAGTCTGGATCAGTTGCCCCAGGCTGGAACTGATATGGGCAAGGATGGGGAAATACCACTAGACATTTTGACTAAACTTGGCAGCAAACCAGATACTGCAGTTGATAGTGACAGTAATACAGCAGGTGTGGAAATGGACATTGGTGTATGATACTGTGGCACTAGTTTGTCTGTTTCGGGTTCAGAATACTCACTTCGATCCGTCTGCAATCCTTTTCATGTTGCTCCAAACATCCTGAATTGCTGTACAGATTTATGGTTATACCCCAAGCAGCCAAGATGTTCAGGTCAAGGTCAAGGTCTTATCAAGGTCAAGGTCATAGAGATCAAATTCATTTTTTTTTTTTTACTCTATTCCATCTGACAAACACTTGCTATGCAAATGATAAACATTATGAGACAGGATGCAAGATGAAGGTCTGCCAAATTCACATTGAGAGGTCAAATGTCACTTGGATTTTGATTTGCGTTTGCTCTGTACCACCGTAAATGCTTGTAAGATGCACAGCTACGCTGATTACATAATAACTTAATATGGAGAGGAAAAACATGATTAATGTCATCATTGTCAAGGTCACTCAAAGAGATGAAATTCACATTGAGAGGTCAAATGTCACTTGGATTTTGATTTGTGTTTGCTCTGTACCACCGTAAATGCTTGTAAGATGCACAGCTACGCTGATAACATAATAACTTAATATGGAGAGGAAAAACCTGATTAATGTCATCATTGTCAAGGTCACTCAAAGAGATGAAATGTAACTTGATTGGTTGTGCTTATTGTATTTCACTCTTTTACTGATAGTTCAATTCAAGGTTGCTTCCAATCTTGAAAGAGGTTTTCCAGTTTTAGCAGTAAAATTTTTAGCCTCCCTATCCCAATGCATGGGTAGGTCAATTTCTAACAATCAGAATCGTAAACTGTGCTATTTTGGATAAACAAGATTAACCATTGGCTACCTTTTAGTTATTAGATTGCCTGGAAGTCAATTTAAATACATCTGCATTGCCGCCCGGAAAGGAGTTTGGTCACTAGAAGGTATTAGACTAATTAGTGTGTGCAGTTTTTAGTTTTATGTGACATAGTCAGTCACATCAATACTTACCACTTTCCGAGCATTCAGTTCTCCTCTTCGAAAACCGAATAACATCTAAATTATGTAAAAATGATCAAACGATTAAACATAATTCTACAACACAGGTATGTTGAGATTAAGCAAAAGGTAGCGAAAAATCAATTTTGTGTCAAAAATAAATATTTTGGGGACACAATAATTGTCTGGTGCATTAAAGCACAAAAAAAACTCTGATCTCTATGATGTTGTGTAACTGTCACTTCTATGTATGAATTTATTAAGCTGATAGGTAGAGCTTAACCCTTTCCCTCATAGAGGAAACCATGAAAAGACCTATGCGAACAACATAAAACCAGATCAGTCTGCAAGTAACTCGCAGGCTGATCAGGTTTTATGCTGTTCGCTGCTCCTCAGTGGTCTGGAAATGAGGACTTTATAATTAAATTTGGTAAGGTTTAACTGTGGTTTTCTGAAGATCAGGCTTTATGTGGTACCTATTGAGTGTGTCAAAATGAGTCTATATGAGGGAAAGGGTTAAATAAGAACAGCTCTTTTTCAAGGTGAAGGTTGCACATTATAGTGGTAATTTTATTAACATGCTTGTAGCGGTATAAAAGAGATATTCTACATCTGTATGTGAAGTGAGAGCTTATTTTGATAAAAAGTGCCATATTCAAAATAAAATGCTCCAGGTGAAAGAAACCTTAAGTTGAGATATTTCATGAATTGTGGGTTATCATCTGGTATTTATATATAGATGTGCAAGTTCCCAGTTTTAAGATGCTTGTGATCATAGCTTTTAATATGTAGACCTTTCAAGATATTGCAAGGAGAATAGAAAACTAGCATAAAGCCCATTGTTAAGGATTATTTTCTAATCTTGTTGAAATCTTTTGCCAATACACAGAAGCACAAATAATTTGAGGCGCGTCATGGAAAAACCTGCTGTAATGACAAAATTTTTGTATTTCACATTTTTACATTTTCATTTACAGTGTTCATTTCTGAACAATTATCTGAAAAAAATTAAATCAATATGTCAATTAATGTAGACGTAACTGCATTTTAAAGATAATAGGTGTTTTTACAATTTGACGTTGCATGACGTCAAACCAGAAGCAACCTAAAACTAATCTGACACACAATTTGAATTCTGAGGTGTTTAAAATGCGTTTCACATTTACAGTATAAATGGTACTAGATATCAATGAATACTTATATTATATTGATTTGGCTATGTTAATTCATTACATACTGTTTCATATGTTACAATGTTGTCTAGCAATGGCGAAAAAATCAAATTTTAAAGAAAATAACTTACTAATAAAATGATTAAATGAGTATAATTACCTTCACACTGACCGATATTGGTTCATACGAAATAGCGAGACCATTTAACCCTTTCCCTCATAGAGGATACCATGAAAAGACCTATGCGAACAGCATTAAACCAGATCAGCCTGCGAGTAACTCGCAGGCTGATCAGGTTTTATGCTGTTCGCTGCTCCTCAGTGGTCTGGTAATGAGGATTTTACAATTAAATTTGATAAGGTTTGAGTTTGGCTTTCTGCATATCAGGCTTTATGTGGTACCTATTGAGTGCGTCAAAATGAGTCTATATGAGGGAAAGGGTTAATTATATAATAAATCATAATTTGGTGCTAATGTAACATGCAATAGTGATGCTATCACATGTAATTTATTTAAGGTGTTTGACAGTTTAACGTTGCACGACGTTACGTCAAATGCAGAATTTGGGCATGTAAATTAAAAGCTTAACAGTATAATGTGTACCGAGAACAGCAAGTATTTTTTATTATTTGCTTCATAAGTCACATGGATGAATAGTAACCATAAAAATACCATTCTTTCAGTAAGAATTTACTACAATAAGTACATTGTATATACGACATATACATAAATTCTATGTTGACTGGGAATTAACATAAACTTAAGTCACCCTCATAGATTCATAGGCTTCGACCAGTACTTTGCACCTAAACATTGTCACCATGAAGGACAGGACAAAGTTCGTCTTGATATGCTGGTCGTACGTTTGGGCGAACTGATTTGTACAGGTATTCGGCCCTAGCTCGACTGAAACCTCTTGACGGGACGTGTGTAGGTCGATTTACTGTATCGAAGCGAAATGATGCATCCTGCAAGATGTTGATTTTCTTTTCAACATCGTCAAGACCACTGACTGTCACAATTCCTGACTCAGCTGACGTACATCTGAGGCACTGGTACTCTCTGAAAAAGTTATGATGTACACATAAAACCCACCAACACCAATACAATTCAGCGTGTAGAAAATACAACAGATATTAATAATACCACACTAATTCAAATTGTTCTGAGAAATATATATTCTTAATGTTTATCACGTTCCGCTATGGAGAGAGCATATATATAAGGGATATTTATGTGCATATTTATGAAGATAGAATCACGTGCATATTCATGAAGATAGAATCACCATCTTTTTCCATTATAACAAACTTAAATCACGAAAACCATTACTGCAAATAGATGAGTGTATACCTTTTGTGCCTGAAGAACATGGTCTTTCATTTCTGTACTAGCTGCCAATTTGCTTTCTTCATCCACGGCATCTACAATCATTTCCGAATCCTTTCATATCTTGTGCATGCATCATCCCGAGGAGTTGGTATTTTTACGTGAGGAAGGCAATTCATCCATAAAGTTTTGAAAGTACTTAATTTCACAATTCTAATGTGATGATTATGTTTTGTAATGATGTTTTACATAAGTCATAACCGAGCAAAAATGTTTGCTTACACACAACTTTTGCACAAAATTTAAACGCATGTCTTATTCTTTTTCTTTTTTCCCCACGTTTCACGTTTTGTTGTATCACTATTTGCTGATTCACTTAGTACCCCCTTGATATTAAAGGTCTTTTTCATCCATTTCCATCTCTCTCACATTTAGAATGTAGTCATATATTTCGTCAGATGAAAACTTAGTGTTGCACGTCATAGTACATGTACACCCATCCCGACAGAAGTCCTGTATTTTTGTAATTCACTGTTTTCTGTGTGTAGTGATTCATGAACTTCACTTGCTTCCGTTTCCTCATCAGAACTCACATTTTCCTTAGCCTGGCGTAAGGACTACTGTGTTCGTCCCTTTACAATATTTTCTACATTCACATTATCTTCCACAAAGATTGGCAGTTCTTCATCATGCATTTCTGAGATTTGGGAGCATAGTGGGGTATTAAGAGGTGTCCTACTGAAGTTGTCTGAGAGCAGACTTTCAAGCTCCTGAAAAAAACAACTAATTAAGTGAAAATATATGCATATAATTAGAATCTAAATTACTAAGTTGATCAATATACAAATTATATTGCTACCTTCTCGATTTCAATTTTCGTAAAAGTCTGTTTAAATTCTTAAAAATAATAAATAAAAAGGGATAGGAAAGAAAATAATGAGAAAAAAAAACAATGTTGGGAATATAAAATGAGAATGAAAAAAAAAAAAAGATAATGAAAAACGATTCTACTATGGACCGAACCCGGACGTCTTCCTAACAGTACGTGAATTCGCAGCACCTTAGCCCACTGAGCTAATTCGCAAGGTCTGACATAAGTGATGTTTTTAAATATATAACACTCATAGAATATCGATTCCTGTGTGTAGAGTGGGTTATTACATTTTTTGAAATAAAAAAAGGTTACTTTTATCTTTTTACACTTCCTGACAATCATAGAACACAAAGTCAAATTACATAAATAAGAGCTGCATCATAGATCTATTAAATATTTAAAATAAAATGCAGATGAGAAAAGTTATGGTTTTGAGTTTAAAATATCTTAGAATATATATTTATCCATTTAAAATGTCAAATAAGTATGAATAAGATATAACTCAACTGGAAAACTGTTCATCACTTTTTATGTAATTCATAAGGATACGGTATCTGGGGATATCTCAAACATTTTAGACCGCCTTTTTTCTAGATGAATACTTCCACACGATCACAATAAGTGGGTAGAGGTGTAAGACCAAATACAGAAAAGTATCTTTTAGTGAACTTACCTGAAAATCCTCATCTATTTAGTTCGTTATTCCTTTCAAAACAACATTTTAGCTCGAAAACAAAAACTATCTTGTGTAATCCACATGTAGAAATTTTGTGGCGTCATTTCAAAAGGGATTTCCCGATAACGTCATCAATGTCATTAAGGCAGGTTTTTCCATGATGCGGCTCATTTGTATACTCTTTTATTTGAACAAAGTCAACAAATGATTACACAATATTCCTGTGTAGTGATAATCTGAATTGAATGAGAATATGGTAAAGATCCAATTGTCAAGATAAAAGCTTGTTAAGGCTATTGTAATTTGCAGAATGGGTAGGTCCTTTGGCTCATATAGAATGATGTGTTTTGATACCTTGGCAAACAGACTAGATCCAGATCAGACTGCCCCTGGTAGGAGCTGTCTAATCAGTGTCTCCTATGTTTGCACATATAATTCTGCACAGTCTGCAGAAAAGTCAATAGTTTCCATATCAGTACATTGAAGTATGCACCCCATAATAGCCATCAATTCCATCAAAGCCATGAATATAATTTCACAATATAAGCTTTTAAAATGTCAATCAATGGAAATTTTAGGGGCAAATTGACATGACATGCCGAAGAAGTTCTTTTATCACCTCCCCTTGATAAATTTGTTTTCATGAGTTCTCTCCCCAGAAAACTAAAAAAGTGACTTTCTTCAATTTTAAATGGTATAGTTAAGAATTTCTTCATGAAATTTGAAACAGAATCATGTAAGGCATTTTTCTACAGTAAGTTTTTCTGAAAAAAAAAAACAAATTCAGGTTTTCATAGTCACAGAAATTGTATAGTTCACGTTGGCTTCAATGTTAACTAAGATACAGATTATCTCCCTTAAATGTAATAAAACTTGGAAAAAAACTCTCAGTGAAACATTTTTATTTTTGGATGTCTTCAAAGTGACAAAGTTTCTTAGAAATATTACCGGCTATTATGGGGTGTATATCTTAGTACGTATCAGGTCATAAATTTGCACAGGAATATTCATGAAGTAAAAGGTTAACAAATTTTTTCCATTAGTCAATCCACTTGGTACAGAAGTTTTGTTTAATTAATGTCTGGTTGACTTTAAAATATTTTTTTTTATTTTTGCTTTGTTGTAATAAGATTGGCTGTAAAATTCATAGTTTACAATAGGGCTAGATATTTTTCATAGAAAAAACAAGGTATCTGATTTTTAAATCGCTAGAAATATTGTTTGGATCTGTACAAGAATCTGTAACAGTTTTACAATTTATTTGTTCTGCTCAGAGTTATATCTGTTTTTACATTATTATCAGTTGCTCTTATTACCTGTGTAGGTTTCCATTCATTTATGATTTCTTTTTCATTTTGACATGTATTTAATAATATTGCTGACTTTACATACAATCAATCTTACTTTCATGAACAACATTATGATCAAAATGATATTTAAAATTAATTATTATCTGGTTTGATTTAAAATGCCAATGTATGTCACTTCCACCATCATATTTTTGACCAATTATCATGTTTTCCCTTGTACCATATGGGAATTTTCAGAAAAGTTACTATAGCAACCAACATAAAACCAGCTCAGGCTCATTACTGTTTTGTCTTCCTGAAATACACATAACAAACAAAAAACGACAGAATTGTTCATCCATTTCTGACTAAGAAATGTCACATTTTGTTTTACATTGTTCTAACATAGTGTACAATAGAATATCTGCATGAGTTTAAATTCTGTCTTGTACAGAAGTTTTTAAATGTGTACTATGTATATTTATGTAATGGGACCAGACTAACCTTGTTAGGGGATATGATTTTAAATTGCATGTTATAGAAATCATTTTCATTTTAAAAGATATTTACATATTGTTTTTGTTAACGTATTTTTTTTTATACATTATTATTGTTTTTTACTTGTTCTCTACCTCTTTTTCATTTTTTTGTGTCACCTGCTGTTTTTTCTGTCACACTTTTTCCATGATGCTTCAGCAGGTGGCAAATGTGTTCCAAAGAACACTCTTGTCAATAATTTTCAATTCTGGCCTAATCAAGTCTGGCCCCCCACCCCCTATCTAATATATTGTGCATGATGGTATGGAAATTTCCCCACCTCCATGCTCAATCTACATGACAGGGGGGAAAAAACTGACTGGTCCAGAATTTCCCCACCATCTCGCACAATATATTGAATAGGGAGGAAAGAACTGACTAGGCCAGAATTTCCCCACCATCTCATGTAAAAATATTAGATATGGCGGAAAAAACTGACTGGTCCAGAATTTCCCCCACCATCACTACAATCTAAATAAAAGGGGGGGGGGGAAATGACTAGACCAGAATTTCCCCACCATCACACACAGTACATTAGATTAGATTAGACCTTAAAAAAAGAAGTGGGGAAAAACTGACTCGGGGGAAAATCTGGGCTGATACACTGGTAATTAAGTTTCATCTAAGTTCATGTAAAAATTGGGTCTCAGTAAAGCTTCTTATTACTGATCTTGAGTATAACTTTATCAACATAAAATGTTCCATATTTCATTTTGCATATTTTTATAAATTTTGCTCATTCTGTTCTGAAGTAATATGTTCAACCCTTCATCTTGAAGGCCATTCAGCATTGCCATTGTCAGATTTCAGAAAAAAAAAAAATGACATGTTCTGGGTAGGAGCACAGCAAACATATTTTTAACAATGAGTTTTTTCCGTTTGCGAGCAATCCTTAATGTACTGAAAATAACTTGACCTTGAGTAAGTGGACAGTATCTTTGATTCCCTTGAATGGCTGTTTTGTTGACTTAATAAACTATCACTGTGCTATTTAAACTTTGACATTTTTCCTTTTTTTTTGTTTTATATTTTTATATAAGATGTTTTTTATGCATACATGTATAATATATATTTATACATGTGTGACAGCTTCATAAAGTGATGTGGGGCTATTTTAAAAATCTTGCACTTTGTTTGTCCATCTGTTTAAAAGGTAAAAAAAATAAATACAGTGCACTCTGAGAAAACCGGACAGTAGTCGGACCACGGTTTTTGTCCGGTTTTCTACGATGTCAAGTATTCTAAAGAATCCACATTATAGCCATTTATGATCTACGTATTAAGCTATGATCAATCAAAAATACCTGTTAATGGTATTTTTTATTTTCCTTGTCACATGTATGTTTAGATTATGAGAATAATAATAAAAGCAATAAAAATAATATCTTCGTTTAAAATTCTTGTAATTTTGCATATTTTGTTTCATAAATATGAATAAAGTTCAAAAAATGTACAAACATTGCAGTGTATTAAAACTAAGCTGGTTACCTCATAAAATATTCAGGACCAAACATAGCATCCGGTATTTAGAGCTTTCCGGTTTTCTGAGAGTGCGGTTTTCTCAGAGTGCACTGTATATAGTTGAGTCAGGGTTTTTTTGCAGAGGTATTTATCATCCTCAGTGATAGCTCTGGTTTAACCTTGAATGAAAAAACAGGACTCAAAGTTTGTGCCTTTAAAAGTGATATAAATGAAAATTATGCGGAATTACTTTTGGGATCTAACAAGTTTTATCTCTTTTATGCCTATTCTTTGTATTTCCAAGTATTTATGTTCTATGGATTTTTTTTTCAGTCCAAACATATTTCTGATAGAAATAATAATATTTAAGACTTTTGTAAAAGCCTTAGAATACATTTTGCAGCTTTCCATGTGAATGTGTGTGTGTGTAGAGAGAGAGAGAGAAAGAGAGAGGACTGTTTGTTTTCAATTAATACATGTATATATATTGATTCACATGTTGATTTTTTATTGTCATATTTATTGAAAAAAAAGGTAATTTGGTTTTTTACTAATTTAACTTATCTCAATTTTCAACATACCACCTCGTCATTTATTTTCTGAATTTAAGTGTATCTTATCACTTAGAGGCTTGTGTTGTCTGAACATTTGATATAACTCTCGATGGTTATTTGTATTTCAGTGGTATATTTTGATACAAAAATAATTGAAACGTATATCTGTATAAATGATCTGACATTATTGAACCTGATTTCATCCTCTAACTAGACCTATTCTTTTACTTTCATCATATCACAACTTAAAATTGATTACTGATCACAAATTCAAGTATGAGTAATTGTTCTGTACATCCAGATATGACAGTTCTTCTGTAAGTCAAGTTTTTATAGCTTGATACGGAAAAGATATGGTAGAACTGAAAAAAGTTTGCATATAATTATGTTCATTTGTGTGATGGTCCAGTCTGTAAGTCAAGTTCATATTTTGTGCCATATTTTCATAAATCCGAAGATAATGAGGTCACATACATTTTAAAGTAAACTTGATCAGATAAACGTGTGATTTACATTTAAGCATTTTGCATGCTACTACACAAATCCATAGGGTCTTATATGTTATTCTTTGTGTAACCCTTACAATGCTATAATTCTTTGTTTAACCATTACAATGCTATAATTCTTTGTTTAACCCTTACAATGCTGTGAGCATGTGCTTCCAGTGTAGACCAAGATTACTCTGCATGTTTGTGCAGTTTGATCATGGGCTATTCAATGAATTTTCAGCAAGTACCCCCATAAACTACAAATGGTACAATCCAATTTAGCATGGTAAGGGTTTATACAAGTAATAGACTGCCAGATTCAATTTTATTACACAAATGATATCTTTGTAAACATAATCTAGATTTATTTTAATCTGTAACCAAATAAAACTCAATGAATTTTAACACTGGAAATAATTTTTTCATTGAAATTAGAAAACATTTTTGAGACTTGCATCAATCATCTGGTTTATTAAACACTTTTAGCTGCAATTATTGCTTGTTTAATTAGTTTAGATCTGGAAAGCTCTCCCTCTTTACTTTTTACAAGTGCCATATAAACAATGTTGCCATTCCAATCGATTGTACCAAAGGATCAGTCCTACAAAGGATAAGTAAAATTTAAAAAAAAATCTGTATGTCTTTTAAGACTGATAATGTCAATGTTGTGGTCACTTTCTGGTATGCACAGCTGTAAAGTTATTAAAACTTGCTTTGCCTGTTGTTGTATAAAAGGTTCAAGACTGCCAGCAGGACTTTCAAAACTGGAAGTATTTAATTCCCCATTTGACTTGCAAAACTTTTGATATTTGTAAAAGTTAAACAGAACTGGCAACATTGGGCGCCATGAAAAAAATGGGCAAACTTGCAATCTTGCAATGGCTAACAATCGTTCGTTGTAGTGGTTTGTCATAGTTAATGGAACTGGCAATATCTGATATATAACTGGCAATATCTGATATATAACTTCCTTGACTTGCAAAATTGGCAATGCCTGAACTCCTGTTTGATTTAACATTGGCAATACAGTAGTTCATTTCCCTTCTTATAATGTTTAAATTCCTATAGAAAAGCAAAATTACATTATTTTTTTGTTTCATGCAAGACTTTCAAAATGGTAACCTTGATCTTGTAAAGCTTCCTCACTTTTCAGGGATTTTAATGAACATTCCATTTATTTATTGATCCCAAACTATTCATAACTATATGCAGTTGTAGCAACAGACATTTTGCCAGTATTTTGTCTCCGTTTTTGGCTCACCTGAGCACAACGTGCTCATGGTGAGCTTTTGTGATCGTCTTTAGTCCGTCATCCGTCGTCCGTGCGTGCTTGTGTCCGTCCGTCGTCAACAATTTGCTTTAAACATGTTCCCATGAACCGCTGAAGGGATTTTGACCAAACTTCACAGGAATCATCCTTATGATGCCCTCTATCAAAGTTGTACAAATTATTCAGATTGGTTAAAAAAGTAGGTCACAGGAGCTAAAAATAGATTTTAAAAATGCAAACTTTGAAAATCTTCTTCTGCAAAACTGCAAGGCCTAGAGCTTAGATATTTGGTATGTAGCATCATCTTATGGGCCATTACTAAGATTGTACAAATCATAGCCCTACGGTGATAAATGCCCCCTCACCAGGGGTCACTTGTTTTACATAGAGTTATATAGAAAAATCTTTAAAAA
>CM037778.1:10622984-10672984 GCA_021229015.1 Solen grandis | reverse complement strand
CCAATCAATATTTGGCCCAAGGTTAGGGAGGCTGGACATAAATGGGACTTTTGACAGAAGACCATTTGAGAGAATTTGACAGTGAGATAGTCACATGTGCCAGGAAATATACCTTTAACTGACTTTTATATCTCAATAAAGAATCCCTGCTTTGGAATTTGACAAATTGCTATTACTCTAGGGTGGGGATTTGGACTCCAAAAAAGAAAAAAAAAAGTGAAATTCCCCTGGGTCAGCCCACCACCCCGCCCCTGGGGCAAAAATATTGCAAGATGCACAATTAACAAAGTACCATGGTTTGAACCATGTTATATTGGCATAAGTGTTATATTGGAGCATGTTATAATGGAGTGTCTAATAATGGAATGTCTTCCATTACCATCTGACCTTGCCTCCATCAACAATTTAACAGCACAATTTAGTAATCCTTGGTCTTTAATAGAAAGATGTACAGTATTTTGAAGTAACTATATAAAACCTGATCAACTTGCAAATAACTTTGGAGTGATGAAGATTTACACTGGTCTCAAAACTTATTTCCAGGATGTACTCTACTTAAATAGTAAAGAATAAAATGTCATCTTAAACAGACAGACAGCACTAAGTTGAAAAGTAATTAATTGGTTATATCAAATGTAAAAAATATTTCAACTACATGTCCAGAATTATTCAAAAGGACATCTTATCTAAAAAAAATGAGGAGCATTTTTTTGGTATTTTAACAAAAAGTTATTCAATGCTTTTTTGGTCCACATTTACCTTAAAAAAATAATATATTACTCAAAGAAAAAAAGTTGCTTTTAAAGATATAAACATAAATAACAAGAACTAATCAAAATGCATCTTTAATGAACCTGAACTTGTCATGATGAAGAATCTGAGAAAAGTGAAATTATTACTTGTAATTGCAAGAGGGGTACAAACTAAGAAATGTACCATGAAAATGTTGAAAAAACGGTCCAGACAAGAAGCTGAGGAATGTGAGTAAACATATGTTCAGTCCATGTGACAATTGTACACATTATTGCATTTGTCCAAAATCAAGTTATCCACGGTTGCATACAATATATCACCATACTGTTTTAAGAGACGAGAAGGACAAAAATGGAACAGGGTGTGCTAATTCTGTCACATACGGTATAACATTGTTTAAACACTTTAGAGACAATGTATAAAAAATATCATACAAAAGAATATTTATTCCAGGATGTATCTGTTTAGATTCCAGGATGTATCTGTTTAGATTGCTTGATATTTTATATTGATATCTTGACAATAAATATCAACAAGACACAACTAAGATGAAATAACTTTAACCATTTCCTCATCAATATTCTTCCCAGCTGAATTGTTGAATTAATTCCATTTCATATGACATTTTTATTTTCAAATAAATTCCCTTAGAAAAAGATTTCTCAATTCTTCCATCATCAAACAAAGGAACTAACTGGTAGACAAACATAACTGAATATTTCCAATATAAAAATAAATCTATCACAGACATGCAGCCCTCTAACATATCTAAAATAAATACTATAGATTGTATAACAATAATATATATACACCTACTGTTTAAACTCAGCTAAAACAATAATTGAATCCCCAAACTGAATTCACAAAACCTTGAACAACATTTTATGACAAGACAATTTTGTTTTCCAATATTGTGAATTTTATTTACAGACTATTATACTAGAATAAAAGTGCACAAATTATTTTTCTCTATTTTTTTTAATTTGTCAATTTAAAATACAGATTTATTCATTAATAGAAAGATAACTAATTTAAAGCTCTGTGTACCAAAACAAAATTGAGTGAATTACATATTTTTACAGCTGACTAGATATTCAGATTATATCAATTTAATTATTATATGTTCTTAGATTTATTTAAGTAATGAAGCAAATCTTAATTAGTGGCAATATTTCTGTAAACAAAATACATGTTAAGATTCTCTTAAGGTCAGTAGAGAACTGAAAATGTTCATTGAGTCTTTCAGCTATGTCTGTAGCTTCTTAGGAAAAATGATCTATTGGTCTTTTTAAGTTAGAAACTGAAAAAACACCCTGGAAATTCAGGATAATTTTTGGTCTGTCTTGTGTTAAGTTTCTAACTTTCTGTAAAGGAACTGATGCAAAATCGGAATGATTGTACTTAAGTATTGGATAGACGCCATAACAACCAAACACTTAACAGACAGAATACTTGAATATATTATGAAAACTGTCGATCAGGTACAAAAATAAATTTTGCTATTGCTTCTCACATAGTTTTACTTACACTTGGTGACAGTTTCTGTAGTCACAATCATTATAATTTACAGTAATGCGTAATTCATGAAAATTTTCAACAAAAAAAACATGTTACAAAGAATACAGTCATGTACACAGAATGGTGGGGAGGGATGATAATAAGCAATATATAATGTTGATTATAAGCATGGTATAATGAGATGTCTACTGGTTAGGTACACCAATACTGATACACACAGCCTTCTGACTGTTTATTACAGACAAGTACACATATATATATATAATTTATTTGTACCAATTTTATCACATATAAAACTTTAAATATGAAAGTAAATAATACACAATTATAAAAACATACAATACCATTTTTGAAAAAAAAAACAAAAAAAAACCTTCTCACTCTAATTAGACACAGTATAATACTAAACAAATAATTTGTCATGCATGTATTCACTATGCCATGGAGATAGGAGTTAAAACATGTGCTCTTCAGAAAAATACATACTATGTTTTAATGCAGTAACATACTTTGTACCATATTGAATAAGAGAATCACTGACTGACATAGAGAATCAGGACATTTTGCATAACTACTATTATTATAGTTTACCAAGAAATGTTTTCAGTTTCTTAAATAGTTCCATCACCTTTTGAATTTGTAGAAACTGACAAAAGCTTACAATGCTACAATGCTATTATATTTTCACCACAAACAGTGGTAAGTCCACACAGCAATGTTTGTGGGTAAACTTTTATTGTAACCTGATTATAAGGTCAACATCTGGAATTTTCCATTCTGGTGATAGAATTGGAAATCTTTGAGTTTAAGATGATTTCAATTTGAGTTGTTTTAATGAAATGAAGGTCTGCACGCTGGTCAGAGTTCATACAGGTAACAAATGCCCATTCATTTCTTTTCTGCTATTCATTGAGAGAGAAGTTCACATAAATTATATTCTTGTCTTCAAGGTGTCACTTTTCAGCCTTGGCATTTTCCTCTTTTCAGCTGTCAATGGTGATCAAGCTTCATTTAATGTCCTTTTATTTCTCCTGGAAACAACTATGGTCTTTCATGCAATGAAGATAATACACCCCATGTATCTGTGTTGAATTGCACTATATAGTACATGCTTTTGTGGGGTTCTCAGGAAGATAAAGACTGTTCAATACTTTGATCTTTCAACCAAAAGTCAATTGTCTTTGAATTTCTTTCACCAGAAGCTCCTAACTCTTCCTTTGATGTAATTGTAAGAAGCCACATACACTGAAAACTTGATCTGTATACCTCCCCATGAAGGAAGTATCAAATATAATTTATAAAATCAAATAATAAACTAGGAGCTGAGAATTGACCTATGACCTTGGCGTTATCGCAGACCTTGCTGTCATAAAGTTTACATCGGCAGCGGGTGGGGCGTAGGTTGTTAAATGGGAATTCCGCGACAATGTCAAATTTATTTTCTTCTGTACTAACTCAGCTCTAAGAGCTCTAAGTTCAGTTTCCGCTTGATTTCGTAGCTGAAAGCAAAGAGGTAGTCAGAGGGCATATTAAACAACTGTCCAAAATGCAGATCATGTGACTTTAATGCACAGGTCATGTGATATGTGATATAAATGTGAAAGTCACATGCCTCAGATGTTAAATTATATTTTAAATTTATAAATAAAAAATTTTAAAATAAGAAAAAAACAAACAAATAAAAAAATTTAAATTTAAAAAAAAAAACAAAAATATATCCTAATGTATTTTATCTCAGTAGCATAGAAGTCATGTGTAATACACAATTCATATAAACATTAAAGGAGGTAAATGGACAAAATTCTACTCTTGATCTATGTAGAGACATATTTACTGGTGACTACAGTATAATAGGCAAATGTGAACTGCAGATCACCCTGGAAAAATACAAGAAACTTCAAATGTGAGAGATGGCGGAGCTATTACGTTTATGTTGTATGAATAAATGAAAAAAAAAATGAATTTTCTAATTCTGCCAAATGTAAAAAAAAAAAAAAAATAAAAAAAATTGTATTTTTTATTTTCCTCTTTCTTTTTGAGTTCTTTTTTTTTCCAAGTTCCACACAGGCATTGAAAACCAGCATAGAATGCTTTATTTTTTTTCTCCTAAATAAATCTCCTGTTGCTATGGCAACACTTCCTCTCACATTTGGTTCCCTGTACCAGATATCTCCATATGGTAAAAAAAGAACAGCCAATAACTCACAGCCAGGTCCCCAGAATCACAACTCAAACATGACAAACCTTTACCATGGCAACCAGGTGGAAAATGCTTCTTTCAGTGATTTTTTAAACAAGAGTGCATGCAAACTTTGAATATCAAAAGATAAAAAAACTTAACAGCTTATGTGCATATATAGAACTTCAAATAAAAAAAGTTGAGAAAAAAAAAAATTTGGGGGAGGGGGGATAGAAAGAAGAGAAAAGATATAGAGATGGTGTAAGTGTTTTCCCAGTGCAAGATCATAATAATAAATAATCTTTGAAGTGACATGACTATTGTATTTCATAACAAAATTACCTTTTTTGAAAAATGGTCAAATGAATTGACGTTTAAAGTTTTGTTTTTAATGTATTTTTATTTTTTTATTCCTCCAATTTATGTTGTTATTATGATAATCTGTAAATATTGTGTTTGATTACATGTGTAAAATATTTAATTTCTTGTGATTTCTAAAGAAATGATTTGTGTTCATTGAGTTACCATATTTTTCTTTTTTAAATTTGGTTTAAATGTGTTGCTCTTTTAATATATATAAACCATTCTGTATGATGGCATGTAATCATTTAGGTGAAAATGTAGTTTAAATGCAAGAATTAACTCCCTTGCATTGAATAAAGCATTGGGTATCTTAACACATGCAAGCATTGAATATAACACTGAGTAGTCCTTTACTTTAATTTCCTATTAGTACAATGTCTTTATCACTGATGTAGTAGGTTTTCCATGATTCAGTAACTAAATTTCAGTTTTCTTTTACAAAAATAAAGCTTACTTTAAACTAAAATCTATAAAATATCAAACTTGCAGAAAAATCATCTTACTCTAAAGGACTGGTTCCTACTTTGATTTTATCTCACCCAATGCATTGTACCTACAGTGAAAATCAATCAATTCATCAAGCATTTCATAATGTCTCAAAGCCATTTGTTTTTAATGGTAGGAATTTTAATTCCCTGACCCACATCCTTTCAAAGTAATGCAGACTTACTTAAGATTTTTAAAAGTCAATGGTAAAATCATTTAATTTTTAAAACTTTTTTATTGGTAAGTTTTTAGACAATAACATATAAAACATATTGTATATGTCTATAACATGAACAAAAGCTTTTTAGCTGGAACTATTTATGTAAATAAAACTATTTCCCTATGTAAATCCTCACCCCTACTGAACAAAGGTTAAAGTACTGGTATTGATTATTTAATAGAAAATCACTGTGCTAAAATATTCTTGATTAACATTTATGAATCCTTTTTTGGCACATATTTCTTGCATTACCAACACGTGTTTCCTCTATCTTCGAAGGACAAATCTGTTGGCTCAATTTTCAAAAACTACCGGTAGTTGAAAATTCTGGTATGCTCTGACATATATATATAAGTATATATAATCTTGAACTTAATAGTATAGACCTTTGCCTGTTTAAAACGATTAACTAATACAAAGAGGGTAATGCAATTAAAATCAAAATCTATGATATATCTAAAAAAAAAAATTCTTGGTTACTACAAAAAAATAATATCCATGAAAGATCGAGTATTATGAACTTTATGATTTTGAAAAGAACTTTTGCTTGTTCATCCTGACATTAAACTTTACGTTATACCCTCGTATTGATTACAGTGGGCCAAATGTATGTCTAACAAAGCCTATACAAACAGATGGTTCTCTTATAGATCTTGTGCCTGGACTTACATTTGTCAATAGGTTTTGTCAATATGTTCAAACACTACTATGTTTTCAAGTACTTAACTTTTTGTGCCTGAAAAATATTGCACCAGCTTCAGGATGTATCATAAATAACTCCCCATTCATCGATTTTTAACTGAAAATTCCTGAACCAGATTTAAGAACAAAAGTATTCAATTCTTGTCAAACAACCTTTGAAAAGTAAACAGGATTACACATAAAATAAGGACCTATAAAAAAAAAAGAATTGAAACACATATCGAAAGTTGTATTGATTAAGACTAGTTGACCATTATACTCAATCCTGAGATGACAGTGTCCAAGGAATTGAAATACATGTAAAATGGCTACTTGACAAGCTCATCCAGTCATTTCATACTGTACTACATAAACCAATAATGGCCCTAATTACCATACTACTGTTTATAGCAACAGACAAACCTGGAGGTATGCCATCGTTTACATGATAAACTTATTAAATCCATATAAAAACAAAAGCCAGAAATTCATTATGAGTTACCCCTGAGGATGATTTATACCCCTACAGCTCTGTATTTGTCAGTAAGAAATCCAGTTTCCTATTTTTAGTAACAGAGACCTTGACCTCATCTATCCAAAGCTGGGTTTTTTTGTGAACCTGAAAACCTGTTTCAAAGTTAGTATCTGCTTTACTTGCACTTGAGATACTTCAATTACCGGGTATGCAATCTTAGTATTTATAACCCCTTTTTCACAAAGTCTAGAGATCTGAAAGATCTTAGAAAATGGGCCATAACAGGACAATTTCAATCAGATCACTTAAAATGGAGCTTAGACTGCAGTAATAGGAAGGTAAAATGCATATGTTGACCAAACTACAAAAAAAATTTTTTTTTTATCAAGATGAAAAATTCAGTAGCAATTATTTATCACTAGTTAGTTTTCTGTTGATGAATGCAGACATAAGATTTCTCCGATCTTAAAATGAGCCCTTTTGATGCTTCCCAGCTTGTACAAAAACTCTGAAGAGAGCAAGTAAATTACCACCCTTTGCTGGGTTCCAGCCCTTCTATTTCTCACACAGTGTCTGTGACTGTGCTATCTGTGACCTTGACCTTTAGAAAAAAAATATTTCATCATACTTAAAAAAAATTTGTTGTTGATAAACTGGGTTAGCAAAAAGCCAAGTCAGCATCCGTCAATGCACGGAAACATGCGACTTTGTTAGGACATAAGCATCACATCAATGGGTGAGTTGATGTTCAAAAGGACAAGGACATATTTCTAGAATACGTTGTTTACAAAAACAGAAAACATCCAGAATTTCTCATTTATTCTGGTTTACGAATCCTAATACACTGAGAGAAAAACAAGTGCAACCCAAAAGGTCTACTTACACTTTCTTAGCATAAAACCGTGTTAGGTAATCCTTGTTCTAAGAAAACAACAGAAATGTTTCTTTATTTAATTGAAGCACTTTTTGAGGTTTAAAACTTTGGTGTAATGCATAACAAGGAAATTTAGAAAGTGCAATGACTTGATTTAATTTCAATTACAACTTTTTTAACTTAATTTTTGTATCCTACATTATGTCAGAATAATGTATTTTAATTAAATTAGGTAATTTCAAACACAGGGCAAAGTTAATTTAATTGCTTTAAGCAAAAACATTAAATCAGATGAAAGCAAAACAAAAGAAGAGCAGTAATATAGGTAAAAGAATCACTTGAAAATAAATGTTTAAAAAAATTATTTTGAAAATTCATGCAGCTCTCAATCAAAATTTGTTTGAAACAAGTTTCAAAACACTTCAGCAACAATCACCATGCACATAAATATGAAAAGACAAAAAAAAAACAGGATGCAAAATTGACCATAACAAGTGGTCAGTCACCTCCTGCCTGGTGAAACTTGTATCCAGGGGGTATCTCAACTTGAGTGTAAACTCATTTTTTTTTTGTTTTAACATTCAATCCAAAATTACTATTATTGAAATATATTGAGAATCCATTCAAACACTTAAATGTTCATCTTCATGTTGCTATTGCTTTTGTTGTTTTATCAAAAAAGGGATTTTTTTAAAAAGATTTTTCTCGAATTTAAGTATGTAATTTTGAGTCTGAGAGGACACTCAAGAAAAGCATCGCCATGGATACAGAGCCATTTCCTGGACAATGACACATCCTGTGGTTATATAAACATATACATATGGAGATATCTAGATATGATTGGAGGACAGGTTTCTATGGTAACATGTATACAAGGGTGGCAAGGGAAGTAATCCTCAAAATTGAAAGCAATCTATGAATATCTATACTACAAATCAAGGGTTTGGTACAAGCCCTCAATTAATAAAGCCAAAGAAGAGAAGGTATTCTAAAAATCTTGATTTTTAACATTTGAAAAAAAAAATAGGGAAAAGATAAAATCAAAAGAAATGTTCATGCATTTTTTTTTTTCAATATTTACAAAAGTCCACAGCATGCATTGTGAAAGTCAACCATGCAATTAAAAAAACTCTGATGACAATTAAGCTATATCTAAATCAAAAGTTCATGCAAATTCAACCATTTGACTAGGTTAGTTATCTATGCAAACATGCAACCAAGAAACACTCTGACTGCACTCTAAATTGCCCATCAATGCCTGAGAATTAAAGCAGTTTTGCAAATATGGATGATGTCTAAAATCTATACTAGCACCTCTAAACTTATAGGCCTTAATTGTCACCAACTAAATATTTGATAAATGCTTGATTTTTTCCCAATATTTTAAATGCTTAAATTTCATTTTCCCCATTTTCAAATTGTGCCTAATTCATTGCCAGAATGCTAAACTTTCATATTGCAGAAATCTCAAGAATGCTGACTTTTCAACTTTTGAATAGATACATTCTGTCATGTAAACACAAAAGCACAGATAAGGATCTGTATACCGGTACATAAAAAGCAGTAAAGGTTTGTCAAGACATCAGGCCAGTGAAATGAAACCAAAAAAAAAATAAAACACGGAAGTATTCAGGAAACAAAACAAATGGCAAAGGATTTAAAAGCTTTTCACAATACTGCAAAGGGATTCTTTCAGGAACTTGGTTATCTGAATAAATGCTAATCAATACAAAGGGCCAGGTCAAGGATATATCAATCCGAAGCTTGCAGATTTCACAGATTTAAATAAGTTTGCATATACTTAGATGCGTAAGCAAGAAATAAAAATATTAAAAAAAATATCTGTTTAAGCACTGTTTCAGTCACAAAGTCTGAGGATTGTATCATAGGGAAAAGGTAAAAATATATATGGAATCTACTTGATATAATTAGTATATGATATAGAAGCACTAAGCAGTGATATAATACAAAAGTGATGGTTGTTCTATCATGCCAAACCATGTGATTACAAGTGCATTTCATAAGACTGGTTTACTTTTTTTTGGAAAACCAGTCTGTGCTTGAAATGTGTTACCATAGAAACCCATGCTCCCCTCATAACCAGGGTGACCTGTGGCTGTGTACAGATTTCTTAACACAAACATGTGAACGTGTTGGACACACAGACATGCATATAATGTGTGTCAACACTTGACTACAGTTACATATGTGTGACATACATGAATGTAAACAAATTCTAAGGAGAAGACAAATGAGCTAGCTCACATAGGTTTGTGTCCATACCTTCATTTCTCCCGTTAATTTCATTTTTGCATGTTCCACTCTACGTCTTATATCCTCAATTTCATGCTGTAACCTGGTTGCCTGAATTTTGAAGTTATTCTGAAGCAGACACAATACATGTTACTTCAAGGAATACACAACCAAACATTACAAAGTAAATACAGTTAAACCTGTATTAGCGGCCTCCTGTAAAAAGCGGTCAACCTGCAGTTAGCGGTCAATTTTAATTTTACACAAGAGCCATGTTGACATGGCCATCCCCCGCCGAATACTTGCTCTTTAGAAGAGGTGTTGGCAGAGTAGAATATTTCATTTTTAACAGAAAATTTTTAGTAATGAAGACTGATGTTTGAAGTGATTATAGATATGCAACCCATGTGAAGACCTACTAATCCCCTATTTTGAGGTCTACAGGTAAAATTTCAAGGTCACTATGACAAAAATTAAACCTGAAAAATAACAAAGGGCAATAACTTAAAAAAATATGAAAGATTGGGTTATCATTCTTGTGCACTGCACTTTTCTTGTGCACTGCACTCCTCCTCAATGAGATCTATCCACCTATGAAGTATCAATTGATACCTCATATACTGTTAGAATTATGCTCCGGACAAAAATTAAGTCTGAAAAAAAAAGAAAAAAAAGGCAATAACTAAAAAATTATGAAAGGTAGAGTTATCATTCTTGTGCACTGCACTCCTACTCAATGAGATCTATCAAATTGATATCTCAAATACTTTTAGAGTTATGCTCTGGACAAAAATGTGGGACAGACGGACGGAGGCGGGGGATAATAATAAAAACTAGCTTTTGGTATATGTTGAATTAATTAATCCTTCATTTAGCAGCCATCTCTGTTAAGCAGTCACTTTTTATTGTTCCCTTGACTGGCCGCTTAAGTCAGGTTTAACTGTACACTTATTATGTAAACAAACATAACAATTACAAAAATTACAAATCATTTCAACACAAAGATGAACCTGATCATCTGAAGCAAATAAATGTAGAAAAATATAATAATAACAATACATGTAATACAAAACAAATTAATGGAGATACAATTTCTGTATTTGTTAAAATATTCAAACCATTTTCAAGCAAATTTCAAAAGTCAGATATTATACCGGTATCTCTTGTTCCAAGGATGGTTGGCCAGGATAATGTGACTGGGTGAGGTATCATGCTACATGATTATCACAGTATCACATCCAAATATTGATGACCAATAACAGCTTTGTATTGTTTCCAAATTATAAGCATTTTCATGTTAACAAAGAATAACAATCAACAAAAAGCATTTTACCAATGTCCTTGTATTTAATAAAAAAATACTTGAAATAATAAATGGAGTAAATCTGTTCCAGATTAATTTGTAGGAAATTCTTTTTATATAGCATTAAAGTCATATAGTATTACAATAAAGACATTTGTTCTATTACATTAACAGCAGTATCTTAACAAATTATTTAATAAATGTAATATACTAGCAATTACCATACATAAATTCATCCACTCTCAGCAAAAACACACATATTTACAAGTTTGATAATAAATAGCAGCTATGTATAATTTATCACACACGATGGATAGACTCAGCATATGTGGGTTTCTCCCATTTAATCCAGGGGTACAAACAAACTTTTATCGTTATAGCTTCACAGTGCACCACCTTCACAATAGAATTAGTGCAATACAACAAAATTGTAACTGTAAAAGTTTGTTTGTACCCTGTATTAATTGGAAAAAATCCAATATTCTTAATTCAAAAGTAACTCTATTAATGAGCCTTCTTTTTCTCAGATCAAACCATTATCAAATTTTAAATTAAGGAATAAGTTTACTTTTTACAGAAATAGCTTAGTTTTTCACTGAAGGGAGTTTAAAATCATAGCCATTTATGATAAATCAAAACATGTTTAAGCTATATAAATAATGGAGCATAAAACCCTTGACACTGAAAAATGAAAACAACTTAAAAAAAGAAGCTAAGTGGTTCATAACAATGTCTGTCAGAAATCTTGACAATGGTATTACAGGTACTTTGGCCACTTCATCCCCACATTTGTTCCAAAATCCTTTCACAGACTACTGAGAAAAAAGTAAAACTTGTAATGTAAACATACGTAACATTAATCAGACTTAGACTGTCTCTTTAAATGGTAATCATTTTCTTGAGGTATTAGCTTCAGGAAGCCCCATGACTGCCATACAATACATCATATCATATTCTGCCGAGGTTATCTGGATTGTATATTGATAGATAAGATTAAAATCTTTTCTTCAGATATCAAGTGTCTTGTTATAAAATATGTTACCCCCACCCTCTTCGCCCTCTAACTCCGCTATCAATATTTTTCCAATACAGAACTCTTGTTTTACAAAATGTATCTTAACCTGTGTTCATGTACACGTATGTACTGAAACTTTATGCCGTTAGCCCTACTGTCTGCTATAGCCCACTCTTGAAACTATAATAAATGTGGCAGACAGATATACACAAATATGTGATTTAATTAGCTGTGAATCAAATAGTTCAAATGCCAAGAGAAATTCTTTTAGTTACTCAATTTTTCCCTATATACCAGTTATTTTAATACTTCATCACCAAAGGCTGATGAATTATGCTATGAATGCCTTCTTCATGTTAAAGGCTCTCTCTGTTTGTTTTTGTTATTATGACTCTGTGTAGAAGATTATACCATAAAAGTTTCTGGGAAGATGAATATTTGGAAAGTTTATGAGCCACAGAAGCTTTCAAGTGAGATTTTAACCTTTAATCCATGGAGAACATTTTAGTAATTTACGCTGCTTAACTTAACACTGCTCAGGTTTCCCAATAAATATTTTGACGTTAAAGTAAGCTCTTCACACCTTTAGCATAACAAGATATCTAGTCTAGCAATCATATCTCCGTTCTTCTAATCTTTTTTATCTCAGCTGAGACATTTGAAAATTTATCAAAATGTTTAGCTCTATCAGAAAATCTATATTCAATTTCTTGCATCTGAAAATTGTACCAGTTTTCTGTACGCATGTAACTGCCGATCGTAGTGTCTTAAGAGCTGAAAAATGAAAAAGGTTGTAAAAAATAAATATGATATTAACATTAAATTACAGCATATTTGAAGCTTTCTTAATGTTAATTACCAATCCTGACCCATGTTAAATTGAACATTTTTGCGTTGACTAGTGCGTCTTGGATTAGAATTTAAAGAACTTAACATTATACTTTTGGCACTGGACTTTGAAGAGTCATAGTCAGAATCGTAACCTTCATTATTTAGAAACAAATGCTTCTCCTCCTTCCCTATTAAAGAGACAGGGTACTGCTTCTTTTTTTGTTTGTATAAAGATTTAAACTTGCTAAGATCTTGAGATGACATTATGGGCACCCCTGATTGACCCACTCGTGGGGTTAAACTTTCAACAGTTGACTTTTTCCCTCCTGTAGGAGAGAAACTTCTGCTGACAACTTTTTGTCCTCTGTCAGGGGAAGCTACTCTAGCAGAAGGAAATGCAGAGTAGTCTCCCTGTCTACCAGTTTGGGGCAGTGGACGGTCAGGTGAATCAGATCGCCTTGGAGACTGAGACCTCCCATGGCCTGGTATCGGAGACACGGGCAGTGAAGACTCGGATTTTTCAGTATCGGAACTCACCACAGGTTTTGGGTTAGCACCGACCTTCGGCGATTTCAGGTCACCGAGTTTTGTGGACTTTTCTTTGGGGCCCTCCAGAGTTGAAAGCAGTCTTTTGTGAATGATATCCAATTCATGACGGAGACGATTGGACTGCTCTTCCAAAGGTCCCGTCTTCTTTTTCTCCTCAAAATATCTCTTCTTCCATAAATCTCGAGCTGAAAGCAAGACATACAATGTTTGACACCAGAATTTTATATCTTTTTTTATTTGGAAACAAAAAACAGATATTAATCTTCTTTCAACAGTCTTCATCAAAAAAGTCTTATATTGCATCTTAACACATTTACTTCATAAGAGCTAAAACTGAAGGTGATATATACCTCCCGCTACAATGGCAAACTGACTTAACTCTGTAACAGGACCAGACAGGATAGAATGGAACTGGACAAGATGCAGGACTCCTATATAGTCCCACTTCACTTTGTGAAGATGGGGGATAAAAAAAACGACTATTTATTAAATATTCATTACCATGATTGCGTCTGTTCTGTGTTTTACTTTGCATCTGTTTTGCGTTTTTCACAAGCTCTTCTCGCTGTCTCTCAGCATTTCTCCTGGCTTCCCGCGCCTCTTCAAGTTCCCTCATCAGGGCCTCCTCTGTGAAAAAAGGAGGAACCAGCAATGTAAGTACACAGGGAACCAGCTCTTACGGAAACCAGCCGTGGTAGACAGCACTGTCAGAGCAACTTAACTGTTGGACAATGACAACCCTCCCAGCATTCTAGCTTTGTTTCCATGGAAACTAAAACCTATGGTTACTATGGTTACAGCACTCCTCATCATGCTTTTTTTTTTATTCAAACCTGTCATTGGTTAACTATTTAGTCATCATGGTGAATTTAATGGTGTTTTGAAAAGTGCTGAACTTCAGTGAGATTACTTTCATTTTAAAAGGATTTATTTGATGTATTCAGTGACGCTGCCTTTAACTGATCATATTTTTTAACATTTAATTTTAACTTAATTTCATTTATTAAATAAGCACATTTTTCCATCCTCTAATTTTTTCTACTGTATCTTAATCTTTATCATTCTCCCCCTAGAAAAGAGATTATTTTTTCGTAATTTATCACTGATAAATGCAGTTATTATTACATGTACAATAATTTGATAACCCTGTCACCAGGCAATGGTTCTCTTCTTTGACAAAATATCAAAACCTAATTTATAAATCAAATTGTGTTAAAATAATAATTTAAAAAAAACCAAATTTTTGGTTTAAGACTGTCTATGTTCAAGTACATGTACTTTAAAACCAAAAGTGTGGTTTCACTCATAATATTGACATAACACATTTCAGTAAGTCTCTCAAGTTTACGTTCAACTTCTAGAAGATTCCATTTTGTTATTGACAGAGGCCATTGCAATGCCACAATATAAACACATTTTAATCAAGTTTTACACACCCAATTTATTACTGCTGAAGTTTGTATTTTGTATCAAATTAAACCTATCTTACCGGACTATAAGAGAAACACTTAAGAAACAAATTGGAAAATGTAGAGCTATTAAAAGTTAATTTATTTTTCAATGAAGAAAAAATTGGCCCTTCTTGAGAAGTTACTGTTACACATAACTGATAGCAATTTTCATGACTTACCATTTCAATGTGAGGTTATTGAATTTTTATTTCTATTGACGTATCCTTAATAAAGGTTTTCACCATTTCACCTTTCTTAATTATTAACACCAATAGTCTAATACTATGCTCTTAAGAATATTATCTTCCCTTTTTGTGTGTTTGTTTGATGCCTGCTTATTTTTGTGTATTGTCTTATTTATATGTATTTTCATAAGATTTCATGCTGAATTACTGGTCGTAATTTTAAAGTCCCCATCCAACTCTTAATGAAGTATTTTTAGGTTTTCGCCTCTGCAGGGCGAAAACCTATTGTTCTTCTTCTGTTGATTTGTTTTTTTTTTTATTTTTATTATTTTTCCAATTCCACCCATTTTTGTGTCCAGCCTAGCGGCCAGATGAAAAAAGCTACAGCTATGAAATTTTGGGCATGGAGTCATCTTTATCTGAACATGTGCCTAAATGGTCAAACTTTTCACATTTATTTCTGATTTAGCCACTAGGGGGCGCAATGCATGTAATCACTGTTTTGCTAATAACTCAAAAATTTGAAACCTGATTTAGATGCGGTTTTTTACATAATGTTCCTTGTTGACAGCCCAATCAAATATGATGGATATCTTATCATCGAGTACTGGAAAAAAATTGTTCTAGTAGAGGTTGAATGTTCGAACCTTGGAAAAAAGTGGAAAAATGAGGGTAGGTCTACGAAAAACCTACCCACTTTTGTTAGAGATCAGATAGAATAATTCTGTTTGCTGCATACGATTTGCAAGACATATACGCACAAAATATATGGGGTGGTGAATTAAGGAAATGTGTGGTTTGTCCTCTAGAAACGGTCAAACTTCACTAAATTTTAGGAAAAAATAAAATTTCAAAAACATGTTTTTGTCGCTCCTGACTTTATTTTCTGTTCATTCTTCATGAAATTTTCACACGATATGTATTGTTATGTTTGAAAGGGCCTCACAAATCAAAAAAATAAAAACGAATTGAAAAGGTCAAGGTCATATTACGATTATTGTGTTTTTATTCGGCCACAAATAGCTTCAAAACTAAAAATATTTCATTGAGAGTATATGAACAAAAGTTTTAGTTCTTAAAGAGCTCTTTCCAGTGATGTTTAGTTTTTGAAGATCGGACTTGATTTGGTTATTATACGGCAGTCCAAAGTTTGATCCTTTTTTGGAATAATTGTAAATCAGGTTTTATGCTTCAAATTCTGATACATAAGAATAAAAAGTTTGACTTGTGCGACTAGTATACTTGATTGAACTATTTGCTGCTTTGCTAGGTACCTAAGAGTAAAATTTTAATCAATTTTCTTTCTCATTTTGCCGCTAGGGTGCGCTTTTCTTGAAATCATTCTTTTGCTTTTAACTCAAAAAGTTGAAGTCCGATTCGAATGCGGTTTTTTGCATTCTGTTCCCTGTTGATGGCCTAATAACATATGATAGGATTCGAGGGTCCGTGTGGCTGAAAGCTTTTGAGCTACGGAAGGTTGAATGTTCGAACCTTGCAAAAAAATACAAAAAAAAAACTGTGCAAATGAGGGTAGGTCTACGAAAAACCTATCCGTTTTTGTTAGAGATCAGATAGAAGAATTCTGTTTGCTGCATACGATTTGCAAGACATATACGCACAAAATATATGGGGTGGCGAATTATGGAAATGCGTGGTTTGTCCTCTAGAAACGGCCAAACTTCACTAAATTTTAGGAAAAATTCAAATTTCAAAAACATGTTTTTGTCGCTCCTGACTTTATTTTCTGTTCATTCTTCATGAAATTTTCACACGATATGTATTGTTATGTTTGAAAGGGCCTCACAAATCAAAAAATAAAAAAGAATTGAAAAGGTCAAGGTCATATTACGATTATTGTGTTTTTATTCGGCCACAAATAGCTCCAAAACTAAAAATATTTCATTGAGAGTATATGAACAAAAGTTTTAGTTCTTCAAGAGCTCTTTCCAGTGATGTTTAGTTTTTGAAGATCGGACTTGATATGGTCATTATACGGCAGTCCAAAGTTTGATCCTTTTTTGGAATAATTGTAAATTAGGTTTTATGCTTCAAATTCTGATGCATAAGAATAAAAAGTTTGACTTGTGCGACTAGTATACTTGATTGAACTATTTGCTGCTTTGCTAGGTACCAAACAGTAAAATTTTAATCAATTTTCTTTCTCATTTTGCCGCTAGGGGGCGCCTTTTTTTTAATCATTCTTTTGCTTATAACTCAAAAAGTTGAAGTCCGATTCGAATGCGGTTTTTTGCATTCTGTTCCCTGTTGATAGCCTAATAACAAATGATAGGATTCGAGGGTCCGTGTGGCTGAAAGCTTTTGAGCTACGGAAGGTTGAATGTTCGAACCTCGCAAAAAAACAAAAAACAAAAAAAACTGTGCAAATGAGGATAGGTCTACGAAAAACCTATCCGTTTTTGTTAGAGATCAGATAGAAGAATTCCGTCTCCGGCATACCATTTGAAAGACGTATACACACAAAATATATGGGTTGGAGAATTTAAGAAATGCGTGGTTTGTCCACTAGAAACGGTCAAACTTCACTTAAATTTAGGAAAATTAAAATTCCCAAAACATGTTTTTTGTCGCTCCTGACTTTATTTTTTGTTTATTCGTCAAGAAATTTTCACACATTATGTTTTGTTAAGTTTGAAAGGGCCTCACAATTAAAAATTTAAAAAAAACATTGAACAGGTCAATATCATATTACGATAATTGTGTTTTTATTCGGCCACAAAGTGCTCCAAATCTAAAAATATTTCATTGAGAGTATATGAACAAAGGTTTTAGTTCTTGAGGAGCTCTTTCCAGTGATGTTTAGTTTTTGAAGATCGGACTTGATTTGTTCATTTTACGGCAGTCCAAAGTTTGATCCTTTTTTGGAATAACTGTTAATCAGTTTTTATGCTTCAAGTTGCGATATATAAGAAAAAGAATGTTCGACTAGTGCGACTTATATACTTGTTTGAACTATTTGCTGTTTTTGCAATTTTGTTTCTAATTTTGCCGCTAGAGGGCGTTTTGCTTAAAATCACTCTTTTGCTTATAACTCAAAACGTTAAAGTCTGATTGAAATGCGGTTTTCAGCATTTTGTTCCTTGTTGACAGCACCACAGAATGTGATGGATTGCAAGGGACAGGGTATGGGAAAATATTTGCGCTAGAAGAGTTTGAATGTTCTAACATTGCAAAAAAAAATGTGCAAATGAGAGTAGGTCTTCAAAAACCTTTCGTATTGTTTCATATTGAAAATTGTGGCTGAGTTGAAATAAAATGTTCACGTTGATTAGGTTAAAAGCGAAAACCGAGATACCGCTTGCGGTTCTAGTTTTTTATTTTTATTATTTTTCCAATTCCACCCATTTTTGTGTCCAGCCTAGCGGCCAGATGAAAAAAGCTACAGCTATGAAATTTTGGGCATGTAGTCATCTTTATCTGAACATGTGCCTAAATGGTCAAACTTTTCACATTTATTTCTGATTTAGCCACTAGGGGGCGCAATGCTTGTAATCACTGTTTTGCTAATAACTCAAAAATTTGAAACCTGATTTAGATGCTGTTTTTTACATAATGTTCCTTGTTGACAGCCCAATCAAATATGATAGAAATCTCATCATCGAGTACGGGAAAAAAATTGTTCTAGGAGAGGTTGAATGTTCGAACCTTGGAAAAAAGTGAAATAATGAGGGTAGGTCTACGAAAAACCTTCCCACTTTTGTTAGAGATCAGATAGAAGAATTCTGTTTGCTGCATACGATTTGCAAGACATATACGCACAAAATATATGGGGTGGCGAATTTAGGAAATGCGTGGTTTGTCCTCTAGAAAAGGTCAAACTTCACTAAATTTTAGGAAAAATTAAAATTTCAAAAACATGTTTTTGTCGCTCCTGACTTTATTTTCTGTTCATTCTTCATGATATTTTCACACAATATGTATTGTTATGTTTGAAAGGGCCTCACAATAAAAAAAAATAAAAGAAATTTGAAAAGGTCGTCATATTGTTTTTATTCGGCCACAAATAGCTCCAAAACTAAAAATATTTCGTTGAGAGTATATGAACAAAAGTTTTAGTTCTTAAAGAGCTCTTTCCAGTGATGTTTAGTTTTTGAATATCGGACTTAATTTGGTCATTATACGGCAGTCCAAAGTTTGATCCTTTTTTGGAATAATTGTAAATCGGGTTTTATGCTTCAAATTCTGATACACAAGAATAAAAAGTTTGACTTGTGCGACTAGTATACTTGATTGAACTATTTGCTGCTTTGCTAGGTACCTAACAGTAAAATTTTAATCAATTTTCTATCTCATTTTGCCGCTAGGGGGCGCTTTTCTTGAAATCATTCTTTTGCTTATAACTCAAAAAGCTGAAGCCTGATCCAAATGCGGTTAATTGAATTATGTTCTTTGTTGATAGCCTAATAAAATATGATAGTTTCTAGGTATGAGTGGCTGAAACTTTTTGAGCTAGTAACGGAAGGTTGAAAGTTCGAATCTCGTAAAAAAAACTGCAAATGAGGGTAGGTCTACGAAAAACCTATCCATTTTTGTTAGAATTCAGATAGAAGAATTCTGTTTGCTGCAAATGATTTGCAAGACATATACGCACAAAATATATGGGGTGGCGAATTTAAGAAATGCATGGTTTGTCCTCTAGAAAAAGGTCAAACTTCACTAAATTTTAGGAAAAAATTAAAATTTTAAAAACATGTATTTTTGTCGCTCCTGACTTTATTTTCTGTTCATTCTTCATGAAATTTTCACAAGTTATGTATTGTTATGTTTGAAAGGGCCTCAAAATTAAAAAGTTAAAAAACATTGAAAAGGTCAAGGTCATATTACGATAATTGTGTTTTTATTCGGCCCCAAAGTGCTCCAAATCTAAAAATATTTCATTGAGAGTATATGAACAAAAGTTTTAGTTCTAAATAGTTCTTTCGTATAATGTTTAGTTTTTAAAGATCGGACTTGATCTTTTCATTTTACGACAATCTAAAGTTTGATCCTTTTTTGGAATAATTGTTATTCAGTTTTTATGCTTAAAATTGTGATATATAAGAAAAAGAATGTTCGATTAGTGCGACTTATATACTTGTTTGAACTATTTGCTGCATTTCTAGGTACCTAATTGTAAAATTTTTATCATTTTTTTTTCTCATTTTGCCGCTAGAGGGCGCTTTGCTTAAAATCACTCTTTTGCCTATAACTCAAAATGTTAAAGTCTAATTGAAATGCGGTTTTCAGCATTTTGTTCCTTGTTGACAGCACCACAGAATGTGACGTGATGATAGGGTATGGGGAAATATTTGCGCTAGAGGAGTTTGAATGTTCTAACATTACAAAAAAAAACAACAAAAAAAAAAAAACTGCAAATGAGAGTAGGTCTTCAAAAAACCTTTGCATTCTGTTTCATATTAAAAATTGTGGCTGAGTTGAAATAAAGTGTTCAAGTTGATTAGGTTAAAAGCGAAAACCAAGATACCGCTTGCGGTTCTAGTTTGTTTTTGTATTCCATAGAAAAAAAATATTCTAAATCAGAAATACAAGGATCAAATCAAATTAATGACAAGGATCAAATTTATGATTAAAATTTAAGTATTTTCAAATTGTATTTAAATATATACTTGGCTTTTTTGTGTACTACATGTATTTAAATATATCCTGACTGTTCAAGTTTTGTTTCTCTCATTTTTTTTAAAAAAGCATGATTGTTAGATAGTTTATAAATCATGCACATTCAATAATGGGTGTCTGGTCACCATGAAAAAAAATTTCTAAAATTCTTAGGGCAATATGTGTCAGTAAACTGCATTCTCAAATCATTCCAGATAAGTTGTCATGTCACTTCATAGAAATCAAAACATGTTCACAGCAACAAAATCAAACTTACCATTCCTATGTTTGTACAGATAAAACAACTGAAGGTCATCTAAAAGTGTTCTTATTTCTTGATAACCAAGATTTCTCATGCAGAGTTAGAATGATTATACACCTGTTTACCAAAAATACGGAAAATACATTACATAGAAACCATTTTATTGTCGTCATTTTATTAAATTAAGCAGAAAATAATAATAAAAAAAAATCACTAATACTAAGAGTTTGGGTCAGAATAGAATATTCACGGCATAAAAAGTAACTATAAGGAATATATAACTTGAAAACATCCAAAGATCTTCTGGAAAGTAAAATATAAATGATAAATTAAAATGAATACTATACAGCATTAATCTTCTTGAATTAATTAACTAACCACCATAATCTTAATTAAAACGTAACACTTTAATTACTCCCTTTATGCATTAGGGATATGAAAAATGCTTTTTGGGGTCACATCAGCATAAAAGATTGATTCTATAACCAATCAGTGAGAAGCTTTCATAATCAAAGGTCATCCATCTGACCAATGGTGTAACTATAATATCATAAAAGCTTGTCTCTGATTGGCTTAATATTCCCTAAACTCTGAGATGACCCTTTGATCTTTGTAAATTAAGTATAATCAATTATATTGCAACTTCTGTTGCCTTGCCCTTAATAGTGTACAAATTCTATGACAACTCTACACAGATAATGTCTGGACAACATTGACTGTGACAATATTTTGTATAGGACACATGACTACTCTATACAATAAAGATCTTCAATACCAATTTATCTTCATACTCAAAGTGTCAAGACCACACCAGTGCCCCTGTGATGTGAAAATAAAGCGGAAAACCCTCGAGAAGAATCATGAACGCAAACACTGCAGTTCGTGAGTGGCTCACAAGGTGCTCACCGATCACCCGGGAACCAGTACCCCGACCATTCCACTGCACCATTTATCAAAAATAAATCAAGATGTGCAGCATACCTACGTTAGGAATAATTGCCAGATATTTTTATTGACATAGATGGTGTCCTTTGATATTCTAATCAGGAAAATCGAGTCTCCCAATTACTTGAGAATAAATAGTTTAACATAAATCTAACATTTATATGGTGTCTACAGATAGTAAAGATAGTTAGAGAACCTGTCTGACTTCAGGCAGTGACCCTAATAAAGAGATTATGTCTTAACCGGTATATTATAGTATAAAGAAAGAGAAATACAAGGAGGAAAAAAAATATACAAAGACAAATAAAGAAAAAAAAAATTATAAAAATATTTTCAAAAGTGTACATATAATACAGAAAAACAGAGAAAAAATCATCTGTTGCACACTCTTCAAAAACATAAAAGTATTTTGCAAAATAAATTAAAACCTTATAAAATTATACAAACCTTAAATATGTTTTTCCAAAGTTCAGATATCTATGAAAGTTTTGGTACAAGCCTCAGTTTCTGTTGCGTATAAATAAAAACATTTTATACAATACCATGACATGCTTGAGGTTATGCATGTCTAATTATTAGACCTACTTTGTTGTCGTCTTCGAGCCTTGGCCGACTCCGAGTCCCGGTCTGGTGATGCCAGCCTCAGCGGCGGAGGAGATGGGAACCGGGATAGATCCTGTAACAAAACCATGCCCGTGAATTCACAGAAATCTTTAAACACGTCGTAATATTTCCGCTGTTTTTCTTCAACACTTCCAGAGAAGTAAGTCTCATGGACTTGATCCCTATCATCACCTTTTTCACTGTTTTTATCCATTATTTTCGACTTCACTCCCTCAAAGATTTTGCCCAAATGGTGAGTGTTTGGGGTCATGTCTGAGGATTCTACTGCCTTATCGACCTGCATGCTATGCCCGCCCATTATAACAGAACTCTTCAGTTCCATAAGGTAAGATAACAGCAAACTGGAAAATCATTGCAAAGTTTCTCTCATAAATTGCTGGTAAGTGAAATGAATGGTCATGTTTTGAATGCAACTAAACTATTACAAGTTGAAGATATATTTTCTTTTTTTACATATAGCAGACTTTTATTTTGAAACTTTAACAAAATATCTTCTACATCACCAGGATATGCTCAGATATGTCACATAGTAAACTTTGGAAAGTTTTGTTTGTTCATAATTATATATCTTAAATTAAGTACTTAGTAACTTACAGTACAGATGTGAGCAGTTATCTTGTGTTTTCTGTTTTGCTTATTTACAATATTGTAAACTGTTGTTTCATATTAATTGGAACTATCATTTGATTTAAGTTTGTATCATACTTAATCATGTTATAGTGACTGTGTTATGTTAACTAACTGATTAAGAAGTTCTGACTGACAGAGTTTATCACATTACATTTTAAATGACTTCCTTTTTTCTCTAAACTAATACTGACCAGTTCAATCATAATGCCACAACTGGTGTCCAATCCAAGATGCCATGTTATATTTGACATTGTTATATTGGACTGCATTATACCTGACCATGATATATTGGACTGTGTTATGCTTGGCCATGTTATATTAGACTGCATCAAACTTGACCATGTTACATTGGGCTTCATTATACCTGACCATGATATATTGGACTGTGTTATGCTTGGCCATGTTATACTGGACTGCATCTAACTTGACCATGATGTTACCCATTTTGGGCCTGTCATTTCATAACTGACCATGATATATGTGATGCTTGTAGATTACTTGCTTGGCCTTTAGTTATTAACTGGTACTGACATCTAACTTGACCATGTTATATTGGACTGTGTTATGCTTGACCATGGTATATTTTGTATTACACCTGACCAGGGGCCTCCGTGGACAAGAGGGTAAAGTCACTGACTTTAACACTCACTCAGTCCTTCATCGCATGGGTTCGAATCCCAGCAGAGTCATTCAGAATTTCATGTGAGGAAGCCTTCCAGCTAGCTTGTGGTAGGTCGGTGGTTCTACCCAGATGCCATGCATTCGGGGTGTTCCTCCACCTTAGCTGGACATTGCTATATGACTGAAATACTGTCAAAACGACAGTAAACACAAATAGTCAATACCTGACCATGTTTTATCAGACTGTGTTATGTTTGACCATGGTATATCTGCATTATACCTGACCATATTATATTTTGTGTTATATCTGGCCATGTTATATTTGACTGTTTTATGTTAATTGGGTATGTTTTACTGGCAGTTGTAGCATTATGGACTCAGTGGCTAGGCATGTGTCTGAACTATATTAATCAATCATTTATAATTCACTGACTATCAGAACACTCAAATGATTTAATGCACTCTACCTGCCTTGTCAGTACATCATAAAGGTACAATGTTGGGTAACTGCATATACCTTTTCCTTAATCAGACCAAGTAACAATCAAATATGTCAGCCTCTTTCTTTCAAAGAAATTCAATTCAAGTAACTAATGGACCTCAAGTATCAAGTATGTCTAAATCCTTTATAATTTAAAGGTTTGAATCTGACACCTTGAAACTACTAACTGAACACCCCTGGATACAAACACAGTGACAGGGCACTGACCTAAACATATAGTCAGAGTTGGCACTAGTGCTATATGTTTCCGCTTGCTAATGGGTTTTTAAAGCTGCCTCATATTGAATATTAGTCAATCTTTAAACTTCAGACAATATAACAACTTGAAAATAAAAGTCTCTTTGTTGGAAAAATGTATTAATATTTGTACAAAGTTTTGATTTTTTTCCTACATTGAGTCTTAAAAAATGCTTCACCTTGGAAAAATGTCTATAAAAACTGTCAAACAACTTTACATTATTTCGAAATTTAATGAGGCATATGTAAGCAATTAAGATTGGTACATGTTTTAAAAATTCAATCATTACATATTAAGGTTTTTTTTTTTTAAAATATGAGTTGAAAGAAATGTTAACCTGTGAAAAGACAAAAATTAATGATGTGAAATATCCAAGTCTTATGCAAGAGACCTTTTTTTAAATCCTTGAGTATACACAAATGTATATAAAAGAAGAAAATCTGTATCAGATAAATAAGTTGTTACATGATTTCTAAATGATCATTACCAGGGGCCATATTCATAAAGCTCCCTTAGGGAAAAAAATCCCTTGGTTTCCAAGATTTTCCTTAAAATCACATAGATTTCCCTTAATTATTAAGGATTTCCTTAGTCTTATTTATAAAACACCTTCTAGAGATTTATTCCAGTTAAGGAATTATTTTCCTTAAAAACTATGTAGCTTTATGAAAACTGCCCCAGGACATTAAATTGCTTGATCTTAATATGTTGATGAACAAATGATGATGATGATGATGATGATGATGATGATGATGATGATAAGTAGGAGGTTAAAGACAACCATAATCGGTCTTAACAACATAACATAAAGTTTACATTCAATGTAAATTTAGACAAATTTAATGCATTCAAGATGTGGCTTTTTCCCAAATTACTGTCTGGATGATAAAAATGTTGTATCCACTGATGTATTTATCATGTAAATAGATGAATCTCACCAGCAACGAGAAGGCATGACTCTGAATTTATATTGTCAATTTTTCAGCTGAATTCTCCCGTTTTAAGATAAATGAGTTTTAATCTGACATCTTTACCAGCTGAATCAAAACTTGTTTTTTCTCATGCAAATATCTGAATAGAATGGGGTGAGTAACGACTGTTTTAAAGTGAAAAATGATGATGATATAGGAGTGGCTGTCAAGTGAAATGAAAACAGACATAATATATTTACTTAAATTTAACTATACGACTAATTTAAAGCACATAAATCTTTGAAATTAAGGAAGCACAACATTATGTAAACTCCTGAATACATTGTATTGTGATATTTTTGACATGTTAGAATGGACCAAATACTTTCTTCTTTTGTATATGTCCTTTTTAAGCACTTAGAAAATTCAGTGAGTAAATTCCAGTATATTGTCCACTGAAAGCCAGAAGGAATCATCAACATATAAAAAGAAGGCTGCTGAGCCCTTGAGGTTTTCAATTGATGGTATTTCAGATACATAGCATTTTTCTTCAATTTTGTTCAGTGCTTTTCGGTGAATTATAGGGAAATCTCAGGGCACTGAAGTTGTGTGTGTCTCAAGTGGAAGAGGGTTTGACAAGCTGCAAATATGCAGGGTAACTTAGTTTTTCCAAATAATAAACTTTTATTAAAAAAATAAACGATTGTTCATTGAAGGCTATAGAAATATAGGAGGAGTAAGAGTGGCAATGTGCTATTGTTATTAGTCTGTTGAAACAAATGGTGCATTCATCTAATGACCATGTTAATGCAACGTTAAAGCGAGGTTATTGGCACTGTGCGAAAATTTGACCTCTGTTTATTAAATTTCCTGTGATAAACAAAAGAAATGAGACAATACTGTTCTCTTAGCACTATCAGCACTTTGATTTGTATGAGCGACAGCACAGTTTCTATTTATAGATGCAACTCTATAGAACAACAAATAACCCCTGGAGATATCTCTGATGTATCTGAGATAGCTAGATGGGAATATAAGGAGGTTATATGGATTTTTATCGTAATTCAAGCTTTCTATATGGACCACTGAAACACCACTAAATAACCAAAACCTGCACATCCACCATCCAAATTCAGGCATGAGCTATAGTGAGTTACGCAACATTCTAGGTAAAATAGTGCTTCTGTGCATTTATACTACATACAATTATTGTGTCCCATAAATATTTATTTTTTACTCAAATTTGAGTTTTCACTACTTTGGCTGAATCTCAGCATATCTGTATTGTAGAAGTCTGTTCAATCGTTCGGTCATTTTTACAAAATTGAGAGGTTATTCGGTTTTAAATGTACAGAAACAGACCCTCATAATGTAGGTACTATAATTGTGACTACGTCATACACAACTAAATATGGTAATTTCACTGTTTCAAACAGTGAATATTACCATTTTTATTACTTTTACTGTTTTGTAATGGGACTTCTAAAAGACACTATCATATTTTTTCAAGAAAATTCGAAATTGATTACTACATTGAAATAAAACTTCTTTAAGAAATACCTGAAAAAAATGTTGATTACACGCTCGTTGGTATTCATTTCTTGGACTATTTTTTAGACCGAATAACGATTCATGCGACTTACGGAAGTTGGGGCTCCCCACAGGGTAAAATTTAAAATGAACTTTGTAACAATGTGTAAAGTGTCAGAGAAAGGCATTAAATAAAAATAAAAATTGTTATTTACAGTGGAATATCATTTTTAATTCATCTTGTGAGGAGTAAAATCAATATTTTACTCATGGTTGCACCACTCTGAATATATTTACTTTCCTCTTCACTCGAACTTCTATATAATCAAAGTTGTCAGGTTTATGCAAAATTAATTCTTAGTTTCTAAAGAACTGTCACAAATTAAGAAAGATGCATTTAGCATTTTTACAATCATGCAATAAATCAGTTGTTGTTGTTGTATCAGTATATTAACGGGTATCAGTATATTTCTTATCTGTTTTGAAACAAAATTTGTCATGAAATGTCCAAATACTGCATGAAGGACATTTTTAATTAGGTGCTCAAATTAAGAAATTTTGGAAATAGCTTGTATACATTTTCAACATAAGCTAGACTTTCTACTTGCGCAAATTTTGCAATATATACATTCATACAAGTGCTTTTTTCTAGGAAAGATCTACTTTAATTGTAGTAAATATCTCAAAATGTTATCAGTTGTTTTCCCTCCATCCTAATCTCTCTCTCCTCTCTCTCTCTCTCATTTTTTTAGGTGAGAGGGATGGTGTGTGTGCCCAAAAGTTTGAATTAAACAGTGCTGTTAACTCTTAACTTCATGAATATTCATGTACAAATTTTTGACTTCATAAATATTTATTATCTGAACTTTAAATGGTATATGAAATGGTGGATTTTTCTTAGCTCTGCAGATTGTGTGAATCTGAGCTACAATATTGTGTAAACAAACAGAGGAGACCCTGATCAGACAGCTCCTGTATCTGGGTCTGCTGTCTGCCAATGCGTCAAATGAGTTTATATGAAGTAAAATATCTTTTGATATGCTTAATACTGTGAGACAACCCTTTCCAATGCAAATATCATTTAGATTTAAAGCTTAATATATTCCATAAAATAGCTTGATGACATTTTGATGACATTCATGAAATGATAAATTAGTCTGCTAATCAAACAGTGTATGCTTTTCAATTTGTTTGATTTCATATCTTTATTTACAAATGGAGGGTAAAAATCACGAAACTGCCAACAAAAAAGACAAACTCTGGCTTGATAAGATTTGACATGAAATACTGTGTCAACACGCTTGAAAGTCATTCTACCTGGCCTATTACTTTTGATTTCAATAAAATTTTATTATGTAGACCTGTGTGTTGTAAAACTGGATGTAACTTTTTTGAGTAGATTTTTGTTTTCAGACAATAAACACTTGAAAATTAAATAATAATCATAACATCTGACTAACCTCATCAGAAGTTGTTTTTCTCAACTGTGCTTCCTGAGCTTCATTCTCCCTCTCTTGATCCTGATTTCGTTGTTCTTCTTCTTCCCTCCTTCTTCTCTCCTCTTCTTCCCTTCTCCTTCTTTCTTCCTCCTCTCTCCTCTGTCGTTCCCACTCGGAATCATCTTGGTCGTTACCGTCTGGCTGGTTTGACCGGTAAGTGTTCTCTCCCTGCTCTATTGTAGGAGGCTGCAGACGGTCAGTAGCATCGCCATCTGCTTTCCGCCTACATTGCATTAAAACAGAGTTTTACCCTAGTCACTTTCTGATTACTAACTGTAAATGAAAAGACTGAAATTCTTTTTATCAAGCAACATGTTTCCTTTTTGTTTGTTTGCTTGTTGGGTTTAAGGTCCCACCGACAGTATTTCAGTCATTTGGAGACGATGCCTACTTGAGACAGTGCTGCCAAACTGCAGTATCAGGCCAAAGACATGTGGTATGATACAACACCCAGTCACATTATCCTGACACCTGGCCAACTAGTCCTGCAACTAACCTTATATGGTGAGTGCCAAGCAAGGGAGCTATAACATTTTTTACGACTGTGTCATGGCCAGGAATCAAACCCATGACCTTCAACTCCCTATGCAGACACTCTAACCACTCGGCCACCTGGGACGATTGTTTCCTATCTTGCGCCAAGGTCAAGTGGTTGAGCCAAGAACACTGAATCTGAAGGCTTGAAGTTTGAATTCCGAAAAAGTAAACACTAAAATAGTTTGTTTGTTTATTGGGTTTATTAAATGTCCCACCAACAGTATTTCAGTCATTTGGAGACTATGTCTACTTTAGACAGATATAGTGTTGCCACACTGCAGTATCAAATAGTAGACACGTGGCATGATACCACACCCAGTCACAATATCCTGACTCCAGTACAGTCAGCCAGTCCTGGAACTACCCTTATTTGTTTATTGCCAAGCAAGTGAGCTATTACAGTAATACTTTATGACTCTAGTATGTTATGGCTGTGGATCGAACCCAAAACCTTCCAATTCTGGGGCAGATACTCGAACCATTTAGCCACTGGGACTGGTACTAAATTAGTATGTTTCTTTCAGAATTTTCTCAGCAATATAGATTATATGATGAGATCTGAATGCATACTGGGAATAAAACTGTCATTAACTTCAGCTAAAAGTTAAATCATGTCAAATCTATTCAATGATATGTTTCTCTATGTTTTACTCAATTATGCTGCCTTTCAGTATTTACTTTGTAACCAACTTAACCCTTTCCCTCATATAGACTCATTTTGACGCACTCAATAGGTACCACATAAAGCCTGATCTGCAGAAAACCACAGTTAAACCTTACCAAATTTAATTACAAAATCCTCATTTCCAGACCACTGAGGAGCAGCGAACAGCATAAAACCTGATCAGCCTGCGAGTTACTCGCAGGCTGATCTGGTTTTATGCTGTTTGCATAGGTCTTTTATTTTCACTAGAGAAAGAAAATCATATTTTACTTTTAAAAAAAAACATAATTTAAAGAAATGACAACTCATATCAAGAGACCATGACCAAAATGAGAAATTAATTTTGTAACAATGAAGGACCTGAGTAGGACCAAGTATTTAACAGTATATGATAATGGACTTTAAAAAGGTTGGATATTAACAGACTTAGGAGATAAGTTGACAACAGGCAATGTTATGGAAACTGTAGGTTAAACACCTCTAAAAGCAGTCAATTCATTTGCTATATAATAGTGAGTATTACTATCATAACAAAAATAAACAAATAAAATAAAAATCGTGAACTTAAAACATGTCAGTAGGATAATGTGCATAAAATATTTTCCCATGTGCATTACTATTTTTAAAGAAAAATACCTGACACAGTTCTACAAAATCTATTTTTGTTCTTTCTTTTTTTTGAGTCAACGATTGCTCCCACAGTGTTACACTCGCATTAATAAAGAGTCAAGCGGCTAATTAAATCATTTATGAGAGGTATATTGTTCCTATTGGGGAATAAATACATGTAATAGATGATGCAAAATGGCTAAAAAGTCAATTTTAATCAATTCCTCATTTTAGAGATTATCATTATGACTTTCTCTTAAACTGAACTTATCTACCTGATAGAAAAAGAAGGCTGGACACAAGGATTTGAGAAGTATGGAGAGACAAACCAGAGATGAGAAACATTGTATATCTAACTTTGTGAGGGAGTAAACTGTTTCAAACATTAGGCTACAATGAACTAAACATAGGGAAAACAAAAACAAATATTGCACCAAACTAAAAAATAATTCAGTATGAACAATGACAAATCTAACATAATCCTACCTAATATACTCAAGTCTTTCCAGTTCATTTCTAAGGTGACCCCTGTTGAATTGTGATCAGTCAAGAGTTAATAATGTCATTCACAGACAATCAGATGAAACAGGACTTCATGATGTCATTGACAGACAGTTGAAATTTAACCCTTACAATTCTATGGTTACTAATGTGACATTTTTTCCTTTCCATGCAATATGATCATGGTTTTTATTTATATATTAAGTCTTTTTCAAAACTTGTTTAAAACTATCATAAAAAAGACAGTCATAATGAGTAAGCCCAGCATAAACTGATAAGCTATCTCACCTCATATATTCTAAAACTGGCCCTACAAAATATATAATCACTTAGGAAACACATTTTTTAAACTAATGCTGAATTCCTCTTGATGGTTCCTGGATTGGACCAGTATGGTAAACCTTGAAAAGATCTTAATCCCCCCAACTACCCCCATCCCCACTCCCGTCAAACTTTTTTTTTTCTTCTTCTCCCTTAAAACGGTACCTTACACACTTTTTTTTAAGGGGAAAAAATACAACATTTTTTAAAACACATTTGAAGATTGCCGAAATGCTATTAAATCATTTATTAAATAAAAATAGGAATAAGACTTAAATAAAAAAAATATGCCAATAAAAATATATCTGAACTTAGGGGGCTTAATGGGAAATTTGAAACAAGGTTTGATAAAATATAAATCATATCAGAAAATTGTGGCACTTTTATATTTGATTACATTAAATTATTATATATGCCATATACAATCTCATGACAGGATATGTAATAAAGTAAACAAACAGGGCAATAAAGTTTCACCTTCAGCGATCAATATACAGGTAAACAGGTATAAAAGCCAGGGACTCCTAATCTAATGCTAATGACAGAAACACAGGAATTGAATTCAAATATATTACTAGATAAAATGAGCAAATATCATAAAAATAATGGAAATATATGATCTCTGAGTAATAAAACAAAAAATGAAGCAATAAAATCCAAGAAAAAAATGGCTACATGATCATTTTTTGTTTCAAGCATTTTTTTTGTTATGTTCAAGTATACAGGATCTAGATTCATTTATAATTCAAAAGTTTTGTCAATGCAGGGGGTAGTCAGAGGGAGGAACAAGAAATCTACGATGACAAGCTTGAATAAAATATAACTCATGGAGATTAGATTACTGAAAATGATAGAGACTTCCCTAAAACACTGTATTTTTGTATACAACAAACCCCTGCACAGCTAGTTAGGTCAGTATATATAATGTCAAAGGGCATTTAACTCTCAAGGTTTTAAATTTGTGGACTATGACCAGTTGAGACAGATATAGTGCTGCCACACTGCAGTATCACGCCGTAGACATGTGGCATGATACTACACCCAGTCACATTATCTTGACACCAGGCCAACCAGTCCTGGAACTAACCTTATGTGTTTTAAATTTGACAGTGCCATCAAATATAAAGAGGTCATAAACATGCATGGTTTATATTGGTAAGTGCAAGAACTGCTTTTCATTGGACGACTTGACTATTTGAGTTTACCATCGCCTCAACAGTATTTCAGTCATATAGGGACGTCCAGCTAATTCCAGGTGGAGGAAGACCCCGAATGCACAGAAACATCCAGGCAGAACCACCAACCTACTGCAAGCTAGCTGGAAGGCTTCCTCACATGAAAATCTGAATGACCTTGCCAGATCGAACCGGCACGGTCAATGGATGCAAAATAAATAAGTAAAAAGAAAAATCTTTCACAAGTTTCATTTCAATTAAAGTAGCTTGCGGTAAGGACTTTTGTGAAACACTATCTGACCAATTAAACATAACATGTCACATGTAATTTCCTGAAACTTAATTGACAAAGTTATAAAAAAAAAAAAAAAAAAAAAAAAAAAAAAAAAGAATGTTGGCCATTGTGTCATACTCTTTGAAACAATAATGATCATTAGGAATAAAAAAAAAAAAATTAGTAACAACATTAATGACACATAGTGTGTTACTATCTCATTAAGGGAGATAACTCTTGCTTAAAGATTGTGGATGCTGTCAATAATCTAGCATCTTGTACTTATATTGAATTAATAACCTGATTAGCCAGATAAACAAATGCCACTAAGGCTGTTTTTAAGGACATTCAGTGAATGATTACTTTATCATTAACAGTAAATGGTTATCTTATCATAAGCAGAACAGAAAAAACACCATTCACATCAATTTGTTGTTGGTAATTTATGTAAAACATGAAGAAAAAGATCAATACAGAACTTGAATTTATATATAGAGAGAGAGGGATGAATGTATGTACTTTTATATGAGATTTTTTTTTTTTTTTTTGCAAAGAGATTTTCTTGAATGAAACAGATGCTGCTTAACTGAAGGTTGTTTTAATATGTATCAAGAAAAGCTTGTGCCTTGAAATAATGAAGTGGTAAGTGGCTTAAATAAAGATCCAACAAAGAAAGATCTAAGAAGATTGAGAGTTGAAAATACTCCTAATTTTTTATTTGTGGGTACCCACAAGGTGTGCCACACAAGAAGAACTGATCAATTTAGCGAAAACCCGGACAGTTTTAGTTCTTTTCACTGTTTTCTCAAGTATTTGACAGATTGTGGTAAAAGCTGAGGGTCCTACATCCAGTCTACAGAGGTGTTATTTAAAAAGATTTTATTTCTCCAAGTCTGAGCTGAGTAAAACTGAAAATAGCATCAAACAAAGACCAAACAGTAATAAACATGGAACTTAATTTCCTGTTTTATTATTGCACATGGTCATCTAAGTTACAATGGTCTACCATTTTTGATTAAAATGTTTTTGAAAGCCAAAGAGATATATACTTGAAGTCAGAAGATAAAATATTTGAAAAATTAAAGACTGAAAATGAGGTTTAAAGAAATAGGAAAAGACAAAAAATCATCATAATGGCTCTGAATAATTACTTTTAGACATAAAGATTGATTTCTGTGGTGTGCTTGTGATTTTGTTCATCTTATCTCATATATAAAGGAGATCAAACAGAATATAAGAATATAAAGTTATGAAGATCAGGTTACAAATAAAAAAAGAACATCTTGAATACTTCATTTATGAATAAACAAAAGAAATTTAGATATCTTTCCCTGTCCTGCATAATTGTGTTGTGTTTATATTCTGTTATCATGCATTTGTCAGACTGTTCCTCTAGGAACACTGCTACAACTGTTTATCATTCACAAACACATGCAGAACTTAATAAGAAATCTTAAAGCAGCTTTTTCAAAGTTGATTGGCAGAAATAAAAAGTGAAAAATCTCTACTCTCCCACTTTTATGTTGGTAAAAAGTCTTTGATTCCTGACAAATGAACTCAGCAAGTGTATGTCACACTGGATGTGCGGAATGCTTTTTTTCATAAACGCACATCAAGAAATTTGTGTTAAATATGGGATACGCTATCCCCAAAGTAAGTGCTTACTTGGGACACTAACAACAACATGTCAAGTCCTGGGTAGCGAATTTGTAAGCAATATTAAAGTTTTCAGCCTGTGAAGTAAGTACATGTACTGAGAGTGAATGAGATCAGTCATGTAACAGAAAAAGAAATTTTTGATAGTTTCGTAATTAGGAATTTGATACCTTCATAATGCTATTGCCTGTATGAAAACCACCATATTTTTACAATAATTTTATTTATGGAGGTAGTATACACACAAGATAGTTTTAAATCAAATTATAGTCATTCTGTGAATGAGCTGCTTTAAAAGTTCTTTAATACTTTAGCAGTGAAACTCCATTATAATGCTACATTAGCTTCCAAGACCACATTATAAGATTTTTCATGAATATGAACGCTTTCACAGTTTTTTTTATCTTAAAGGTCCTCTAACCAAAACTAAGGTTTATACAATTATTTTGGTAAAGAACACAAAGGTTTTGTCTTGCTGCATCAACACATAGGACTACCATTATATAAACAAACCAAGGGCTGTTCCATCTCTTTCTATCTTAATATGCATTTAAAGAAGTTATGGGTCAGCCTTTAATACAGGTAAGAATGGCAAAAATTAAAGGGTCCTAAACTATTTTGGCAAAACATAAAGACAAAATATAGGGAGTCCTAAACTGCTAGGATATTATTTAAAAATGGGAAGAGAAAGTATGAAAAAGGTATGAAATCTTACGGGCAAGATACTTACCTATCAAGGACATCATTTTCTCTGTGGGTCTCAGGCGTGAATCCTGCAATACCGGAGTCTTCATCATGTTTATATCTGTTACCATGATGACCACCAGACTTATGTTTCTCATTGTCGGAATGAGGGGGCGTGGCACTTAGGGGTGGGAGGTATTCGTCCTGCTGAGGCACTCGCCTTGGAGAACTGACCATGTGGTGCTGAGGGAGATCTACAGGGGGGTCAGAATCAAAAGTTTGTCTATTTCTAAGATCCCGCGGAGGTCTGTTTATGTTATATTCTGAAGGATTGTTAGTGCTATCCTCACCATATGAACGCTTTGCAAACTTAGAATTACCGTTATCCTCTTGATATGAATGATTTGCAAATGTAGCAGTACCGTTATCATCATCATCTTGGTATGAATGATTTGCAAACTTAGCAGTACCATTTTCCTCATGGTATGAATGATTTGCATGGATATTAGAACCACTACCATCATCCCTGTATGTGTCCAAGAAATTGCGATTTTTGCCATGATATGAGTCTCTGTTATTATCAGACGGGGCTGCCTTGTCACGCGGGGTAGCTGCAGCTTTGGTAACTACGGGAGGGGAACGTAAGGATCTACTTGCAACACTAGCAGGAGAGGCCCGTCGAGCTGTGTCGGGCACCCGAGATGACTCTGGGGGCATGCGAGCTGCCTCAGGGTTTTCATTGCGTGATGTGATTTGAGGAAGTGTTTGATAGTGTGATTGGTACCCGGCACCATTTGGCATGTTGCTATATTTGGCATGATGAAGGCCATCGTCACCTGTGTAAACAAGGAACCAGTGCTGGTAAAATATTCACACCAAATAAAAAATAATTTCGATCAAATCTTTTTCTTTTTTTTTAAATTCATATTGGGCCAAATGAAAAAAAATCACTTATTGTTTGTTTTTTCGCTAATTGATATAGTTTTAGTTTGTGATATATAATTGGTGTGATTAATAAAAACTGGTTAAGTAAAACCGGTGAATATAATTCTCATGAGCTTCAGACATGAGGTTATACAATATTTGGCAAAGTCAGAACATGCAGTATAACAAAAAACAGCACAAACATAAGAAGAAAAGGAAAACAAAACAAACACAAAACAAGCGTTCATGCAAAGAGAAACAAACTGAACAACTTCCATTGAGATGAATGTGTGTGTGTGTGTGTGTGTGTGTGTGTGTGCATTAAATACTTTAGGTAAAATAAACGAGTCAAACTTTGCAATAACTTTGCAATAATTTGCAATGAATATATGGCAGCTTAATATTAAGCAGAAATGCATACCTACAATTAAATATTCAATATTCAACAATAAATGATCTTATGGACTTGTAAGTTACTGTTATAAACAATCCTCCTTGCTATGTATATGTCTTGCTATATAATGAGTAAATTCTTAACCAAAACCAGCCAGTTTTAAATTTACAATTATAATTCTCATCAATTAAACAAATATTACCTATGGTCGCTGATTTCTGCCATTTTGTTTTGTTGTTCTAGCTTTCATAATGTTTGTCATTTAATATTCCAGAATGACAAATGCTTTATTTTTTGCAGCAAATATATTTTGTCATTTCTGACAGGTTGTCATCATATAATGTTGAGGTATAAAAAAAGAAATTTTAGAAACCAGTCACAATGATAAGCATTTTAGTTGGACACATAAGAGTGAGACTTTAGGTTCAAACCCCAATGAGTACAACATGACATTCTATTAAACAAAGTAACTGCTACAGCCCTGATACTGTCAAGAACATAAGTCCAAACCATAGATTTTCGACAAAGATTGATGAATTAATTTATATCAAACAAAATGCCTTAAGTTATCACCTAGACAGATGGTAAATCATCTTGCAATCTAAATGAGCTCAACTCTCCTACTATCGATTCAAATTTAGTTCATTTTCCATTTTCTCTCTTTCTCATCAAAATGATACAAGCTGTGAATTACATGTAAATTAAACCAGTTTATGTTCTTTTGAAATTGAAATTTAGATACATCTGAAACAAAGGAATTTGATTCAAATGGTAATCTTGGTCTTAATGTACCATATATATATATATATAGCACTAAAAGGAGACCAGCAGGCCCCATGTTCTCAAAAAATAAAATTTTTACTTAAGTATGATTTTCTTACTTATACTCAACTATGCCCATTAGTTTCTATAGGGATTTGAGTACGATACTCAAATCTGAGAACAAACTTAAGCATTTTTGATAACACAGGGCCTGGATTATTGTTTGTGCCAAATCCCATTCAGCTGATAAAAATTTCTATATCAGTTGATTTCGTAACATAAACTGACCAGTTCAAAGGTCAGCAAATCAACCCTTTGACCAATAGCCAATACCCAGACAGATCTGACTTTGGTACACAAGAAATACTTCAGAAAAAAATACTCATACATTTGATTTCTTTAACCATTCCAAGATTGCCTTACTGCACTCAATTTATTTATAAAGATTTGACCGTGAAACTATTCTTAGTGCACACAGCCCTCTGTATTCACTAAATAGGACAATCTGAGATTAGGACCCATGTAAGTTTTTTCCCCCCCCCATCATGCCGCACTTATATAAGTATCACAGAAGATTGGTCTGCAGTAAATGTGGCCCCAGCTGTTTACAGACAGCAATAAAAACAAAGCCACCCAGGCGAGTCAGGTGACACCTCTTCTTAAACCATACTTAAACCATGATGTTGACCTTTTTATGTATGTTTTAAGTTAAAGGGAAAAAGAATTAATATTTCACGCAAAGAATATTTGCTCAACAGAATGGTAACAGCTGCCTAGGGTTACAGATGGCAAAACCTTCTTATGATGATTTCAGATATATTTAGAAAAAAAATGTGCATTTATATGCCATCATGTCTTTTAAATTATGATGCAGTTCTGACATTGTGTATTTAATTTCCTATCAGAAATATAAAAATAATTTGGGGCAAAAATCTAATGCTGTATTAAAATATTTTGCAATGTTTCAAATTATTTTCTATATCTTTAGTTACAGATAAGCAAGTTTAAAATTTTGCGTTCAAGAAAAAAATCTTGTGGTACACAATCCTGATTGCCTAAAAATGTCATGTATATAAAATATATACAAGAGGGCCATGATGGCCCTGAATCGCTCACCTAATTATAAATGAGCAACATATGTTGAATTTTTGATACTGACCTACTTTTTGACCCCACATGACCCACTTTTAAGCTTGTCCAGGATTTTATGGAAACAGACATTCTGACCAAGTTTCATGAAGATTTGGCCAAAAATGTGGCCTCTAGAGTGTTAACAAGGTTTTTATAAGATTTGACCTCATGACCTACTTTTTGACCCCATATGACCCACTTTCAAACGTGTCCAAGATTTTATGGAAACAAATATTCTGACTTAGTTTCATAAAGATTGGGCCAAAAATGTGTCCTCTAGAGTGTTAACAAGGTTTTTCTAAGATTTGACCTCATGACCTACTTTTTGACCCAACATGACCCAAATTCGAACTTGTCCAAGATTTTATGGAGACAAACATTCTGACCAAGTTTCATGAAGATTTGGCCAAAAATGTGGCCTCTAGAGTGTTAACAAGGTTTTTATAAGACTTGACCTCGTGACCTACTTTTTGACCCCACATGACCCATTTTGAACTTGTCCAAGATTTTATGGAGACAAACATTCTGACCAAGTTTCATGAAGATTTGGCCAAAAATGTGGCCTCTAGAGTGTTAACAAGGTTTTTTATAAGACTTGACCTCATGACCTACTTTTTGACCCCACATGACCCAATTTCGAACTTGTCCAAGATTTTATGGAAACAAACATTCTGACCAAGTTTCATGAAGATTGGCCTAAAAATATGGCCTCTAGAGTGTTAACAAGCCAAATTGTTGATGACGCATGACAGACGACGGACGCCGGACGAATCACAAAAGCTCACCCTTGAGCATGTTGTGCTCAGGTGAGCTAAAAAAGCGCATATGGCTTATCAAGGTCAGTTTATTTCTTTTATGAATTGTGAAAATTTAATGGGTGCTTCTCCCACTGGTATGTGATTAATTTCCTATTATGGTATGTCATCTGTATAAGCCAGGTCAACTATTGGTCACATGATATTTCAGAATAGCTATTGGATATTCTGGTAATTTAATTTTAATCAGTAGACATTTGAAAGGTCCACTGGTTGTTGGTTTATTTGGTTTAACATCCCACCAACAGTATTTCAGTTATTTGGAGACTATATCTACTTGAGATAGATATAGTGCTGCAACACTGCAGATAATAATAATGCTGTATACATGTGGCATGATACCACACCCAGTCACATTATACTGACACTGTGCAAACCAGTCCTGGGACTATCCTTATATGCTAAGCACTAAGCAAGGGAGCTATACCAGTATGGACTTTAGAGACTTTGATATGTCACAGCCAAGGATTGAACCCACTACCTCACGAAGCAGATGCTCTCATCATTCAGCCACCTGGGTCCACTGCTTGACCCGATGATGAAAGAATAAGGGGACAGGTTGTGATATCATGCTTACATTTGTCTGCAGTATGACAGAACCATATCTATTTCAAATATGCAAGGACCCAAAATAATTGAACTACTTTTGATTTGATGTTAACCTATTAAACATCGAAAGGCGCCGTGGTCCAGTGGTAACATACCCGACTGTGGAACTTAAGGTTGTGGGTTTGAACCCCTGTATGGGATTTTTCAAGACTTTCCAGAATACAAAGTACTGGTCCAAACCAGGAACCATAGAGAGAGATAAGTATAAGTTGTAAGAATATGTTCCCAATCAATGTAAAATTAAGTAAGTTTATAATTAAAACTACAATGTCATAACATTATGCAAACCAAGTATGAAACTACTTTTATAAACTAGAAGCAATCTTAACAAATTAGTATTGTGATATGTGACATAGAATAATGAACACAAAAACCGGCTGCCCATAAGAATTCCTCCATAATACTACACAGTCAATTATGTAAGAAATAAATCTGTAAACAGGTAATTCATTAAGATTTTGCAAAAGAAGGTAAATCTTGATTGATGGCATTTACAATATGACTAAAACTTATCATGTATGCTTCATAAATGCTGAAGTGGAAACAAAGTGAAATATGTTGTTATTGTTTTTATAATTTAAGGGCCATATCTTCTAACCTACTGGGTTGATCAGTCATAATTAAATTTGGCATTGAGATTATAGTAATAAGCATTACAAAGTTTGATGGAGATTGTTTGAGAAATAAAAATACTAGAGTGTAAACATGTCAAAATTTGTTTGAATTTCTAATATCTCAAGGGCAATAACTCAAGATCTAATAAAAAGATATCAGCAATAGTAAGACTTGACTGAGATATTATGGTTATTAAAATTGTGTAGAGGTTTGAACAAGATTTCTTTTTAAATGAAGATTCTTGAGTATAAACAGTAAAATCTTTTTGATAATTCAAGGGACAGACCTATGGACCTACTTAGCCAATATCATTTAAAAACAATCTTGGTAAGTAGATATATGGCCATGTACATTGTTATTTTCTGATATTTAAAGGGCTATAACTCTAGAACTGTCAGTCCGATATCTGCCATAGGCTAACTTGGCTAAAACATTAACATCATTGACATTCGTTGTCATCAAGATGAAAGTTGCTGGAGAGTGAAAAAATTCTGTAAATGATGGATGATAGACATTCACTGATCCTAATTCCTCAATGTACTTAAATGAGCTACAAAACTGTAAAGTCCTTATTTAGAAAAAAAAAATCAATCAATCGATTATGGTATAAATGAAATTTGTTTGTTTGTTGGGTTTAACGTCCCACCTACAGTATTTCAGTCATTTGGAGATGATGTCTATTTGAGACAAAATGAAATTCGGTATACTGTTTACATTGAATATAGATGATAAGCTATGAGGTGATAACATCGTATTGAAAGTAACTGAGTGGTATTTCAATGTCCTAAATCTGAAGCCATATTAAAATATTCTATGGAATCAGATTTTTTGAAGAAGAAAAAAGTATATGGCAGAGTTTAATTGCTAAATATTGCCAAAATTACTATAAATTGTCAAAGATCATATCAGAGTGATAGAGTATCATTTGAAAGCACAATAATATAGAGAAAATTTGTTCATTTTTGTGGAAAATGCTATCGGTATATTTTTTTATCGAGTGAACTTTGAAAATTAATTTCTCCTGAGTGGCTTATAATGCCACTTGTGACAATCAATTTTTGAAGTTCATGAGATGAAATAAGATATTGCATTTTCCACAAAAATATTAAAAAAATTCTTTTTAAGTTAAGTTAGAAAGACCAAAATTATATATTTATAATTTCCACTGTGAAATTATCAAATATCATTTTTATTAATACACTGTATCGCAGTAACAAGTCAAACATAAAATTAAATCTTGAATATTTTATGAAAGATACAAATTTAAATATAATTTATTGAAAATAAGTCTTTGTTCAAGTATATAGGGATCAGCCAGGAATGTTTATGTCAAATCTGTTTTTCATGTAAGGACATTTAATACAATGACAGTAATTTTGTATGTTAAGACAATAACTAATATCACACACACGTCTGACAAACAACCACAACAGTACAACACAAACAAACATTGAACAGCATGTGAACTAAGTCACCACCAGGGGGCATCACTGTCCTGGAGCAGGGAGTGTTCAGTGTTCACTAGAGTTGCCAGCTGGCTTCTTGTATAACTAGAGAAATGCGTGAGACCTCGTTATAAGATCTAAAGTATGCAAAAAGCAACATGTACACAAACACAAAGGCAGACAGACAGACACATAGATATTGTACACGCTCATGTCTGGTGTTATGTGGCATTTGTTAGATATACTATGCTGTAATAATTACTCTATACACACTCCACCATCTATTATAAATGCTTTGTCCCAGCTAAATATATCAAATCTCTACAAACATTCTACACAGTAATGATAGAGTCTTCTACCACCATCCATTGCAAAAAAACTATCATTCCACTACGACCAATTTATATAAAATGGCTACATTTAGTTAGGCCATAGATAATAACGTTCATGCTTTACTTTCCAATACGAATATGCGTGTTCAGTAAGATATAGATACAGTAGGTATATACCATGCAAAATATACTTATTATGACAAGGCAAGACAATTGCAAAGAACATTATGTCACAAAGTGTATACTTCCCAACCATATAAACAGTATTGCTATGATGCCTATTGCCACATGAATGACAATGGTACCAAAGATCTTTACTCATTTCTTGGATAAAAGGCATAATTGAGTAAACATTTTTTTCTTGAAAATTTTCAACTGATAAAGAAACCAATTCTTACCATTTAAAATTACTTCTTCTACCACTTTTGACAATATGACAATATTAATCTCCTGAGAGTTTTCTGAACATGAATAAAAAATCCAAAAAATGCCTGTATACAAATGTTAAAGAGAGAACAATGCTCCAAAAACTATATAAAAAAAAGTCTCGACAGTGGAGTGTATATATTTGCCCATTTTATTTATCTCACTAATTTGTAAATATAGTGATGGTGTTTGTTTCAAACAGGTGTGACTAAATACAGGTAAGCCTGGTTACATGCAGGTGGGGTCAGTCAACCAGTGCCATAAAGCTCCATGCCCTCAGGTGGGTGGGCAACAGGGAACCAGGGTCAAACATGGGGGTCACCTCATACCCCCACCAAGTGGGATCCACTGTGTCTGCCTTCTCTGCACACTTGACCAGTGGTCACATTATCTCAGTGGTCAACTATGAGGGGGAAAACCACTATATCTACCTGACCTTAAAGGTCAAGATGCAGGGAAGGCTTGCACAAGGTCAAGGTCAGTATTGTGGTTCAATCATGCTCACAGTGAACTAAGAAAAGTTACCTCCCCTTTTCTAAATCTTTAGGACAGGAGACTTGCATGTATAATTTGAAAGCTTATGTTTGATCAGAAAATTTATTCCGAATATCTCTGACATATTGTACAAAATGTATACAAATGAACATTTCATTTTTCCACTAACAATTTTAGAGTAAATAATAATGGTTTTATGCTTGCAATATATATAACAATGATTTATTGTGGTAACATAACTGCCAGCAAAAAATAAAAGATTGACAGGAAGTTACATCAAACAAAACTTCCAAACAATCAATGGAACCTAACTAAACTTTCCTTCTAAAAGAGAAGAGTACTTCACCAAAGATGCCCTTGTGAGTTCACTGTGAGCATGTGGGTATATCACTTGTCATATTGTTCCCTTGCCTATTGTGTCATGCTAAAGAATGTGATAAATATACCAGGTGCCATTTTACAGTGTTAAATTATAATATGCAATCCTTTATAATTTCTACCTAAATTATGTGCATCTAAAAAAAACAAATTCATCATAAAAGTATGCACTTTTTACAGCAGTTTATATTTCTGTATACTACTTTTGATTACTTAGTGTGCTAAAAATGGAGGTTATAAAGTGAAATGAAAGGAAAATGTTTAAACAAAGTATATGGCATAAAGGTTTCATGTATGTATAAATGTCAAATGATCCTGAAAAACTACAAATAAGGGCATTGTATAAATGTTGGGGTCTACAAAGGAAATTAAAAAGGACATAAAATACCAACTCCTTCAGAGCAAAATTTTACAATGCCAAATGTCAAAAATAAATGTACCATGTAGGACATTGTAAATCTAGAAAAACAACTTCCATTAAATTAATTGAGTTATTTGTTATTTTTACAAATGTAAATATATATATGAAAAAAACTTCCTGTTTCAAAATGATAATAATTCAAGCTCACCATGTTTGTTTTTCAAAATACTGCTGAAATTACAGTACAATATTACGTTCCTGGTTTAGATCAATATGACAAGTAAATTGTTGGAGGGGATGCATGCTTTGTCTGTCTGAAAAAGGATGCAAAGAGGTAGCTCTCCACTGCAGGCCTAGCAACAGTTGCTATATGCACTTTGTCCAATCATCACTGACGCAGAATCAGGATTTTATTTTCTTTTCAAAACTCTATCTGCATTTTCATTGTTAAAGTATGCAAACTTCATATAAACTGAATACTCTTGTCAATTATTAAAACATGCCATTAGAAACCTTTATCAAGTAAATTTATTACTTTGAAAACAAGCGGGCCATGACGGCCCTAAATCACTCACCTGAGTCTCATGTATTAAGAGAGTTTCATTGAAATCAAATAAAAAAGAAATCAATAGCCTGCAGATGGCAAAATATGCCTATTTTTGCCTTTAAAGGGCCATAACTCTGGAGCTCATGACTGTATCTAACCAGTTCAAGGAGCTAGGGAACCAATATCTTTTTCTGGTCAATGTTTCGTATAATTTTCTTGAAATAAAATAAAACCATCACCATGCGCAGGGGCCGTAACTCTGTAACACAAGATGGTATCAGGACACCTCAAGTTAGGCACCTTGATCTACTGGTGATACAATTCCTGTGTAAATTTGGTTTAAATCAAATAAAATCAGAAATGAAACTGCTATAATGCAGACAAGGCAAAGTATACCTGTTTTACCCCTTTCAGGGGCCATAACTCTGAATTGCATGATTGGATTGAGCCACGTCAGAAAAGAAACAAAATCTACTGGTGATATATGCAAGCTACGTTCAGATCAATCAAAAAATGAAACTGCTTTCATATAAACTAGGCAAAATATGCCTGTTTTGGCTCTTTCAGGGGCCATAACTCTGTACCACATGATGGGATCAGGCCAAGTAACTGGTGTTGTATGCAACACATAAAGTCCCCTACCGGCTCCACCTTGCCTCAATATGGTAATCAATCCCATTTTTTGCCATATTTTCACTATTTCCGTTACCATAGCAACCACAATTTTAGTGCATAATCTACACATTGCCATCTAGTCATATACCAAGTTTCATCAAGTTAGCTTGCTTAGTAATCGCGGGATCCCATTTTTTGCCATATTTTCACTATTTTCGTCACCATAGCAACCACAATTTTAGTCGAAGAACAAAAATAAAATGACGTGCATAATCTACACATTGGCATCTAGTCATAAACCAAGTTTCATCAAGTTAGCTTGCTTAGTTATTAAGTTATCGCAGGATCCAGATTTGAGTGGACAGACAGACGGACGGACGTACGGACGGACGTCCTAACGCAGGTATACTTGTGTGGCTATCCTATTGTTCTTTCTATTGTTCTTTTAGCCACCTAAGGGACAATTTTAGCCACTTAAGAGAAAAGATCAAAGGCTGCTAACCTAACCCATTGTTCCCTAGCCCCGTAAGTACCCCTACGTGTGTACGGACAGACGCACGGACGGACGGACGGACAGACGGAGGGCAAACCTATTGTCCCCTCCGGTGTGAACACCGGTAGGGGACTAAAAAGGAACACAAATCTACTGGTGATACAAGATGTGCAAGTTTGGTTCAAAGCAAATGAAACTCAGCTATTGCTTAAACAAAATTTTGTTGATGCCCAGACGATGGACATAAGGCAGCACAAATCCTCACCATGACCACAAAGAGGTTAGGTGAGCTTAAAATACAATGAGTTTCCTTTGATACATTACATATATTTTTTATATTTATAAGTTACTTACAAATATTTTTAAACTATATTTTTTTAATATAAGATGACTTGCATTTTTTACCAAGATACCATGCAACTGAGTGTCAAATATCAATCTAATTATCAATCTAACATCAAATGGCATTCCATATGGGAATAAGGGACCTAAAAGGAGAACACTAGAACTAAATGGTCAGGACAAGCACCTGCAGTACTGAAGCATGCTGGGTAATCTAGCTGTAAAAATGATGGTGCAAGGTGTTTGGACAGTTCTGTATAGGTGGCGCCACTTTGACATTATGTAGGGCTGAACACAGTGTGTCATCTGTGCATTGTCAAAAGCATTAATTTTGCAATGCCTTGTCATTTGAATTCTAAGCTTTAAATATTGATAGCTCTTTCTAAACCATAATAGGTCACAGTAGTATATCCATCAGTGTATGAAAACAAATTTTCATAATTGATAGAATTTTACGTATATAAATAAAATTTCAAATGATCTATAGTGCTTTACAAATAAAATTTATATACTTAGCAACCTTTGGATGGACCATAATGAAAGTAAAGGTCACATTTGTTCATAGCTGCTATATTTCATATAAAAAATATGGTGCATACAAAATATGAGTAAAGTATTTAAAACTGATTTTTTATCAAAAATATTGTAAATGCTATGGCAGACAACAATGCTGTCACAAACTGCACCAAGGTTGTACATTTTTCTGCAACATTTTTCTTTGAGGAAAAAAATAATACCGACACTGAAATAGAACTGTGCCTTTTAAAATCTCTTCCAAAACATGTACATTTGTAAAATAACGACAAACTGCATATCAGACACACTTGCAAACCTAACCAGTAGGATGCTGTTCCTACTGATGCAGATGCTGCAACTGCCAGTAAGTTCTGGGTGGTGCAAGGGACTAAAGGTCAGCTAAGGCCAGCAGGAAGTAATTAAATGTCAAGGTCATGTATACTCTGTGGAGCTGTTTTACAAATGTCAAGGTCATCTGAACTATGTTTAATAACAGACCAATCTTTGACTTTGATATTATCATGAATCATACATAATTATATTGGTATAATACAGTAAGCAGGTGACCTCCTTAAAAGTATAATCAAGTTTCACAGAGACAATTTAACTTCATTATTCTTTTTCATTATTTTTCTTTAATTTTCTCAAACTATTACAATCCCAAATGTTAAAAAAGAATAACTTCAAGAGTACACTTTGAAATAAACTGATTACACTTTGCTAATGAGATCACTTGCTTTTAAAACAAACCAGAAATTGACAAAATATATGTAATTAAAATACATGTGTATTAGTTTACATACTTTTGTTGTGATTATGTGCATATTGTTATTATCAATATATGAAAAACAGAAATAAAAGTAAATAAATAAAAACATTTATGTTAAAATGTTTTCCGGTTTATTTATGCTGTTGTAAATGTAGGAATATTTCTTTCACCATATTGCAAAGTCTTTTTTTTTTAAATATTGTTATTTTATTGATAATTATGTTTTATAATATGTTTAATTAAAGATAAAAAACCAAAACAGCAAACAAATCAAAAGCACAGCAAAAAAGCAAAGTGAATATGAAAAGAAACCATCAACACTAACAAAATGAAAATGTAAAGAAAAAGTATTCATTTGGAATTTAAAAAAGATTTATTTTACATAATGATGATAGGATTTATATTAAGAATTGGTTGATATCATCATCTTAAACTACATGTATATGAAAATTCTTTAAACAAAAAAAATAATAATCATAATAATTGAAAATACCAGGCCAGCCTTTTCACATTTGTTTTACTTTCATTTGTGTCTATCATAAACAGCTGAACGCCTGTTGATAACTACAGTTTTTATTACTTTTAAATATTTATTTTTCATCCTTCCACTTTTGCATTTTCCTAGCAAGCTTGATTTTTAAAATTCATCATTATAAAAATATAAATTACACTTCCTGAGCTGAATTTTAACTTTCCTTAATACTAGTTATTATAAACTTTTTGTAAGACAGGAAAAGGGATTTAACTTTAGGCATTTTAAGTATGAAGGAATACAATTTCATTTCGTGTCCCTAGGTAAAATGCCTACCATATATTTGAAGGATAAAGAATCAACCTCAGGTCTTGCCCATAAACATGGCCAATGGCACCATGGTCCAGTGGTACCATACCTGACTATGGATCTGAAGGTTATGGGTTCTAACCCTGATTGGTAGCAAGGATTTTTCATGACCTTCCAAGGTGCAAAAGTACTGGTCTAATCCAAGAACCATCAAGAGGGATTAGTAAATGTTGTAAAAAATTGTTTCTAAAAATAAGTTTACAACCTTGCAATCACAAAGCAAGAACAAGATTAAAATTGATAAATCTATCTCATAGAAATGCACTGAATTTCTTGCACACAGCACATCAAGATGAGAGGCCGTTTAGACATATTGACACATTTTCCATACAAAACATTACACAAAAAATGCCGTTGATAAGAAAAATAATGATTGTTTTGGAAGCTATATTACACCGCCTTTGACTCTAAGTTTTGTAATGTATGCATGAAAATGTTCTGTGTCTGGGTTTCCATGCTCTCGTCTAGTGTTCAAGTGCAAAGTTCTCAAGCTGCGGTATACACTCGGTCCTGAGATTATCTTCGCTGTTGAAATTATTTACAAATGATACTGTACATAAAAATCTCTATGTGAATAGGATAATGTAGGTAAATATGTGATAAATATGGATATCCCGGTAAACAAAGTAAATAGGCTATTGAAAACTGTTCAAAGAATATTCCCTAATCTGGTAGGTACTAGAGGCCTCCAATATCTCGGGTTGATCACGACAGTCAAATGTTCTACGACCAAAATGTGTCGGGACTGTCTGTGATCTGCTTGGCTATGTCCACATAATTTATCCTTTCAGGCCGTTTGCTTCGTTTGTATTCATATCTGAACTTTAAACATAGGAAATACACATGCTTCAGGAATTTTCAACACTTTAAAAAAAAAATTGATTGATTTTGGTTATCTTATTAGAAACTATGGACGGTAGTTTATAGTTGACATAGCCTTTAAACACCATGAAAGGGACATTCATGTGAAAAATTACACTCATATGTCTTCCTTGTACGTACCTTGTTTGAGACATTCTTTTAAAAATAATGTTGGCAATTTTAACTTTTTCTTTTCAGATAAAATAGAAAGGGCTTAATACGAGCCGTATTCCGCATTAGATGTAAATTTTTTTTTTCCCTTAAATATTCAAGAACAAGCCAAATCCTAAATTAAACTTTCATTTAACTGAGAGTTCATAATAAACCATGAAACAAGAGGAGGACCAAGATGGCCCTGCGTCGCTCACCTGAGTAAGATGGCTGTGTTAGGCATAATGACAAAAAATCTAGCATCTAAAGTGATTTTCTAACATTTGACTAAGTGACCTAGATTTTGATTCTACCTGAATTTGCACTCAAATGGGAATTCATGCAGTCATCATTCATATCATTTTAATGAAGACTGGGACAAAAATGCAGGCCTTAGAGTGTTCACAAGATTTTTCTAAAATTTGCCATGGTGACCTTCTTTTTGACCCTATGTTGCCCAGTTTTGAATTCATCGAGATTTGATGTAAACAAACATTCTGACCAAGTTACATTAAGGTTTGTCTAAAACTGTGGTCTCTAAAGTGTTCACAAGGTTTTTCTAAGAATTGACCTGGTGACCTAGTTTTTCACCCTAAGTGACACAATTTCAAACTCATCCAAGATATCATGTAGACAAACATCCTGACCAAATTTCATGAAGACTGGGCCAAAACTGTTGCCTCTAGAGTGCTAACAAGGTTTTTCTAAGATTTGACCTAGTGACCTAGTTTTTGACCCAACATGACCCATTTCAAACTCATCCGAGATATCATGTAGACAAACATACTGGCAAAGTTTCATGAAGATTGGGCCAAATTTGTGGCCTCTAGAGTGTTCACAAGATTTTTCTAAGATTTGACCTGGTGACCTAGTTTTTGACCCCACATGACTCATTTTCAAACTCATCTGAGATATCATGTAGACAAACATCCTGACAAAGTTTCATGAAGATTGGGCCAAAACTGTGGCCTCAAAAGTGTTCACAAGGTTTTTCTTTAGATTTCCTTTTCCCTGACCCAATTTAAGACCCCACATGACCCAATTTCAAACTCTTCCTAGGTATCATGTACACAACATACTGACAAGTTTCATGAAGATTGGGCCAAAACTGTGGCCTCTAGAGTGTTCACAAGCATTTGTGGACGACGGACGACTCACGACGGACAAAAGGCGATCACAAAAGCTCACCCGAGCACTAGTGCTCAGGTGAGCTAAAAACGGAATGATTTTTAGAAAAATTTCAAGTA
>CM037778.1:10572884-10622884 GCA_021229015.1 Solen grandis | reverse complement strand
GATCCGCTACCTAAAACAACCTATGACTCTTTAAGACAAAAATGGGGATTAAAGAGGAGTTTTACCGTCGGTTTGATCGGACGCATTGAGAGAGGCAAAGGCCAACACCTGCTAATAAAAGCCGTGGCAAAAATGCGACAAAATAACAATGACGTTAAAGCGTTGATTGTCGGACACGCCATGCAAGAAAAGTACTTAGCATCTATAAAAGCGGATTTGCAAACAAAAAAATTAGATAAAACGGTTATATTTACGGGATTTCAAAAGCATCCTCAAACTTTTATGCAGTTATGCGACGTAGTCGTATTGGCCACCGAGCTTGAAACATTTGGCTTGGTTCTTATCGAGGCAATGCAAGCGGGCATTACCGTAGTAGGCAGTGACAAAGGGGGCGTTTTAGAGATTATAGACGATGAACAAACCGGCCTATTGTTTAAATCGGGCTCTTCAAAGAGCTTATATAACGTATTGAATAGGCTCTATAACGACTCTGCTTTACTTAAAAAGCTAGCTACCGCAGGGCAGATAAAAGCACAAAAACGGTTTTTAAGCGATCGACAATTTGATCTGTTAAAATCAATTTTAAAAAACAAAGCGATAGATAATGAACCTATGGTTTAGGGGAAAAGGTGCATGGAGTAGCAAAAAGGGGTTAAAAGTAGCACGGTCGTTAACCCCTGACGGAATAAAAAGCGTTGCCGTTATTCGTCATGCGGCAACCGGAGATATGGTTATATTGCGCCCTTTTTTAACGGAGCTAAGGAGGTTTTTCCCTAATGCTAAAATTACTATAAGCCTTACCGGCTCTTATCAATACGGCGCACCGACCGACTTAGTCGATAGGGTACACGTTGTTTATAAAAAGATTAAGAACAAACGAACTACGATATTACACCGATTTAAACAAATTCGTCGACTCGGCGAGCACGATATTTTATTTGATTTGGCAGACACGGCGTTATCAAGCTGGCTTGTTGTTTTGAATAGAGCTAAGCTTAAAATAGGGTTTCCCTACCGGGGCATGAAGTGCTTAATGTTTGATGCTACGGTTAAACGTTCGGACTTTATCGTCGAAACGGATAATTTATTGCATATGCTCCATCTCTTCGGCGCAAAAACCGATTTTCCGTTTGATTATGCCTATCCTGTATATAGCCGACAGGTCTCTTTTGCTTATATTGTCTATTTTTTAAGCGCTTCTAGCGATAAAAAAATATGGCCTAGGACCTATTTTATCGAGTTAATTGAACGAATGTCCAACGAGTATCCTAACTATAAACACACCATATTAGAAGGCACCGGGCTACATGAACGGGTAGGCGATATAGTAGAATATTTCGATAAAAAAGGCGTTAAGAACGTTCAAAAACGCAGTCCGCTTCCGTTACCCAAGACGTTGAAATTTTTAGCAGAATCATCTTTGGTGGTTTGCAACGATACGGGAATAAGGAATATGGCAATTTCGGTTAATGCCCCCACGGCGGGACTATTTTTTTATACTACCCCTTACCGTTATTGGCCTAGGGACGGTCGACACGACGTTATTTTTAACACGGACGCTTCGATACCTACTCCCCAAAGAGCATTTGACGCTATTCAAAAACAGTTAACGGCACTTTATTCATAAACAAGCATAACAATCTTTTATCGTAACGGATCTTTGCTTTCAATAGCCGTTTTGTGTTTTGTCCGCATCTACTGCGGTAGCCGCTTTATAAAAAATCGACTCCTTTGCCGAAACCCCCGAAATTAGGATCGATAAACCCTTGCTGCGCGCTTTTGCTACGTAGCATCTCTATATCGCTTTTAGAAGAGATCCCTTGTGGGCAAGCTGCCGTACACTCACCGCATAACGTACAATCCCATACTCCGTTTTTTTGTAATATCTCAACACGTTTTTTATTAGGTTCTTCGTGTAAATCAGCAGCATATCGCCATGCACGCGTCATGGCAAACGGACCGATAAAGTCTGTGTTAACCTCGTATACCGGACAGGCGCTATAGCACAAAGCGCATAAGATACAGTCGCTTTGTACTTCAATTCGTTTAGCTTGCGTTTGGCTAATCTTCTTGTTTTTAGCCGGTGTCGTTAACCACGACTGTGCCTTCATTAGAGTCTGTTGGGCTTTTTGGTGATCGATGACTAGATCTTTTAAAACCTCTAATCTTTTAAGAGCGGTAATCGTATCGCTCTCGCGCGGCTTATACGCACAAGCTAACTGCGGCGTATTATTAACCGATACCGCACAACTTCCGCATACTCCGCTTCGGCACCCGCTACTGTAGGTTATAGAGTTGTCTATTTTGCTTTTAATGAAATTAAGCACCTCCAACAGCGTAACGTTTTGAAGCGGTATGTCGTAAGATACGACCATAATTGAGGGTTGCTCTTCTTTACGGTAACGCTGAATCGTTATTTTCATACTTTACGCCTTCTTTATTACGTTATTTTATAAGCACGCCTAAGAGCCTCTTTTGCCCGTTGAATCGTTTAAGCGATATTTTTCACTTAAACTCCGTGACAAGAACTCCTTTTTCTTTATACATAATCGTATGGTTTTTGAAATTTACGTTATCTTCATTGGGAAAATCGCTACGATAGTGCGCGCCACGGCTCTCCGAGCGATTAATAGCTCCAATTAGCAATACCTCCATAAGCTCTAGGGCGTTACCAAATTCGATAAATTCCGTTAAGTTGGTGTTATAACTAAGTGTTTTGTCTCCGATTCCCATGAAAGTTAACTCTTTTTGCGCTTGGCGCACTACCCCTAGCACCCCTTTAAGTCCCGCTTCGTTACGCACTATTCCGACGTTGCGGTAAAAAACCTTACCTAAAAACTCCCGTTTTTCATAAAAGTCTATTTGTCCGGTAAAATGAAAGATAGCCTCTATAAATCTTTTGTCGTTATTGAGCTGATGCTTGCTTGATCTCATCCGTTGTAGCGACAGTGCTTTTTTAGCGGCATTTAATCCGGCTCCACGTCCAAATACTACCGATTCCAATAAAGAGTTTCCCCCTAAACGATCTGCTCCGTGTACGTTATGATTTGCGCATTCACCGGCTGCATAAAGGCCGTTAATAGCCGTTTGGCTATTATGATCAACTTCAATACCGCCTATCGTGTAGTGGACTACCGGTTTAATTGCAAGTAGTTCGTTTACGGGATCTTTGCCCTCGTAAAATTTAGCTAGTTTTCGTTCTTGAGGCAACTCTTTGTCGATAAAAGACTCTCCTAAGCGGCGCATATCCAAAAAGACCTCTCCTCCTTTTTCAATCTCGTTCCAAATTGCCCGCGCTACTACATCGCGTGCGGCAAGCTCATCGGTAAAGAGCTCTTTTTTTGAGTTTAAAAGGCGGGCTCCGGCTCCACGGGCACTCTCGCTAATTAAAATACCGCTTTTTTTAAGGGCGGTGGGGTGAAACTGTACAAACTCTATATCGCTTAAGCGCGCGCCGGCTCTAAGAGCTGCTGCTAGCCCGTCGCCGGTGCTTTGGGATCCGTTGGTCGTAAAGCCGTGATATATTTGCGCATAACCGCCGGTTGCGATAATAACCGTTTTAGCATCAATCTGCTCCACGCTACCGCTACGTATATCAAGAATAGTTACCCCTTTGACCGTATTATCTTCGATAACGTAGTTTAAAAGATATTTTTCGTTTTTAAATACTACTCCCTCTTTGAGCGCTTGATCATAGAGGGTATGAACTATTTTTAAGCCCGTATAGTCTTGCGCATAACAAGCTCGTGAATGTTTAGTCCCGCCTAGACGACGTTGGGCAATTTTACCGTTTGCGTCACGACTAAAAGGTACGCCTATTGCATCAAGCCACCAAAGAGCTTCCACTCCCTTTTTAGCTAATATTTCTACTGCCTTTTCATCGGCAATTCCGTGCGATGCTTTGAGCGTATCGTTAATATGATCTTCAATTGAATCTTCGCCGTTATGGGCAAGTGCGGCGTTAATGCCCCCTTGCGCCATTGAAGTTTGGGCACGGGTCGGATAACTTTTAGAGACGACTACTACGTATGCTCCGACCTCTTTTGCCGTTAAGGCCGCACTTAATCCCGCCGCGCCCGTTCCTATAATTAACACATCTACCACGGCACCTACTTAAAAGAATATTACGGGAGTATAGTTTGTTCTTATTAAAATATGCTTATAACCAACATGTAACGCAACACCCGAAGCACTACCGTAACGGCAATAACGGCGAAGAGATTTTTCGATCATGCTTGCCGGTAACGTTACTCGATCGCCGATAGTAGACAACCGCAAAAAAATATTGCGCCGTATCGATCCCGTTTTTATAATGCGTAAACATCTTTGACCGGGGGTGCGTTTAATCTTTTTTTATCGTTAGCATCCGTTTTGCATATAACGATTAGTGCTCCTAAGCTTTTTTATCGTAACTATTTTGTATACTATATTAACTTACTATGCTCGAAGCAGTTATAATTTTTATGTTTTGCGCCTCTTCAAGCCGTAATTCTAATAAATATCGTGTAAAATCATCTATTTGCGGCGAATTTGCCAAAATAACTTTGTCTATTCCTATAACTTCGCTTGAGTTAATTTTCTCGTTAACGCTTTTAGACTCTTTTTCGTCCAACGTTAATAAAAAGCTCTTGGCTTCTCTGTAAACATGCTTTAGAACAATAGCTTCGAGGTCGGCCTGTTTATATCTCTCTCTTAGACTCGTTTTTGCACTAAGGACTATCGGCTTTTCTTTCGTACTTATAGCAATAAATCAAAATCAACATTAGGAATAAATGCCGCTTTTGCTTGAATATAAATAGGCGTTAACCCTTTATTCATCAATAAAGATATTAATAAATATTCAAATATTTTACCGTTTAAATTTTTATTATACGGCTCATAGGCCATATAATCATTCCACGCCTTACTTATATATTCCGAGGGTTTTAAGTGCGATAAAGCGGTGAAATCGTGAACGATAGCATCAAATACGGACAATGCCTTCGCGCCTTTACTCTTTACGATCCCTTTTTCTAAAAATATATCTTCCGTTCTCATAATGCTATAGTTTTTTGAACCGATAAACTACCCTCTTTGTCATGTGGTCTATAGTGGTTTGAAACTTTCTCTTCCTTGTAATATCTATCCAATTTTTCTACGACTGCCTTTGCAATTGCTTTAATTACCGGAACGGTAACGGAATTTCCAAATTGCTTATATGCTTGGGCATCGCTTACGGGTATCTTAAAATCATCGGGGAAACCTTGCAATCTTGCCCACTCCCTAGGGGTCATCTTTCTGATGTATTCTCTATTAATTTCACCTTTAATGTTTGTCTTTGGGGTAAAATCGGTTAGTCTCTCGTCGTAGACTAAATTTCTCTCTTTGCCCATACCGCCGACTACGAGAGTATTAGAGAGCGTATCGATGATTTCGTACCCAAACCCGTTTCCTTTTCCTTTATGACGGGCTTTATGCTTTCTAAGGGTGTTAAGATACGTTTTAGAGAGATAGTACTTAGCACAAACCGGCTTTTCTTCTAAAATATCTTTGATTGTTTTTGTTAGCTTTGTAGGCTTTGGAAAATTAAACTCTATCTCTTTTTTAAATCCGACTATATAAATTCTTTCGCGTTTTTGGGGGATGCCGAAATTTTTAGCATTTAACAGTTTAGAATAGACCGTGTAACCTAAATCTTTTTTTAGTACGTTTATGATAGTTCTAAAGGTTTTGCCTTCGTCGTGGTGCGTTAGTCCTTTAACGTTTTCTAGCAAAAAGGCTTTTGGTCGTTTCTCTTTTATTATTCTTGCTACGTCAAAAAATAGAGTTCCCCTTATATCTTTAAAACCTCCTTTTTTACCTGCGATAGAGAATGCCTGACAAGGAAACCCCGCTAACAAGATATCAAAGTTCGGTAAATCTTGTTCGTTAATTTTCGTAATATCGCATAGGGGATTCTCTTTGAAATTTTCTTCATACGTTAAGCAAGCATATTTATCTATTTCTGCCGAAAATATATTTTCAACGGATTTAGTCTGCTCAAAACCGAGCCTTATACCGCCGATGCCGGCAAATAGATCAATAGATTTGTAGATCTCTTTTTTCATTGCCTCGCTTTTTTAAATATGTTTTATGAATTCTTTGTTCGTTCGCGTTAAAGCATGCTTATATATGCAGCGCAATACCCAAGCGCTACCGTAATTACGATAACGGTTATATATTTTCGATCGCCGATAAGCAAAAAACGAAAAAAATACAAGTCGTGGCAGTCCGTGTATGCTAGTTGAGTCACTCATCTAAAAACATCTGTATATTCTCTTGTAATTTTTTAATTAATTTTCTTCTAGCTTCAACGCTAGCCCACGCAACATGGGGCGTTATATAGATGCGTTCGTTGTGCTTGCACGTTAAAAACGGGTGATTTGGACGCATAGGCTCTTGCTTTAATACGTCTAATCCGACTAGAAAATTCTCTTTTTCAATAATTTTAACCAGATCTTCTTCGTTAATAATACCGCCGCGACCTACGTTAATTAAGATCGCTCCGCTCTTAATGCTTTTTAAGCTAGGGTAATTTAATAGGTTTCGCGTTTGTTCATTTAAAGGCGCATGAACGGTAATGATATCCGATGTTGCAAGTAGTTTGTTTAATTGAAGCCGTGTATATTCGCTATCGTCGTTTTTGCCCGAAGTTGAAAAATAGACCACCTCGGCTCCGAAACTTTGCGCCACGCGTGCAACGGCTTTCCCGATAGTTCCTAACCCGATAATGCCCCACCGTTTGCCGTTAATCTCAAAAAAAGGCCTATCTAAATGCGTAAAAACAGGGCTCTTGCTCCATTCTCCGCTTTTGACGTATTCGCCGTAATAGCAAGGGCTTCCTATGATGTTAAACAGCATGGTAAAGGTGTGCTGAACAACGCTATAGGTAGAGTATCTCTCAACATTTTTAACGACTATTCCGTGTGCGTTAGCCGCCTTAAGGTCGATGTTATCTATGCCGGTTGCCGCTACGCAAATAAGTTCCGTATTTGTTGCAGCAGCCATTATTTTCTTATCGATAACTACCTTATTGGTAATGACTATTTCAGCATCTCCTATATGTTCTAATCTCTGTTCAAGCGTCGTTGTTTGATAGGTCTTCACCGAGCCAAAACGTTTAAATCCGCTTAAATCGACGTCGTCTCCAAACGTTGCGGCATCTAAGATTACTATCTTCATGCGTGTCCTCTTGCAATATTTTTCATAATTGTAACCCAAATTGTTAATTTATCGGCAGTTTTACGCATATAAAACGAAATTATTCGACACCTTAATAGATTCTCAGTTGACTTTTACTTTAATTTAAGTAAAATACCGCTCCTTCTTTACGAACTATTAAACTAGGACGAAGGATTTTTACCTAAATAGGTCTTATTTAGATGAGAGTCGGCGCACTATATATTTAGGTGAGCCAAAATAGTCGTAAACGAAAGACAATCAAAGGAGACGGCATGAAAGTAAGAGCATCGGTTAAGCCAATGTGCGACAAGTGCAAAGTCGTTAAACGTAAAGGGATTGTTCGCGTTATTTGTGAAAACCCAAAGCATAAACAGAGGCAAGGATAGGTAGATGGCACGTATTGCAGGCGTAGATTTGCCTAATAAAAAACGTATAGAGTATGCGTTGACCTACATTTACGGTATCGGTCTTAATACCTCTAAAAAGATTTTAGATATTGCAAAAATCGATTATAATAAGCGCGTTTACGAGTTAAGCGAAAACGAAATAGCGTCTATTGCCCAAACGATTCGTCAAAACAATACGCCGATAGAAGGTGATCTTCGCAAAAAAATTGCAATGGACATTAAAGCATTAATGGAAATTGGTTCATATCGCGGTCTTCGTCACCGTCGCGGTCTTCCCGTTCGCGGACAAAAAACCAAAACCAATGCGCGTACGCGTAAGGGCAGAAAAAAAACAGTCGGTGCGGCATAAGGATTAAATGATGGCAAAAAGAAAAGTAGCCGGGCGCAAAAAGATAAAAAAGAGTGTTGCTCGGGGTATCGTCTCTATTTCCGCATCGTTTAACAATACGCTAGTGACGGTTTCGGACGAAATGGGAAATGTTATTGTTTGGAGCAGTGCCGGGGCTCTTGGGTTTAAAGGGAGCAAAAAATCTACTCCGTTTGCCGCTCAACAAGCCGTTGACGTTGCTATGGAAAAAGCAAAAGAGCATGGTATTAAAGAAGTAGGCATTAAGGTTCAAGGTCCCGGGAGCGGACGCGAGACGGCGGTTAAAGCAGTCGGTGCAACCGAAGGAGTTCGCGTTTTGTTTATGAAAGACGTTACGCCGCTTCCGCATAACGGTTGTAGACCGCCAAAACGTCGTAGAGTATAAAGGGTTATTAGATGTCAAGATACAGAGGTCCGGTAGAAAAGATCGAAAGACGTTTCGGCGTGAGCCTTAGTCTAAAAGGGGAGCGTCGTTTAGCGGGCAAAAGTGCTTTAGATAAACGTCCTTACGCTCCAGGCCAGCATGGTCAGCGTCGCTCTAAAATTTCCGAATACGGTCTTCAGTTGCATGAAAAACAAAAAGCAAGATTTATGTACGGTATGAGCGAAAAGCAGTTTCGCGGAGCATTTAAAGAGGCGGCACGTCGCACAGGCAATACGGGGTATAATCTCATTATGTTGCTTGAGAGCCGTTTAGACAACGTGGTGTATAGAATGGGCTTTGCAACCACTCGTGCAGCAGCTAGACAGCTTGTTAGCCACGGACATGTTTTAGTCGACGGGCGCCGTGTCGATATTCCTTCGTACCGTGTTAAAGCAGGACAAAAAATTGAAATACGCGAAAAGTATAAAACCAACACCCAAGTTCAACGTTCGCTTGAGCTTACCAACCAAACCGGTATTGCACCGTGGATAGACGTCGATACCGAAAAAGTATTTGGAATTTTTACTCGTTTTCCGGAGCGCGAAGAGGTGGTTATTCCGATCGAAGAGCGTTTAATCGTTGAGTTATATTCTAAATAATAAATCAAAACAGACAAAGTGAGCGAATCAATGAAAAAGATCAAAACTTCTCCTTTTGTTCCGGAAGAGTTTCAAGTTGAGCAAATTAGCAGCAACGAGGCAAATATTATTGCTTACCCTTTTGAAAAAGGTTTTGCAATCTCTTTAGCGCACCCGCTCCGTCGTTTTTTATTAAGTAGTTCGATGGGGTATGCACCGGTGGGTATTAAAATCGAAGGCGCAAGCCATGAGTTTGATAGTATTCGCGGTATGTTAGAAGATGTTTCAGAGTTTATTATTAACTTAAAGCATATGCGTTTTAAAATTACCAATAACGATAAGTTTGTCGAGGCTAGCTACTCGTTTACCGGTTCTAGGGAGATTATAGGCGAGGATTTAACCAACGATAAAATAGAGGTAGTGACACCGACGGCTTTTCTTGCAACATTAAACGACGATACCGTTCTTAATTTCTCTATTCTTATCTATCAAGGAATCGGCTATGTTCCAAGCGAAGATATTCGCGAGGAGCTTCCGGAAGGATATATTCCGATGGATGCTTTTTTTACTCCCGTAAAAAAAGCGACCTATGCTATTGAGAACGTACTCGTAGAAGATAATCCGACTTACGAAAAAATTGTTCTAAATATCGTAACGGACGGACAGATTACGCCTATTCATGCATTTAAAGATGCATTAGCGGTTATGCAAGCCCAAACGGCGGTATTTAATAAAAAGATGGATGTTACCGTTGCCGCTCCGGTCGAGCGTGTCGCAGATGTGCCCGAACTTAAAAAGATGGTACGAAAAATTGACGAATTGGGACTTAGCGCACGTAGTTATAACTGCTTAGATCGTGCCGGAATGCGTTATGTCGGCGAAATTGTCGTAATGAACGAGAACGATCTTAAAAACGTGAAAAATCTAGGCAAAAAATCGTTAGACGAAATTAAAGAACAACTAGAGTTGTTCGGCCTTCCCGTAGGAAGTTATTTTGCCGATGACGTAATTGCCGCATTTAAGAAGAAAATTGCCGAATAAAATGGAGAAGAAAAGAGTATGAGACATCGTCACGGATATAGAAAATTAAACAGAACAAGTTCCCATCGTGCCGCTTTGTTGAAAAATATGTCAATCGCACTAATTAAGCAAGATCGTATCGAAACAACCGCTATAAAAGCTAAAGAGCTTCGTAAATACATTGAAAAAATGATTACCGTGGCAAGAAGAGGCGATGCTAATGCACACCGTGCGGTATTTGCACTACTTCAAGACAAAGAGGTTACTAAAAAATTACTCAATGACGTTGCGCCCAAATATAAAGAGCGACGAGGCGGATATACCCGCATTGTCAAAACGCGTACCCGTCGCGGCGACGCTGCGGATATGGCATTTATCGAACTGGTTTAATAGCTTGTTTTTTACGTGCAAAACTAGATCCGATCCGACATATATTGTTAGATCGAGTCTTGTTTGCTAGATCTCTCGGTAGTCTCGTTTTGCGCCTTTTGCCAAGCAATACATAATTATTAAGCCTTAGCATCCTCTTCTTTTTACCCTATCGATAAGCTCTTGACTTACGCCAAAAAGAGTGCTTATAAACAAAAAAGCCCAATTGATATATATCTTATTGTTTCGTTTCTTCTTTATTATTAAGCTTAATACGTTAAACAACTCTTATTTATAGGGTATCGACTCGATATGCTACTAATATTTTTAATTGTTATTTAAGGTAAAATATTGTATCAATTGTTTTATAATATATTAACATCAAGGGCTCAATATGTCAAAATTATCGATAGCGATAGATATGGGCGCAAAGCATACCGGCGTTTTCGTAGCGAAAAGCAAAAGCAATCGTATCGTAGAGAAAAGAGCGACTTGCATCGTTATCGACGACAACGCTATTAACTTTTCAAAAAAGAGTCGAAGGGAAAACCGTCATAAAGATCGAAACTACAAAAGAAGAAAACTAGCCAAAAGACTCTTAAAAGAGCTTATAGATTTCAATCGATTCGATAAACAACGAAAAGAGCTTATAGCAGGGCTCTTAAATAACCGCGGATACACCTTTTTAAGTAGTGAAGAGGAGTTTGAAAAATTTGCCGACGAAACGATTGAGTTTAATAAAACGTATCTGGACGAACTATCGTCGGTTACCCTCAAAAGATGCCATAGAAAAACATATAAACGACGAGTTTGAAAACGAACAAGAGATCTTAAACTTTTTAGAACCGCTTATATCGAAGATTACAGACCGAATCTTTGATTTAAAAAACTTCGTAAATAGAAAAAAGGTGCTAAACGATCTACAATCGTTACGCTCAAAGCCCGTCTTAGAATTTAAAGATTTTACCTACTCTAAATTTTTGCTTTTTAAATACGGATATACGAACTTAGGGAAAAAGCAAAAAGATATTATTAAGAGTCTTAATAACGACGACACGGATCTATCTAAGATAGATTTTGATAAAGAGACACGCTATATTCAAAGCTTAGATTTTGATAAACAAAGCGTAAACAATAGAAAAACCGTAACCGACGATCTAAAAAGCGTAAAAAGTTTTTTGTTAAGTATTAAAACCGAAATTCAAACGGGAAGCAAGCCTAGAAAACAGTACTTAAAAGAGATAAAAGAGGAGATAGATGATGATACGTTTGATTTTATAGAGAATAAAGAGCAATTTTTTAACTTGATCGGCAATATATCGAACCTGCAACTAAGGGTATTAAGAAAATTTTTTAACTACGGCTCCTCGCATACGACTAGATTAGATATTTTAAAAAAATATTTTAAAGCCCGCCACTATAAAACCGACGATGAAAAATCAAGACGCAAAAGGCTGTTTGAGATATTAGATCGACATGAAGATATTAAAAGTTTTTTAGAAAATTGCGATACTAACCTTACCGTACCGCCCTATGAAGATATGAATAACCGCAATACCTATAAATGTAACTCTATGCTTATAAAGCCGGAGGAGATAACGCCGGAGATTAAAAAGGCTATAGATTATCTTCTAGACCAGCCCAACTTTTCAAACCTTTACATTACGGACGATTACGGCATATTTGAAAGACGACCGTTGCTTAAAACGAATGTCGTTACGGGCAATAAAAAGATTACGAAAGATTTTACCTACTCAAAGTATCTACAAAGAATATTAGATGCCGTTTCAGACATAACTACTAAAGAGCTAAACCCTAGAAATGTCTTTAAACACGAAGCAAAATTTCAAAGAGGTACCGTAGATAGCATCAAAACGTTTAAAAGGGCTTTCGGAGAAGAGACATATAACGCTTTACGCCCTATTGCCAAACGCTATTTTTACGAAGAAGAGAAGATAATAAACGGACTGTACGAGGAGTCTTCTTCCGTTTTAGAAAAATGCAACGTCAACGCTCCGTACAAAAACAACGTAAAGCATACCTTGCTTAAACCGGTCTACTCATACGACTTTACCGCTAAAGAGGCCGATAGTTTTATTGAATCTATAAAAGAGGCAAAAGGGCTACAAGCCGCCCTTAGAAGAGTTAGCGTCGAGCAAAAAGAGTACAAAAACGGTTTTTACCATAACGTAGTAGCGTGTTATAAAGACCGAAATTGCGTAGACGATAAAGAGATAAAACTTATCGTCAAAAATATTAATAAAAATTTTTTAACGTTAAAAGAGGTCTTGGAAAAGAGGCTAAAAATAACTACTACGTGCTTAAAAGATTTTCAAAAGGTAGACGCAGATAACATCAAAAGAGTTCTTAATATATTTTTGCAAACGTACAATATACTTTTTGAAGAGCTAAGCGGTTTTAATAAAACTTGCAAAGATTGCACCGGCGAAAATGCCGTAAGAAGCGATGAGAAGTTAACAATCTGCAAAAGAGTTCTAAGCGACGTAGCAAAGCCGATTGACGGTATGCTAGATATGATGCTAGATAGGCTCTCGTTTGAGATTACGCAAGAGATAAACTCCGACGATATCGACGATATAGATACTCTAGAGATACTGCTTGAGCAAAACAGATTCGAGTTTGAAAAAAATCTTATAACTATCAAGAAAAAAAACAACTCTGCTATAAAGCAAAAAATACAAGAGCACAAAGATAATCTTAACGTAAAAACATGCCCGTATAGCGGTGAAGAGTTTGAACAAGGAGATTGGGACCATATTTTACCCCAAAGCAAAAAGGTCTATAACTCAAAAGCAAATATGATATATTGTAGCGTAACCGGAAACCAAAAAATAAAAGGCAATAAAGATTGGTCGTTGGAATCAATACACGCTAAACATCTCAAAGCAGTTTTCAAAACAGACGATCTAAACACGATACGAAAGAAGATTAAAGAGGGGTTAGAGGGTATAAAAAAAGAGGAGTTTACCAATTTCGATAACCTAGAACTACCACAACAAAGGGCGCTTCGGTATGCTCTTTTTATGAGGGGCACTCCCGAATTTAAGAAAGCTTTTGAGATAGTACGGTTAGATAAAATAAAAACGGTTCCAAACGGTACGCAAAAAAGATTGGCAAGGCTTATTCATGAAAAGTCGGTAAAAAAATTTCCGGATACGTTTAAAGAGTTAGACGTAGAGGGTAACTTAAAAGTAAAAGTTAACGGCAAAACTATCGACAATAGATTAGTAAGCAGCACAAGAAATATTTTAGCCCAAAACATGCCGCATATAAAAAAGAAAGAGATACAAGATGCCCATTCGCACTGTATCGATGCTATGACGGTGTACCATTTGGCGAACTCGAAAGATCAAAAGATTCAAAGATACGACAACGTACGAGAGAAGATAAGCCAAAGGGAGTTTTATTTTGATTTTAACGATATATACCTAAAAGAGTCCGGCATTAATAACATTTCAAAAAATAAGAGTTTTATAAACGCATCGGCCAAAGAGTTAGCTTCGTACCGGCTTTTTGACCAGACTATCTATAGCGAACATTATAAACATATTACGACAAAATCGAACAAACAAGAGGTTAAGAGGTTAATAGATTACGGCTTACCGTATAAAAACTTCAAAGGTAAAAAATATTTTATATCTTCTTATGACGAGATAGAAGATAAAGCTACGTATAAAATAGACGTTTTTAAAAGCTCAAACTTGCTACATTCGCTCTTTCATAGAGCAAAAACGGACGAAGAAGCCAAACAAGAGTTAAGCAACTTAAAGTTTTTGGACAAACTGCGTTACGTTACGTATAGAAAAGAGGTAGAGAGCATATTTTTGAATAAAGAAAGGTCGGAACTTCAAAAGTTTGATTCTATAAAAGGTATTCCGCCCTATAGCCTAAATGTATATAAAGCCGTCTATAAAAAGCTTCAAAACGAACAAAAACTCTTTAAGACAAACGAAGGGAAAAAGAGCTTTTTAGATCGTGACGTTTTAACCGGGCTACTTAAAAATATGTTTGCTTCAAAACAGCAAGAAGCGTATAAACAGACAAAAAAAAGAGGCAAAAAGCGGCATAAGTTCACCTTGCCTATATTAGGAAGCCCTAAATTTAGGATAAAGCGTAACGAAACGTGGCAAGTATTAGGAAATAAAGATATTGCTACTAAACATTACGTGATTGACGGAAAAATAAAACCCGTTCCGTTCTTTAGCAAAAACACCGTACCTTTGAAGATTGAAGATCTGCTAGATTGCCTGTCGTTAGACCAAAACGCCAAACATCTATACGACGTAAACATAGATATATCTAAAATATCTATATTCGTCTCAAAATTAAAATATTTTGTCAATGAAGCACAAAGATGCACCGTTGAGGTAACATTAAAAAAGTCCGGTTTTAAAGATATCGATTTTTCACAAATTCAATATTACGACGGAGCAAAAGATAAGACGTTTGCACTATTGTTAGAAAATTATATAGACAATAAAGATTTAGATCTATGTAGATATATAGGCTCTCCGCGAGACGGTTTAAAAGCTAAGGCTAAACTGCTTGAGCATAGAGTCGATACGATCACTTTACGATACAAAGCAACGATAACCGAAAACAAAAAAGAGATTATTTTAAACAATCTGCCGTGAAGCACGTTATAGTCAATAGTTACGGACTCTACTTGGGGCTAAGGTCTCAAAGGCTTACCATTAAAGAAGCAGGAAAGATAGTAGACGAAATAGCCTTAAATAGGGTAAAAACTATTCAGGTGCTATCGCGCGGTATCGGACTATCGAGCGATCTTGTCGTCTCATGCTCGCATAGAGGCATAAAGATATTTTTCAATACCTTTAACTCTTTTAGCGCACTTCATGCACTCTATGAGCACAAATCGGTACAGGTTCGCAAAAACCAATTTATTGCAAGCGAAAATAGCGTAGGTTTAGAGTTGGCAAGAGAGCTCATAGTAGGAAAACTAAAAAACCAAAGAGCCGTTTTGCTCTATATTAGTAGAGGTATCGACGATTTTAGAAAAGATGAAGTAATAGATAATTTTAATCAAGCTATCGGAGTGCTAAAGCACAAAACCGATATCTCTAAAGAGCTTATACTAGGCATTGAGGGCAGTTGCGCAAAAGATTATTTTTCGTATATTAAAAATATGCAATTTGTTCCAAGCAGTTTTGAGCGTAGAACTAAAAGATATTCGCAAGATATTACGAATATTGCCCTTAACTACGGCTATGCAATACTTTTAAACTTTATATATAAGTCATGCGTCAACGCAGGACTTGAGCCTTATTGCGGAGTGCTTCATAGCCAAAGGAGCGCAAAACCGTCGTTAGCGTTAGATATTATGGAAGAGTATAGAAGCTTTGTAGTAGATAGAAATATTATTAAACTACGATCAAAATTGGAAAAGACAAAAAATTTTGATTCAATCAAAAAAGAGGTAGCAACGGCGATTTTAAAAACACTTTCAAAAAAATATAGGTATAAGCATAAAAAACTTACCCTTGAGAGCATTATTCAACGACAAATATATAAAATATCCGGATATTTTAGTACCCGCAATAGATACAAAAGCTATATATTTAGATGGTAAGATGTATACGCAAGTAATAGTAAGCTACGATATAACCGATACGAAAAACAGGACGAAATTTTTTGAAGAGCTAAAAGATTTAGGAATGGTCTCTATTCAAAAATCGGTGATGTGGGGATATGTTTTAGCTAGCGAAAAAAGAGTTATTAGACAACTTTTTAATAAATATTGCGATATAAAAACAGATAAAGCCTTTATAGTAAACGTTACGTTAGACAAATATTTAAAAGATAGTTTCGGATACGATAAAGACGATTTTTTGCATCCCGAAACATTTGAGATTATTTAATGATACCGATTAACCTTATACGGCAATACCGATTTTGCCCCAGAATCGTCTATTATAATCTTTTAACGAATATAAAACCGGTATACCCTCGACACGTCGCGCTCGGCCTTGATTACCATGATATACAAGAGAGATTATCAAAAAATAGAAAATTCAAAAAACTTAACATCGTATACGAACGAGTCGAGATCGCAAAATATATGGAGTCTGAAGAGCTAAATATATCCGGCAAGGCGGATCTATCTTTTTTATGCCAAAACGAGGTTATTCCGGTAGAGTTTAAAGATATAGAACAAAAAAAGCCGTCTTACGCGCATATTTTACAACTTTGCGGATACGGATTGTTGCTTGAGAAAAAATACAAAAAGCCGTTTAAGAGCGGATATATAATATACGGTAACAATATGAAGTTATTTCGCTTGACTCTAAACGATACGGTAAAGAGCGACTTTTTTAGCACGATTAATAACATAAATAAAATAGCAAATAGTGCCGTATTTCCAAATAGTAACGCAGATAAAAACAAGTGTGTGCAGTGTGAATATATAAACTACTGCGACGATAGGTTTTGATTAAAAGCGACGACGGGTATGACGTAAAGTCAGGAGACCCGCTTCATTCGTATTTAACGTCGTAATGATTTCAACCAGAGGTGAAACTTTTTGTATAATTTGCTTGCAAAGGTATTTTATCGAAATTTCCACAAATACGCAAGATTTTAACGTTTTTTCGTTTGTGGAATTTTTTTAAAAAAAACGACTAACGAAAACCCCTATATCAGGGGGTTTGAATCTGCTCAAACAAATTATACAAAAGCTTCACTTAGTTTGAAACATGTTCAATTTTAGTAGTTGGTCCTATAGTTTAAAGACAAACAAATTATACAAAAGCTTCACTTAGTTTGAAACACTCCTAAAATAGCAGTATCGTCGTATATTTCTTCAAACAAATTATACAAAAGCTTCACTTAGTTTGAAACCTCAATCCCCATTGCGGCATATCGTGCGACACTATCAAACAAATTATACAAAAGCTTCACTTAGTTTGAAACTCTCTTCAGTAATTGCATTTTTGATTTGAGACACCAAACAAATTATACAAAAGCTTCACTTAGTTTGAAACCTAGCGTAAGCGGTTCCCACGAAAGCATTTAACCAACAAACAAATTATACAAAAGCTTCACTTAGTTTGAAACATGCTTCCGTTTTAAATACGCTTAATTTTCATTTAACAAACAAAATTATACAAAAGCTTCACTTAGTTTGAAAACATACCTGCAATATTTCCAACCCCCACTAATATTACAAGCAAAGAAACTTATACAAAAGCTTCACTTAGTTGAACTTAGTGTCGTCTTGACGGAACAACAATTATACAAAAGCTTCACTTAGTTTGAAACCCTCAACTCATTAGCAACTTTGCTATCTTCGCTCTCAAACAAATTATACAAAAGCTTCACTTAGTTTGAAACTACTGTCATAGTTCCTACGGTGTCTAATAGTACCCCAAACAAATTATACAAAAGCTTCACTTAGTTTGAAACCTTTCTTCGATCGATAGTCTCCTCCATTTGTCTCAAACAAATTATACAAAAGCTTCACTTAGTTTGAAACGTTAACATTATGTATAGAATTAGACAAACAAATTATACAAAAGCTTCACTTAGTTTGAAACTGGTCTAACGATAGTCTCACTTCAAACAAATTATACAAAAGCTTCACTTAGTTTGAAACAGATATGATCAAGGGAATATCAGTTAACAAACAAATTATACAAAAGCTTCACTTAGTTTGAAACTCAATAATCGCTACACAATGTTTACGTATTGATACTACAAACAAATTATACAAAAGCTTCACTTAGTTTGAAACTAATAGACTAGAAGAGCCGAATATCATTAAACAAACAAATTATACAAAAGCTTCACTTAGTTTGAAACATAATTGTATCATCCCCTGCGCCTCCGTGAATAATCAAACAAATTATACAAAAGCTTCACTTAGTTTGAAAACAAATGGCTAGAAAAGAGGAAAGCGCAGTTTCAAACAAATTATACAAAAGCTTCACTTAGTTTGAAACTAATTGCACTCATGATAACTCTTCATTAATCAAACAATTATAAAAAGCTTCACTTAGTTTGAAACCATAATCAGGAAAAGTGGCCTACCAAACATATTTACAAAAGCTAACTTAGTTTAAACTGTTGCTTTTTGTAACTTTCAATTCAAAATTACAATTACTTATTTAAATAACGTGGAAAGTGGGAACAAACAAAAAGTTATTAAATAAAACACGGCATGAGAAAAGTTTTATTAGAACAACGAGGTTTCATGTTTGAAACCAAAATTCAAGGATAATGCGCTACAATATCTCTCAAAGAACGAGACGATATGACCGCAAAGCCCTAATCGGTTACGTGTAGGGTGGGGCGAAAATATCGTAAGGATGCAAAGCATGATGCCTTTTAGCGATGATGACTTAATGAAGCCGGCCGAACAGGTTATCGATAAGATTCGACCGAATTTAGCACTTGACGGCGGCGATATTAAGTTTATTACCGTTAAGAACGGCAAAGTGTACGTACAGCTATTAGGAGCGTGCATAGGGTGTAGCAGCTCAAATAATACGCTAAAACACGGGGTAGAGCGTCAATTAAAATTAAATATTCATCCGGATATCGAAGTGATTGAAGTTCCGTTTGGAACGGAAGATAAGATTGACCGATTGTAAAGGAGACGGATTTGAAGCTTAAAAGAATTAACAAGATGCTCTCTTTGGCCAATGATAGGTTTAATAAACAAAATTACAAGGCGGCGTTGCTTAACTACTCATTGGTGCTTAAAGAAAATCCCGATAACAAAGATGCTCGCATCGGTGCTATACTTTCTGAAATGGCAATGAGCAAAGAAGGGGGTGCACAAGCACTTTTTGACTACTACTCGATATTAAAAGAGGAGAATCGCGAAGGGGCTGCCGATATCGTTGAGGGGCTCATAGAGTCTATCGACGGCGGGCTTGAGGCATTGCTAGGGCTATTTGAAGATCCCGTAAAACAACGACTTGAGCACGAAGACGGTATTGCTTACAACGATTTTAAAGAGCTCGTAAAAGAGCGAGGCGACTTTAGACGTGCTCTTGAAGATATTATTTTCTCTACAAGAGTCATTATTAGCGATCGAGACGACTTTATCGACTTTTTAGAAAACTTGATTGAGTATGATTTTGTCGATATGGCAACTAATTACGTTGAAGGGGCTCTTCAAGCTTTTCCAAACGATGAACGTATTCGTAAACTAATTGAAAAACTAGAGAAAGTCAAAGCTTTTGAAAATACGGCTTCAAACATTTAAGCACGACTATATTACCGATAATTCTACACAATGCAACGCTCAAACGGCGTTTATCGTTTCGGCGCAAAATAAAGAGTATATTCAAGATGCCAAGATGCGAGGCGCAGCAGAGATTATTCCTATTGAAGAGTTAGCACCCGCTTTTGGATTAGATAGAATAAAAATTATCGCAGTTACCGGCACGAACGGAAAAACAACGACGACAACGGCAATATATACTATGCTTCAAGCGTTGGGCTATAAAGTTGCCTTGCAAGGAACGCGCGGGTTTTTCATAAACAATAAAAACATTACGGGCAAGTCGCTTACTACACCGCCGGTATTAGAAATCTATAAACATATCTATCAAGCAGTAAGAGCCCGATGCGACTATTTTGTCATGGAAGTTAGTTCGCATGCAATTGCGCAAGATCGTATTCAAAGATTTAGGTTTGCTATAAAGATTTTAACTAACATTACTAGCGACCATCTTGATTTTCATAAAACGCACGAGGAGTACGTGCGTATTAAAAATAGCTTTTTCCAAGATGAGGGGCTGAAGCTAATTAATAAAGACGAAACCAAGTCACGGTTTAACTATAAAAATGCCTATACCTACTCTCTAGAGGCAAGCTCAAGCTTTAAATTGCTAGCATATTCGCTTACCGGCGGTTTAAGCGGTATGGTGCAGTTTTTTGACGAGATCGAAGATTTTCATTCGATTTTATACGGCTCTTTTAATCTTTATAACCTATTGGCGGCTATTGCATCGACTAAGTTACTTACAAAACGCCCGCTTCGTGAAATTTGCGATGCCGTAGAGAAATTTAGCGGCGTTGCCGGTCGCATGGAGACCGTAAGCCGTAAGCCGCTCGTGATCGTCGATTTTGCCCATACGCATGACGGCATGGAAAAGGTGCTCGATTCGCTTAAAGAGAAAGAAATTCTTGTAGTATTCGGAGCCGGCGGTGATCGTGATCGCACTAAACGCCCGTTAATGGGGCATATTGCCTCTACGCGCGCAAAACGTCTTTACGTTACTAGCGATAACCCCCGTTTTGAAGATCCCCGACGGATTGTAGAAGATATTTTACAAGGGATTGATAAAAATATTGCCGTTAACGTTAATCTTAATCGTCGTGAAGCGATCGCACAGGCACTTAAAGATCGTCAAGGCGAAGAGATAGTGCTTATTTTAGGCAAAGGCGACGAGACGAGCCAAATTATTTACGATAAACATTTACCTTTTGACGATCGTGAAGTAGTCAAAGAACTATTAAGAGACAAACGTTAAGTCTTCTACGGCCACGTTACGGGAGAGCTAAATGCAAAGCGGTTATGCGAAAAAAAAAGCATTTTACGACTCTTTGTTGACTATATACGGTCGAAAGACTATTCTTGAGGCACTGCAAGACGAAAATATCTTTTTTTATAAAATTCATTTTGCAATCTCAAATAGACCCGCTCTTATCTTAAAAGAGATTGCATCCGTCGCCCGTAAGCGCGGAATTGAGATAAAGTTACACGAAAAAGAGGTACTCTCGCGCATATCAAAGAACGGTAAGCAAGATCAAGGCGTTGCAGCCGATGTCTCTATAAAGGGTATGAAAACGCCGCAACTGTTTTTAAAAGAGCATAGCAAAGAGTATCGACTTATAGCGCTAGATAATATCCATAATCCGTATAATCTCGGCATGATTATTCGATCGGTAACTGCTTCGCCGTTTGAGGGTATAATAGTTTCTACCGAAAAGGGCGCTAAAATATCACCGTTGGTTATTAAAGCTAGCAGCGGAACGCTTTTTAAGGCAACCGTCATGCAAGTAAACTCGCTAGACGAGACATTAATGCTTTTTAAAAGTGACGGAGCCGATATCGTCATATTGTCCTCACGTGCCAAAGAGAGCTTTTATAACTACGATAGAAGACCTAAAACAGTCTACGTGCTAGGCAACGAGAGTGAAGGAGTAAGTCCGCAAGTAAGTGCCGTGGCAGATCGGCGATTAATCATACCGATGCATAATAAAGTAGAGTCTTTAAACGTTGCGATAACGGCTGCGCTAATAGCATTTAAAGAGTAACCCAAAGAGTTAAAATGAGAAAGAGCGAAGAGTTAAAACTGTTATTAAGCGATATAGAGTTGTCGAAGATTGCAAATTATTATAGATAATATTTTTAAATTTATTGCCGATAACAAAACGGCAAATCCGGAAGATAAAGAGGATCTTAAAAAGGCACAATTGCTTCGTCGAGAGTTTATTCGGCTACTTTTAGAAATTAGACAAGAGAAGGTAAAAAAAGGAGTGTACCAAGATGATTGAAGAGATTAACCGGATGCGATCACGCACGTATTAAAAGCCCGTGAAAAAGTTTTTATTCTACGGCGTAGTAATTTTTGCGGCTATGCAGCTTATTCAAATTGATCGAACGGTGAAAATAACGGATTCTCGACAAGAGATTAAAGCAAGTCCGAAAGTGACGGCAATATTAAAGCGCTCTTGCTACGATTGCCACTCTTATCAAACAAAATACCCCGCTTATAGCTACGTGGCACCTATCTCTTGGATAGTTGCCGGTAATGTTAAAAACGGAAGACGCGCTTTAAATTTTTCGACATGGCAAGAGACGGACTTAAAAACAAAAACTATGCGTATCAAGCGTTTTGAGAAAGTGTTAGTATCAAAATTAATGCCTAAGCCGGGGTATCTACTTTTGCACGATGAAGCAAAACTAAGCCAAGAAGATATCGCTTTACTTGTTAAGTGGACCAATAACGACTTAAAAAAGAAGATCGGCGAAATTAAATAAGAGCATATCGTCAAGTTAAAGCAAACATCTTTTTAAAGCCGTTAATGTTCTAGTTAATAGCGTATGGCATGAATTTAACGACTTAATCCGAAAGATAGAGGGTGTTTTTAAGTTTTTTCGTTACAATTCACCCCAAAAAAATAGTAAATTTGTCCGACTTAGGTCAAAATAATATTACGTAAAAGGAATAATATAATGGGTATACCGCAACCGGCTTTTTATATATTTAAATGTGAGCAATCGGCACCTCCGGGCATGCCGACACCTAGTTGCATTACTCCACGGACGCAGGATCTTTTTCAGTATTTAGCTACTTCGTTAATGCAAAAGGGTATAATTGCTACCGTGCAACCGATTCGTACGGCATGTCTGAATCGTTGCCAAATAGGGCCGGTTATGTTAGTAGAGCCCGGGCATGTTATGTATACGGAGCTTGATAAAGCAAAAATCGATCGTATTATCGATGAGCATATTATTGACGGAAATCCGATTAAAGAGTATACTATTTCCGAAGAGATGTGGGATGCGCCGATTGCACCGTCGGATATGATGCAATCGACTGCGGGGTAGTCGTTAAAATATACGATCCTTAAGATGGAAATAAAACTATGAATATCCAGATGCTATATAGCAAAATTCATCGTGCGACCGTAACCGATGCGAACTTGAACTACGCAGGGTCTATTACCATTGACCAAGAGTTGCTTGAAGCAGCCAAGCTTCGCGTCGGACAGAAGGTCGAAATTCTCAATATTAATAACGGCGAGCGTTTTACGACCTATACTATTTTAGGCAAGCGCGGCAAAAAAGAGATGTGCCTTAACGGCGCAGCGGCGCGTAAAGTTAACGTCGGCGATAAAATTATCGTTGTCGCATATGCCTTTTATGATGAAACGGAACTTAAAAACTATAAGCCTACGGTTGTTTTAGTCGACGACAAAAACAACATTGTCAAGCTTCAAGAAGAGCTATAAAAGGTTATGTATGTTTGATAATTTGAATCTTGGCGATATGGGGAAGATGTTTGAACAATTACAAAAGCAAGCCCAAAAAATAGAAGAGGAGAGCGCCGGCAAGATTTTTACGGCTAAAAGCGGCGGCGGAATGGTTAAAGTAAGTATTAGCGGTCAAAGCAAAGTCGTTGATTTAGATATTGACGACTCGTTACTCGAAGATAAAGAGTCGATGCAAATTTTACTTATTTCTGCAATAAACGATGCTATGAAAATGGTTGAAGATAATAAAAAAAGTAGCGCAATGGGTATACTAGGAGATATGAATCCTTTTGGAAATAAATAGGCTTAACGTTATTGCGCACCTATTGTTGTCTCGTTTTGTTGATTCAAGATCGTCAAGCGGAGCACAGACCTATCAAAAAGCGTAATTTAATCGTGACGATTTTTAGTTTTTATACGTCTAGATAGCGCACATTTAAAGGCAAGAAGAGAGATGTTAAGAACATCTATAGAAATTTTAAACGTCTTTAAGCTAAATAACGTTCGATGGGAATGCAAAATACTAATAGTTGCACGGTTTTTATTGCAAGATATTCGGTATTAACGTAACTTGCCGGAATAGTACGTAAATTAACAATAGAGATGAGAGCGATATTTACGTGTTAACACGATTTGAGCGGTTTTTAAAAGCCCATCGTCCTTCCGTGCGTAGTTTTCACCCTTATTACGACGAGGCGTTGCAAGCGATGTTGTTTGCCGGAGGTAAACGATTTCGCCCCATGCTGTTATTAAATACCGTTAAGGCTATTAATCCTCTATTAGTCGACTCGGCTATGTATGCGGCAATGGCAATAGAGGTGTTGCACACTTACTCGCTCATACACGACGATTTGCCGGCAATGGACGATGCTGCTTTGCGTCGCAGTACTCCGACGTTACATATTCAATACGATGAAGTAACGGCAATTCTTGTGGGAGATGCGTTAAATACGTATGCATTTGAGATACTCTCCAAAGCCCCTTTGAGCGCCGAAATAAGAGTAGTATTGATTAAGGAATTAGCACTTTTAGGCGGTTTAAGCGGCATGGTTTTGGGGCAGGCAATTGACTGCTATTTCGAGAATAAGCCGCTTAATATAGACGAGGTAAAGTTTTTACACGAGCATAAAACCGGTAAATTAATCGCCTTTTCGCTTGCAACGGGAGCTTTTATTACCGGTAAAAAAGAGCTAAAAAAACCGTTACATGATTTTGGAATACGCTTGGGACTACTATTTCAGATTCAAGACGATATTTTAGACGTTATGCAAAATAGCAAAGAGGCAGGAAAGAGCACCGGCATCGACACTGCAAAAAATAGTTTCGTCAACGTTATAGGCCTAGAAGCGAGCATGAATGAAGCCGATATATTATCGCGCACTTTAAAACATGAATTGCAAAAATTTGACACAAGGTTACAAGATGCACTTATGCAAGTGCTTAGAGACTATTTGGATCGACACAAAATAGGCTTTACAAACAAGAGCGCCCAAAAGGAGAAAAACAAAAATGGAAGATAAGCAGATGTTGCAAAAGATGGCAGATACTATTCGTTTTTTAGCTGCAGATATGGTTCAAAAAGCCAATAGCGGTCATCCCGGAGCTCCGATGGGGCTTGCCGATATTGCAACGGTGCTTAGCTCCCATTTAAACCATAACCCTAAAAATCCGAAATGGTTAAATCGAGACCGTCTGGTTTTTTCCGGAGGACATGCAACCGGGCTTATCTACTCGTTGTTATATTTGTGGGGATATGACGTAACCGTCGATGATCTCAAACGTTTTCGCCAAACCGGCTCTAAGACGCCGGGGCATCCTGAATACGGGCATACGGAAGGAATTGAGATTACTACCGGTCCGTTAGGACAAGGGGTTGCCAATGCAGTCGGATTTGCCATGGCCGCTAAATATACGGGCAATCTTGTAAATCGTCCCAACGCTCTACTAATAGACCATAAAGTCTATTGTTTACTAGGAGACGGAGATCTTCAAGAGGGAATTAGCTACGAGGCTTCGGCTTTAGCCGGACATTTGAAGCTAGATAATCTTATTTTTATCTATGATAGTAACGGCATTACTATCGAAGGAGATACCTCTCTTGCATGGAGTGAAGACGTGCGAGGTCGCTTTAAGGCACAAGGTTGGAAGGTTCTAACGATTGACGGACACGACTTTAAGGCTATTGACGATGCGCTTATCGAGGCAAAAAAAGCAGATCGTCCGGTAATTATCGTTGCGCAAACGACTATTGCTAAAGGAGCGTATACGATGGAGGGTTCGCACCATTCCCACGGTGCACCGTTAGGCGATGACGAGATTGCCGCATCTAAACAAAAAGCGGGCTTTGATCCCAAGGCGACGTTTCATGTTCCTAAAGACGTGCTGGTTCGTTTTAGATGTGCCGTCGAAAACGGAGACCTTGCACAGCGTGAGTGGGAGCATTGCAAAATACAGATGCCCTATCCTGAACAAAACGAAGCACTTAACCGTCTTCTTAATCCAAGTTTTGAAGCCATTGAGTGGCCACGGTTTGAAATCGGAAGTAGCGTAGCAACACGCGACAGTAACGGTCAAATTCTTAATGCTATTGCAAAAGCAATTCCCGGATTTCTCGGAGGTAGCGCAGATCTAGCGCCTTCAAATAAGAGCGAACTCAAAGATATGGGCGATTTTCCTAAAGGTAAAAATATCCATTTCGGTATTCGTGAACATGCTATGGCGGCTATTAATAATGCTATAGGGCTTTACGGCCCCTTGCTTCCTTTTTCGGCCACTTTTTTTGTTTTTAGCGACTATTTAAAACCGTCGGCACGCCTTGCCGCCCTTAATAAAATTCAACATTTTTTTATCTGGACCCACGATAGTATCGGCGTAGGCGAAGATGGACCTACACACCAGCCTATCGAACACTTAAGTCAGTTTAGGGCCTTGCCTAATTTCTACGTTTTTCGTCCTGCAGACGCAATCGAAAACGTTGCTTCATGGAAAAAAGCCCTCACCTTAAAAGCACCGAGCGGATTTGTATTAAGTCGTCAAAAACTTCCGGTTTTAAACGCAAATCGGGCCTTTGGTTCGATCGAAAAGGGCGGCTATTTGTTGATTCAAGAAAAAGATGCTACCGTAACCTTGATAGCTTCGGGTTCTGAAGTTAGTCTAGCGCTTCAATCTCAAAAAGAGTTGGCACAAAAAGGTATTGTAGCCAACGTAGCGAGTGTTCCTTGTTTTGATCTATTGCTTGAGCAAGATAGTGTCTATATTAACTTAGTGATCAAGCCAAATACCGTGACCGTTGCAATAGAAGCAGCGCACGGCACGGAGTGGTATAAGTTTGCCGATACGGTTATTAATATGCAAAGTTTCGGAGCTAGCGGACCGGCAAACGAGCTTTTTAATCAATTTGGTTTTTCCCCAAAGGCGATTACGAATCGGGTTATGAAAATACTCGGCTAAAGGTTTTATAAATGCAATTAACTTGCATTTATAAATTTTATGAGGTATAATTTCATCAAAAAAAGCAGAAGTGTTATATGCAACTCATTCAAACGTTGCAACGGTTTTCGTGTTTTATCGCTGTCGTACTTTTTGTTACGTTACTGCACGCTGACGATCTTAATAACCTCAAAGAGCAATCAAAAACAGTACAAAGAGTATAAAAAGTATTAAACCAAAATTTAAATATGACGGGCGGTTACAACGCGGTTTTATTACAACCGACGTAAGCGTCGAAAACGACGGCTATAAACATCAAAGGAGAATAGATGAAGAAAATTTCGATACTGTTATTTTTATTAACGGCCACGATAGTAGCAAAAGTGCAAGTTGCAGTTACTATCCCCGTTCAAAAGTGGATGGTAGAGACTATCGGGGCAGAACACGTAAGCGTGCAAACAATGATTCTTGAAGGCAACGACCCGCACGTTTATGAGCCACGCCCCTCCCAAATGATGCGTCTTAGTAGTGCAACACTCTATATGACCGTAGGATTAGAAGAGTTTGAGGGGCGCCGGATTTCTGCGTTTAGTGCACAAAACCCTAACATGAAGATTGTTAACACTTACGAAAATATCGATTTTAAAATAGATCACGTAAAAGATACGCACCATTCGCACGATGAGCATAGTAGTACGGATCCGCACAGTTGGTTCAATCCTTCTAACGTTAAAATCATGGCGCACTCTATTGCTACAGCACTAAAAGCTCAAGATCCGCAACATGTCAGCGCATATGAAGAGGGGTTAAAACGGTTAATAGATCAAGTAGATGCAACGGACAATGCGGTTAAGCGTATTCTTTCTAATATAAAATCCCGTAGGGTATTTATGGTCTTTCATCCCGCATTCGGACACTTTGCGCACGCTTATAATTTAAGGCAGATAACTATCGAACATGAGGGAAAAGAGCCAAACCCCAAAGAGCTAATGCAACTTATCAAAGAGGCAAAACAAGCAGGCATTCAGCACATTATCGTAGAGCCCGGTTTTTCTAAACGGGCAGCAGGCACCATTGCCAAGGAGGTGGGCGCTACGTTAGAGACTGTTTCGCCTATTAGCGCCGATTGGTCGGCACAAATGATCAAGCTTGCTACGGTTATTGCACAAGATTAAATTTTTTGTCGTTACGGTTTTTGAACAAGCTTCAATCGTCTATAAAGGTAACATGTCGATCTTGTAGTACATACGAGGTTAGAAGATATATTTGATGCTTGCTTGAAAGTTCGACATATCTTTGAATTGTCCGAAAACGCCGTACTTGTCTCCGCCGTATTGATTCCATTCGGCTAATAGTACGATATTGTCCGACCAAGCGTACTCAAAATTTAAACGGTTCCAAAATCCTCCGCCGGCCTCTTCTAATAAAAAAAGATTATTAACGTATAGTGCATTAGATTCTAAAAACGGTTTTGAGAGAAATAACGTAAACATTATTTGATGTTCATCTGCTTTTTTAAAGCCGTTTATTAGACTCATCGTCATCGGATTTGCCGAAAAATAACCATATGTCCGACCGGTAACGGGATTTTTATACGACGATGTTTTATCTATATAGTCTAAGTTCCATATATCCATAATCTGAAAACTCGTCATTAGGTTTGTCAAAACGGTTATATCGACACCGACAACATACTTAACCACGTCTGCTTTAGCCGTAGTTACTGCATTAACCAAGTCTGCGTATGCTAATTTTCCTAAATCGACTACCGGAAGTTTGACTCCTTTGTCGTACAAAAATTCACCGCGTACGATAATAGGCGCAAAATTCGTATCTACGGCATAATCAAAAGAGAATCCAAAACTGTTAATACGATTGAGTTTTTCTTGAAACACCAACGTTGCGGGACCGTCTTGATCGGGATTAAATTCGCCGTTATTCATTTTCGTTAGTTTTACCGATGTGTACCCGGCAGGGTTTTGAGATTTTTGGATATAGGTCTTAGGCGTTAACGTATTGCCGTTTTGATCTTCCCAATGCATCTGAATAGAGGGGTTATTGTCCCAATGATAGTAGTAGTTCAACGAATAGTTCAAGCCTCCGTCGGTGCTATTTGTATAACGAAGGCCGAAATTATGGTTTTTTATACGTCTGCTTGCATAATCTTTTTTATAGACGGTTTGCATACCTTGAAAATCGTCAAACGTAGCAAAAGAGGTTACATCCATATAGTCAAAAATATCATTTTGCGTACCGGGCACTACGTTTAGTTTTCCGTTAAAAAGATTAGTGCCGTTTCGTGAAGTCGACGAGTGTGCTATTGCAAATAACATTTGCGATCCGTTTGATCCGTCTTGCGTACCGGGGTCGGTAATTTTGCCCGTTGCACTAGTTATGTGATCTTTTGAAGAAGCCGGTAGCCCCACAAGGGTAGGATCTGCTCCGCCGTTTTGCATAAAATCGGAGACATCGGGAATTTGCGTAAAATCACCGACGGTTATCCCTCCGAACCTAGAGAGTATATTTGCATTTGTAGATGCCCCAAAAGCGGTAGAAAACAGTCGATTAAACGCACTAGAAACGTTTCCGAAATCTTTTCCGATGTTAAAAAAACCGTTATACCGTCCCGTGATTGTCTCTACTCCTAAAGCGACGAAAGGTTCTTTAGCGTCGCCCGTCGCAAAATCGTGTAATCCGGGGATTTGATTAATGCGACCGATATCCGGAACCCACACTAATTGTACGGTCGCATCACCGCTACCTACGGGGCGTTCGGCAATTAGCATCCAAATAGGAATACGACTATCTTCCGTGACGTTTTGTCCCCATTCACGGTAGTCCGTCGGATTAATAATATCAAGAAATTTTACGCCGTCTGCGGTTCCCCAAGCTAGCTGTTGTTTACCGCTACGTATCTCCCATTCGTCAATACTAAAGTCTACGTAAAATTCGCGGAAATAATCTTGTTGCGTATAAGATCTATGTCCGTAATATGCGTCGATTCTATCGGTATTTTTAATAATTTGTAGTTCAGAATGCCAACTCCATGTTTCATATATTCCGTTTAGAAATATTTTTGCCGAAATCTCGTTTTTCATTTGATCGCTTCGGCTATGTTCGTATCCACGATTATAAAGACCGCCTTTGCGGGTTTGACCCGGATTATTATAAGTAAACCCGTCTTGAATAAAGATAGCCGTCTCAAGCTTTAACTCTCCGGCAAGAGATATTTTCTCTTTTTTATCTATATAAATATCTGCTATCATAGTAGATCTAAACGACCAAATGACCGCTACTATTAAAATGAAATATCGATTATGTCTCATCTTATCGTTTAATTTTCGTTAATGTGCGTTTACTCCAAAGCTTTGCGTCTCTATCTTCGTTAAATTTAGTTACTTCTTTGGGAATATAGGCAAATGATTCGTGCCCCGTTCGCAAGTCCTTGGCATACCACGTATACCAGCGCAGTAAACGCGGATCGTCTTTTCCTTCAATAGGTTGCCAGTTTCTGTAGATCACTTTTATTAATTTATCGTTTTTGTAGTATTCGGTATAGTAATCGCCGTATGTTTTAGTATCTACGTAATTGATGCGATAATCGTACCACCAGTTTGAAAATTTGGTAGTACTTTTAATTTTATAGACCTCCCGCTCTTTGAACTCATCGCTAGGTCCGGGTAGGTTTTTGGTGCGATAAGTTTGATCTTTTTTAGGAATATTTATTGCTTTAATAGTCGTGTTAAATGTTTGAACTCCAAGTAGCTCATGATGTTCGTGCATCGGTTTTCTTAACGTAACGTCGCCAAACGTAAAGTCGGTTCCGCCCCATGCATCATCGTGCGCCGGTTGTGCAAAGCGACGAATTTTACGAAGAGCCGGTAACCATAAAAGATACTCTTGAGATCTAGTATCGTCGTCGTAATCGGTAACGAGTATGCCCGTGCCTTTTATTTTTCCCGCCCGAAAAATTGCAAGATCTTTTGATCGCACTACCGGATCGTCGCCGTAATCGTTATTTAAGTAACGCTCAACCGTCTCCGTTAACGGTCTCTTGCCTTTTGATTTTTTTACGATAACGGTAATAATTTTACCGTTTTGTTCAATTGAATAATTTTTAAATCCAAAAAAGTGATTAACGTAGTAGACTTGATGCATAATCTCTTCGGCATTGTTTAGTTTAGATTTCGGATAGGCTAAATCGGTTCGAATCGTAGCAAAAAGCGTACTTGTCGCAAGCAACAAAAAAGCCCCCGTAGCCAATCCGTTTTTCGTTATCTCTCTCATAGCTACCCTTTGTTCATATACATTAGCCGTAAAAGATAAAAAATTGCATACGTCGCAAACAGTTCATCTTACGGAAACGATACCGAATTTAAGCTTTAATTTAAAGCAGCGTCGAATAACCAACGTATTGCTTTGCCGAAAAACAAGACACAACTTTTTAAAATACTAAAAAAAAGATTTAGGAGAAAAATACGGGTAAAAAACGAAGATCAATATTTTAATTAACAACGTTACAGTGTCTTAAGTTTTAATCTAAGAGAATTTAATACTACGGTGACGGAACTAAAACTCATAGCTATGCCCGCATACATCGGACTTAACATAAGCCCCCATATAGGGTATAAAACACCGGCTGCCAAAGGTATTCCTACGGCATTGTAGATAAAAGCCCAAAATAGATTCTGTTTAACTATTTTCATTGTTTGGGTAGATAAATTTATACTTTTTGCAATAGAGCTTAATCTATTATTGATTAATATAATATCTCCTGCATCTTTGCTAATATCTGATCCGGAATTTAAAGCTATGCCGATATTTGCTTGTTTTATCGACGGAGCGTCGTTGATACCGTCTCCGACAAACATTACTTTTCCCTCTTTTTGCAAGTTTTTTATTATTTCGTACTTTTCGGTCGGAAGTACTTGGCTATATACTTTTTTTATGCCTAGCATATTAGCTATTGCCAAAGCAACTCTTCTATCGTCGCCGGTAAGAACAATAGGGGTTATCCCAAGCTTTTGCACGGCGTAAATCATCTCTTTTGCATCGCTTTTTAGCTCATCGGTTAAAGCAAAGGAGCCTATCGAACGCTTATTGATCGCAGCTAAAATAATACCGTTTGATTGTAATAACGTATCTTCGTAAAACTCTTTGTGCCTCGTATGCACGACGACTTGATTCTCTTCAAATAGTGCCAAATTGCCTATTAGTACCTCTTGTTCGTTATAAACGGCTTTAATGCCTCTACCGGCAATGACTTGTATATTATCTATCTTTTTATTTAATACGATATTTTTTTCGTCGAAATATTTAACTACGGCTTTAGATATAGGATGTTCGCTATATTTTTCGATAGAGCCTATTATCTCAAAATATTTTTCGTCTATGTCCGTTTTGCTAACGGATATTTTCCCTTTCGTCAATGTTCCCGTTTTATCGAATACTGCATACTTAATCTCTTTTATCTGCTCTAAAATCTCCGGATTTTTTACTAAAATACCCTCTTTGGCTCCTTTGCTTACGGAGCTAACGATAGCAATAGGAGTGGCTAAACCCAAAGCGCACGGGCAAGATATAATTAACACGCTAATACTTGCCAAAATTGCATTTTGCATATTACCTAAAAGTACCCACGATATAAAAGTTAATATAGAGACCGCTATTACGCTTGGAACGAATATATTTGCTACTTTATCGGCAAATCTGCTTATCGGTATCTGTTTGCTCTGCGCCGTTTTTAAAAGCGTTATAATTTTTGCAAGAGTCGTATCGTTTGATTCTTTCGTAATTTTTATTTTAATTATGCCGTTCGTGTTTAACGTGCCGCTTAAGACTTCACTCTTTTCTTGTTTAAATACGGGCATATGCTCGCCTGTTATCATCGATGTATCGATATCGGCATTTCCTTCAATAACGATTCCGTCCGCGGGTATTTTTTCACCGGTTTTTACCAATACGATATCGCCTATCGTCAATTTGTTAGCCGGTATAGTTTTAATCTCGTCGCCTTTTACGATATTTGCATTTAAAGGCGCCAATTTCATTAATTTTTTTAAAAAATCGCTAGCTTTTTGTTTAGAATTTTCTTCTAAATATCTACCGAGAATAACAAAACTTATAATAACCGCAGCGCCGTCAAAATAGAGAAATCTTAAATTTTCGGGAAATAAGTTAGGGAAAAAGACGACAAAAGTAGAGTATAAATAAGCCGCACTCGTGCCTAGCGCTACAAGTACGTTCATGTCGTAATTTTTATTGATTACTGCCTTATATGAAAGACCGTAAAATCTTGCACCGCAGTAAAACTGGACTATGGTGGCGATTAAAAATATTACGTATTCGTCTATCTTCGGGTCTAAAATATTTGTAAAAGCTAAAACGAATATTATAGTGGTTAGAGAGATAGAGATTAAAAATAATCTTTTTAGGTTTTTAAGACCGACTCGTTGCTCTTGCTCTAAAGAGTCGTAATTTTCTATAACTTTATATCCTAATTTTTCAATCGATTCAACGAGTTTTTCTTTGCTAAACAATTTTGTATCGATCTCAAACTCGCCTTGAGCCGACGCAAAGCCGACGCTTGAGCTTATAACGCCCTCTTTTTTATTTAGAGTCTTCTCAATACCGCCGGAGCAGTTTGTGCATGTCATTCCGGCAATATTAAAACTAATCTTCTCTTTTGCCATTTAGCCGTGCCTTACGTTACTACTTGAAAACCTAATTTTGATAACTCCCGAACAAATTTTTTTTCATGATCTTCATCTTTAATATCTACGGTCACCTCTCTTGGCATCACTTCTACATTGACGTCAATTTCTCCAAAATCGTCCTCTAGCGAGCTTTTGACTAAGTTCGCGCAATTTTGACAACTTATATCGTTTGATTTGAAAACTTTTTTCATCTCTTTGGCTCCTTGTATTTTTAAAGATCGTATTGTATCATTATAGCGTGTAATAAATATGGAGCTTTGTTGATGCTACACATAAGTTACACGTATTGCTTATAGTATGCGACTAACGATGTTAATGTTTTATAGATACGCAGCTTTGCAGATTGTTTTTGTAATATCTATAGGCTATATAAAACGGCGCAATTATATATATTGATGTGTAAGCGCTCATTTAAAGGAGATAAATGAAAGCGATAATTTTAATGTTGGTATCGATTAGCATTTCTCTTTTTGCCGTAGAAGGTAAAGAGATGACCGTATATAAATCTCCGACTTGCGGGTGCTGTACGGATTGGATTAATATAATGAAAGACAAAGGGTTTAAGGTTCATGCTATTAATACGGACGATGTTAACCTTATTAAGAAAAAAGTCGGCATTAAGCCTCACATGACTTCATGCCATACGGCCATTGTGGACGGTTACGTAATCGAAGGTCACGTTGATTATAGTGCCGTAAAAAAAATGCTTACTAGCAAGCCCGATATTATCGGTTTGACCGTTCCCGGTATGCCGATAGGAAGCCCCGGTATGGAGCAAGGGAACTATAAGGACAAATATAACGTAATGGCTATTTTACCGGACGGGTCAATGACTATTTTTGAGGAACATTAACATAATGACGAAATATGCAGTTGCATTGCTTAGCGTTATTATAATCGGCGGTTTGATTTTCTTTTTCGGCAATAAGAGTGAAGTTAAATCCGCAGAAGTACCGTCTTTTAACAATGAACGATGGTACAATCAACGGCAAGTGGTTTCGGGCAAAAAGATATTTGCCGCTAATTGTGCTTCTTGTCATGGATTTAACGCAGAAAAAACGATAGATTGGAAGAAAGCTTTACCGGACGGCTCTTATCCTCCTCCTCCGCTTAACGATAAAGCTCATGCATGGCACCATCCGTTATGGCAATTGAAAAAAATCATAAACCAAGGAGGGGCTCCGTACAAAGGGAAAATGCCACCGTTTAAAGATAAGTTAACAAAAAACGAACAAGAGGCAACCATAGCATATTTTCAATCGTTTTGGTCCGATGAAGCTTATGCAACGTGGCTAAAAAACGGTGGATTAAAAACTAACAATTAAGATTCTGCACTAAACGTTAAAAATGTACGACGGTCTATTTACGAGCCTACGGTGCCGAAATACGGATATGTTCATGAAATTTATAAAGTTGTTTTGTTTATGCTACAATGGCATAATTTAGACTAAAAGGAGCTATTATGCAAAAGCCGATCATTGCTAACAACAGTCCCGTTATGACCTCTTTAGAAGAGGGCAAAACTTACGTTTATTGTACATGCGGACATTCTAAGAAAGATCCTTTTTGCGACGGTAGCCATAAAGGCACCTCTTTAAAACCGTTGAAGTTTACGGCCGAAGCAACTGCGCAAAAGTGGCTTTGTGCTTGCAAGCACACCTCTAGCCCTCCTTATTGCGACGGCACCCATCAAAGGTTTCTTGCCAAAGACGTCGGAACGCAACAATAGAAGCGTAAAGTATTAGTTGTCGGTTTTTTGATCGTGCTTACCGGATTGTTCATTCGGTAAAAAGCAAAGATAGTTTCGGTGTTTACGATTTATCTTTACGCTACTTTTTATCGAGACTTTACGGATACGATCCACGGCTCAAACCGCTTTCCGTAAGCTATCGTGGCTTTGAATTTTGGCATGGACGACTTAAAAATATATCTAAACTGAAGCGGTACGTGAATCTCGCGAATACTTAGACGATTGATATATCCGTAGAGCCTTTTTCGGTTAACGTCATAGCGTATACGAATAGCCCCTCTGACGATGATATATTTTGATCGATCCGGATATTTGGCTCTTAGAATTTTTGGGTTATCGTCTGCATCTATCGCATAAAGGCGGGAGCTATTTGTTTTTATCTTTTTAAATTCCTCTTTAGCGTCCTTCTGAACACGTTTTAAACGATCGTTTTTTTGACCGTTTAAAACGGCACGGCTATAAGCCTCTTTTGCTTTATCAAGCCTGGTTTGGGCTATTTGAAGTTCTTCTCGGTACGCTTCTCCGTCATATCTCTAAAACGATAAAGAGCTCTTTTGTCCTCTTGTAGCGTGATTTTTGATATCTTGTCTTTGTAAACGCTTGTTCACTATCGTACCATTTTTAGTTTTTCGGGTTTGCCTTTCCACCGCTATGTTGACCTTTCCGTTCGGTTAGGATTACTTGCGACTCTACGTCGCCGCTACGATTTATATATACTTTCGCAAGCATAACGATATTAGTTACAATCAACAACAAAAAAGCGATTAAAAAGAGTTTTTTAGAGGTAAGGGCTTTTATCGATACCTCTTTGCGATATTTGCACGGCTTGATTCCTAACTCTTTTGAAAATTTGCAACAACACTATAGAGGTAAGCGCTATAACAACGAAGAAAAGATATTTTGGCATCCACTCCCGGAACCAATCAACTAATATCGTATAAAGAAAGATCGTAAAAAAAATATTTCCGGTAATAACCATATCGTTTAACTGCTTTTTAATGCCTATCCATATCGTTCCGGCACTTGCAATAAAGCCTATGACCTGATACGATCTTTTTATCCACCCCTCGCTATTCAAAACGTTTAGATAACTGACATACTCCCCAAAATTTGCAAGTATTAATACGGGAAGAAAAAAAAGCAACATAGCAAAGACACGGTAAGATTACCCTAAAACCCCGAAAAGTTACGGTGAGGAAGAGTCGATACGAACAATAAGATCAACGCTACCGGTAAAAAGTTTTCCGGCCTTTCTGAAAAGCCTATCCAATAAGTACCGCCCCATGTTCCTACTTTGGCAGATAAAAAAACGGAGAAAAATATGATTCCAAATCCTAAAAGTAGACGGGAATTAGAGGCATATGCCAATAAAACAGCAAATACTGCCCAGATCAATGCGGCATTTTCGGTAGGCGTGATGTTAAAGATCGAACCAAACATAGCTATGTTAAGCACGAAGCCGGCTACCGTAAAGAGTCCGGCAAATTTAATAAAGTAACCGGTCTTTTCTTTGATATATATATAGGCCGTTGCAGCTAGCCCGATTATCGGCGTTAAGATGAGTATAGTCACCTGAAGCGTCGTAGAAAGTACCCCCCAAGATTGATAAAATAGAAAAAAGATACCGGCTGCCAAAGCTAATGCGCCGATAAACGAAGCGATTTTCATCCCTTTGCTTAATTGCTTCTCTTGTATCGTTGTATCGATATCAAAAGTGTCTAAGAGTGATTTTACGAGATTGTCTTGATAGGTTTTAACGTTTAATCGTTGCTCTTGGCTAAGCGTGAGAACATTATCTTGTTCGAGCTTTTTTAGCTCGTCTTTAAAACATACGATCCGATCGACTCTCTTTTGTGCATCTTCTTTGGATCTATACTCCATAAAAACCCTCAATCATACGTGCATATATATTACCCTAACGTATATAGTCTTAAAAATACGTAAAGTAATATTTACGAAATGCCGTCGATAGAAAATATGCATATCTAACGATTATTTGAAGTTTTCAAATTTTAACGGTGCTTTTAGATCAAGCGAACGTATGCGGGCAATAACTTTTTGAAGATCGTCGATCTTTTTGCCCGTGACTCTAATATAATCGCCTTGACTAATCGGCGTTACTTTAAGTTTGAGCTTCTTAATTTCGAAAATAATCGTCTTAGATTCATCTTTACCGATTACGTCAACGACACGAAAATTTTTTTTAAGATTTCCTTTGCCGACGCTTTGAACGTCAAGCTCTTCTAAAACGTTCGAACTAATAGAGCGTTTTGCCATTTTTGCAATAAGAATATCTTGTAGTGCGTCAAGTTTATTGTTGCTACTGCCGATAATTTCAAGCGTTTTAGCTTTTTCGTTCCACTCAATTTGAGCGACGACCCCTTTAAAATCGTAACGGTTGCCTATTTCGCGATTTGCTTGTACAACCGCGTTTTTCATCTCTTGTAAATCTAATTTTGCCGTAATATCAAAATAGTGATTTTGTATTTTTGCCATACCTCTCTCCGTAACCGTCTTTTTAAAGTTTAGCAATAACTCTTTAATAGAACAAAGGGTTGTTTTTTAGAGTACTTGCAATTTAAATTTTAATAATTCCTAAACCGTTAAGCATCATAAATAATATCGCTGCGGGGGCTACGTAACGAATACTAAAACGCCACATATCGTAAAGAACGCTTCCCATCTCCGTTTTGACGACGGAAGCAACGCGATCGTGTTGAACGATATAGCCGACGAATATCGCCATTAACAGACCGCCGAGCGGGAGTAAAACCGAATCGGTGGTTATTTCAAGAATATCAAAAAGAGGTTTACCGCCGAAGCTAAACATCTCTTTAAAAGATTGCGAATAAGAGAGCAGGGCACCGATTCCAAAAACGTAGTATATAGCGCCGCTTGTCAACGTTGCTTTTAAGCGCGAGTGTTTGAACCTATCTATAAGATACTGAACGGTCGGTTCTACCAGCGATATTGCCGATGTTAAACCGGCGAACGCCAACGCAAGAAAAAACAGTAGGGCAAAAAACGATCCTAAAAAACCCATTTGAGCGAAAATAACCGGCATAGAGATAAAAACAAGCCCCGGTCCTTTTGCCGGCTCTTCGCCAAACTCGAAAAGAAACGCAAAAATCATCAATCCGGCAGTAATAGCAATAAAAGTATCCGTAAAGGTAACGATAAAAGCCGTTTTAGATAAGCTTATGTTTTTAGGTAACGATGCCGAGTAGGTCATAATAGCACCCATGCCCAACGAAAGGGTGAAAAAAGCGTGACCCGAAGCTCTAAGAATTGCTTCAGAGTCGATTTTGCTCCAATCGGGCCAAAACATGAAAGCGACGGATTTGGCAAATCCGTCAAGCGAAAATGCATATATGAGCATTCCTAATATAATAAGCACGAGAGCGGGCATCAATATTAGGTTTACGCGCTCAATGCCTCCTTTAATGCCACGGTAAACAATTGCCAATACAACTATAGTGGCTACCGTGTGCCAAATAATTTGGGGCAAAATACCGGTTGCCAAAAGGTCGGTAAAATTTTTTTCGGCAACGGCAACGCTTGGAGGAAGCCCATCGACTATTAGCCCAAAAATATTGTGTAAAATCCAGCCGATGACGACTGAGTAAAAAGTCATAATAACCAGACCGTTAAAAGCCATAAATCCGGCATATTTCCAACGATTTTTATGGTGCGGGGCCAATGTTTCAAACGAACCGACCGTATTTTGTTTGCCGATAGCTCCGATAAACATCTCTGCTAATAATACGGAAAATCCGATAAAAACAATAGTAATGAGATAAACAAGAACGAATGCGCCGCCACCGTATTCGCCGGTAATGTAGGGAAATTTCCAAATATTTCCCAACCCTACGGCACTGCCTGCCGCGGCCATTATAAACCCTATTTTGCTAAATTTTGCTATTTTCATGTTATCTTTCCGTCCGTTAAAAATAATAAACTTTATTATACTAAAAAGTAGTTGGTATTCATTGACAAATTTATGTTTTTGCATTATAATTTCCGGCTCGATGTTCAAACGGTACGGGGTACGGACAGTCATTTTCGGGGTGTGGCGCAGTTTGGTTAGCGTACCTGGTTTGGGACCAGGGGGCCGGAGGTTCAAGTCCTCTCACCCCGACCACTCGTTATTTAAATATTAAGCGCCTAAAGCAATTCCCGTATGGTGGTTGTAGCTCAGTCGGTTAGAGCATCAGGTTGTGGTCCTGAGGGCCGTGGGTTCGATTCCCATCAGCCACCCCATATGTTCGTAAACGTTTTAGAAGGTTTTTGCGCCCGTAGCTCAATTGGATAGAGTATCGGACTTCGGATCCGAGGGTTATAGGTTCGACTCCTATCGGGCGTGCCAATGCGCGTGCGTCCTTAGCTCAGTCCGGATAGAGCAACGCCCTTCTAAGGCGTAGGTCAAAGGTTCGAATCCTTTAGGGCGTGCCATTTTGCGTTATCTTTATTTCATGCAAACGGCACAAGCTTTTTGATAGTACCGGTTTGTTAGAAATTAAAGTATGCGGACGTGGTGAAATCGGTAGACACGCCGGCCTTAGGAGCCGGTGCCTTTGGTGTGGGAGTTCGAGTCTCCCCGTCCGCACCATCTAATTAGATAGTAATTTCGTAACGTATTTAAAGAACCGTTCAAACTTAGTTTTTGTTTCGTAAATAAATCTATTTTTTAAATCTTTTAAATCTATCGGTATTGCTTATTTCATTTTTTATAACTTTTTTCTTCTCTTTTTTAATATATTTATCTGTATATATTGCCTTACCTTCAAGATAATCTAAAGTTTCTCTTCTTGGCAAAGGCTCACTTGTCTTCATAGTTATTACACATTTTATACAGCCTTTTAAGCACTCTTCATTGTGTTTTTCATCAATGAAAAGTCTTTGTTTTGTTTTTTCTATCCGGCCGTTCCACCTATTTTTTGCCAAATCATATACATAACCGACGCCACCTGATTGATTATCATAAATTAATATGCTAAGTTTCCCGTCGATTTCTTGAATTAATGCATTAATCTCTCTTTCATCAATATTTAACTCTTCCGTGCCGCTTAACTGCATAGCGTTAGCCAAGGTTTGAGCTACGGAGGTATCTTTAATATCTCTTTTTGAAATAACCATAATGGCATCCGTAGTCATCTTAGCCATCAAATTATGATTTCTCCGGATAGTATGTGAAGTTTCTTCTAAACATATGTTTGCAGATGATTCACTATAGATAGGTGAATGTTTTTTGAAAGACGTAGATAATTTATCGTAACTATCCGTATTTATTTTTCCGATCTCTGATTCCTTGTAACCACACTTAGTACAAATTGCAAATCCTAAGCCTTTGTTACCCCTATTTACTCCATAAATAAGTGTTTTTTCTTTATAAATAATTGAAAAATCCTCATATGTAAAATTAATATCATTCTCTGAGCTTGTATGAATTGCACCGTGAATCTCTAATCTTCCGACTTTTTCGGGAGTACCTGCTTCATAAGACGATTTATCGGATGCGGCCGTAATATAACCATGCTCGGGCATTAAATAATTTGAAGCAGATTGAACTATACCTTTGCAACCGCTCATATTGCATTCATGAACTTTTATATGCGGTGACGTAAAAAAATGACCTTTATCGCAAAAATAAGCAAATCCTTTTTCTCCAAATGCTTCATCTAAATTTTCACCGGTAAAGTGCTTAGAAATTCCTTTGGATTCAATTAACATACCACCTGCCAAAATTTTTGATCCCGGAGCATACTCTGATAGTGCCAAGAAACTACCTCTGGATAATTCAAACATTTTTGGAGCATTAATTACTTGAAGTGTTTTTATATCAATAGGGAATCCATATTTTGGTAATACTTGTGCATTTGAAAAAATCTCAATATTAAACGTTCACGCGAAATACCTGTTTTTTTAAGTAAGATTTAATAGTACAAAACAGAATATATATATATACCATAATATGACATAAACATTTGATTTTAAAGTACCGTTTACGGCACAATATTTTGAAAGAAGCGTTACGGCAAGATTAGAATTAATGCAAAAAGTAAAATATAGAAAGAAACAACTTAATATTACGATTTATAACTTAGCTAAACTTAGCGGCGTCGGCGTGCGAACTATAAATAGATTTTTTCCGGAAACGACACTTATGGCTTTTTTGGTCCAAAGCGCCTCTGCTTTAGAGACGCAAGAATTAGAGAAAAATAGCGTAGATAAAATTGTGCATAAGTTTGAGCGTGAATTTTTAACCGGTAATTACAAAGATACATTGTGGATAGCATAATGGTAGATTTTACAAAGTCGACAGACGATACCACGACGTTTCATGATATATCGGAACTAAAACTTTCTAAAAATAGAACATACTCTCTAGCTGAGATACATGAACTAGAAGCTTTTAATATTGAAGAAGCAACGCTAAAGTATCTTTCGACGGCTCTTTTAAAACAAGAAGCACCGTTTACTTGCTCTTGGATGTTTCGTCTTCATGAAGAGATGTTTGGCAATGTGTGGGATGGGCAGGCAAGCTAAGAGACATTGAACTCTCAATCGCAACAAAGGCCTATTTAGTACCGATGGCATTAAAAAACTTATGCGACGATATTGTTTACCGAGATAAGCATAAGACGTTCTACGTATATGAAGTAGCCGCAAGAATACGCCATAGAGCCGTACGGATTCATCCGTTTAACGATGGAAACGGTAGGTGGAGCAGAAGCTTGCAAATATCTACTTAAGACAAAAAAGATTGATGCCCGTTATGTGGCAAGAGGATTTGTCGGCTAAAGAAAGCCCAAAAAAAGTGAGTATATCCAAGCACTTAAAAAAGCAGATCAAGGCGATTATCAAGATTTAATTGAGATGCATAAAAAGACCTACTAAGTTTTTACGCGACGTAATTTTATATATGATATCGTACAAAACTATATTGAACCCGCTATGGCGTATTTCCAAACGGCTTAAGTATAATCAACAGTCTAGGCAGCAACAGCAAATCGGCAATAAGTACGGTAAACATTGCCAGTACGGTTAATAGGCCAAAATAGATAGTCGGAACGAAATTAGAGAGTACTAATATAGAAAAACCCAGCATAACGGCAAACGAGGTGTAATACATTGCATACCCTATACTGTTGTGCGATCGGTGCATAGCGTCCATATAATTACCGGTTTTAAAATACTCTTTTTTGTAGCGGTGAATATAGTGAATAGTGTTATCTACCCCCATGCCGATACTAATAGCGGCAATAGTAATAGTCATCACGTCTAACGCAATAGCGCTCCATCCCATAACACCGAAAATAATACTAATAGGAACAATATTGGCTATCATAGCAATAATAGCAATTTTAAGCGATCTAAAGAGCATCAAAAACGTTCCGGCTAAAACAAGGGCGACAATGCCTAAAGTAAGAATTTGCGATCTAAATAGACTTTGCAGCATATTGTTATAAAGAATCATAAGATTACTTAAACGAATCTCTTTTACCTCTGCGCCAAACTTCTGCCCAAGCTCTTTTTGCAGTTGCCGTATAAGCTCGTTTCTACGTAAATTTTCGTTTGAGTCGATAATACGACTACTAAAACGCACTTGGTTAGTCTCGATATTTATATAAGGGTCAAGAATGATTCGGCGGAATTTTTCAGGCAATTTGTTATATAGTATAGCTAGTTCAAAGTTATCCGGAGGCTGCCCTTGATTAAGCGTACGGCCGATAGCTAGCATAGTTCCTAGCGACTGCACGGTGCCTATTTGCTCGATACTTTTAAGATAGTCGTGCATTCGACTTACAAGTGCCGTTTTTTTAGGAGTGAACCAATATTGTGCTTCATTTCGGGTTGCCTCAAACTCCTCTTCAAACATATCAAACTCATCGTTAACCGAGTCGTTATGCTTCTCTTGCGCGGTTGTAGTTACGTCGTTAAAAGTAACAATAACGTCTAACGGAGTCGTGCCGCCTAATTTTCGATCGATTACCTTCATGCCTTTATAAATTTCGGTACTCTTTTTAAAATAGTTGATAAAACTGTTTTCAACCATTAATAGAGTAGCTCCGCTAATACCGAAAACAAAAATGACGACGCTACTAGCAAGAATAGATCTAGGGTACCTCTGAACAATCAGGGCAAAAAAGCGCGTTAGGGAAAAGCGATTTTCAAAAAGAGTGTAGGGTTTTGTTTTAGGTAGACGTATCATCACCGTAGGAAAGACGATAAATGCAATGATTAGCGAAATGGAAATGCCCACGCTCATCATCCACCCCAAATTAATAACCGGTCGAATACCGGAGAGAACTAACGAAGCAAACCCTATAACGGTCGTTGCAATGGCAAAGAAAGAGGGTTTCATTTTTGAAAGCATCGTATTAAGCACTAATCTATGTTGGGTAGCAGTCGGATATTTTATAGATAGTTCACGGTAGCGTACGATAAGATGCAATATTATCGAAATAGTAATAATAAGTTGTAACGAAATAAAATTAGAAGAAATAACGGTAACCTCCCATCCAAACATACCTAAAACCCCGGCAGTCGTTATAATGCTAAGAACGCTAATAAATACCGGAATAAGTACCCATCGCAGTTCTCTAAAAATAATCCAAAGTATAAAAATAAGTAGTGCTAATAGGGCCGATCCGTAAAGCTGAAGATCGTTTTTCACAAAAGTGACCATATCATCGGCAACCATATCCACGCCGCCCAAAAAGAGACGATCGCCGTTACGATAGGGCCCTATAGTTGCGCGTACTTCATTGATCGTACGGTGTATAAGTATGCGCTGTTGATCACGGTACGCTTTAAAATCTTTGCTTACCTCTTGAAGCTTTTTGCGCTCTTGGGCCGTAGCAGTACCGTTAAGCTCCTTTTTTCGTAGGATATTGCGCTTTTGGAGTAGTCGGTCGCGGCGAATATCTTTGCGCAAATTAAGAACAATTGCCGTAGTGGTAAAATCGGCACTAACGAGGTTGTCTTTATAAAGAGGGCTACTTAAAAACTCCTCTTTGGCCAATGCTTTGTCGGTATCTTTAGATTCTAAAGTAGGCACATTGTCGACAAACTCTTTAATCGGTTTGGTCGGACTTTGCAATAGCGGTACGTTCAAAATAGACGTAATGCTCTCAATTTGATCAATTTTTAGCAACGCGTTACTCAATTTTCGAATCGTATCAAGACTTTTATCGCTAAGAAGATCATCTTTAGGGGTGTAGGTAATTAAAAGAAAATCGGGCGTTTTAAATCGTTTGTCTATTTCGCGCTTAAAGGCCAAATCCCGGTCGTTCTCCATTAACAGAGTCTCTGCGGATGCGTCGATCTCTAGTTTAGTAGCATAGACTCCTATAGATGCGACTACGACGATAAGGACTAGTAATACCCTCATAGGGTAACCTAACACTATTTGATCGTAAAAATGTTTTATCATAAAAAAAGATTACTTCTTTACCGGTATGTCAACGTTACTGCTATCTATCTTTTTAAGCAAAGATTCAAACGACTCTCTCTCAAGCACTCCGGAAAATTGAGCACGGTATGTCTGCACTAAACTCACGCCTAGTATCTTGACGTCGTATATCTTCCACCCCTCTTTTTTCGTATCGTAAAAATTGTAAGTAACGTCGTAGTTACTTGTCTCTCCGACTAATTCGGTGAATAGTCGAATACGGTTTTTCTTGACCTTTTCTATTTTTTTGATCACAACGTATTCGTCGGTATAAAGGTCAAGTTTTTCTACATAAGAGTGTTTTAGCTTTTTAACGAATTTATGGGTAAATTGCGATTGTTGTTCACTGTTGAGCAAAAGCCATTGCTTTTTACCCAGAGTTAATCGCGCAATAAGCGGATAATCAAAAAGAGGATCAAGCATCTCGAATATTTTTTTACTTTTTTGGGCTTTGTCGATATTTTTATCTTGCAACAGTATAGTTACTGCATCAATCTTGTTTTTCATCGTAGTAGCAATAGCGCTCTCTTCGATAGCCATAAGAGGAGGTATGATCACGACAAAAGATATGAGTAGACCAAATAGCGATTTTAAACTTAACAAAATTTATTCCTCAATTAGTTTTTTTCTACGTTGTTCGTAAACATCCCGTAAAAACGGATAGAGATCGACGGCATCTTGTTTAATCATCTTATATGCGCCGATATGGAATGATTGCGTGTTGATAACTTTGTAGCTTTTAAGCGCCACGGCGTTGTCGGTGCGATCAACGAGGTTATACCCCCGACTTTCAATCGAACTGCTCGGAGCCATAAAGTTATCGGCGGTTAATCCTAAAATATCGCGTACATTTGAAGGACCGAAGAACGGCAATACTATGTGAACACCGCCTCCTACTCCCCAATGCCCCAATGTCTGCCCAAAGTCCTCCGGATTCGATTCAATGCCAAACTGCTCTTTAGCAGGATCTCCTATTCCGGCAAACCCCAAAGTAGAGTTGATTAAAAAACGTCCAAGCTCGTTTTTGCTTTTTTCAAATTTAAACTGCAAAAGGTTGTTGACAAAGTATATCGGAAAAGCGAGATTGTCAAAAAAATTTGAAACGGCTATACGAAAACTATTGCTAGTAATGTTGCGATATCCTATAGCTATAGGATCAAGAACATGTAAGTAAAATCCGTTATTAAAGTCGGTTGTCCATCGGTTATATCCGCTTAACGGATCCGATGCCTTTCTTGTCTCAAATTCGGAAAACTCCTCGTCAAACCCATCGTCAAAAGACGACTCTTGATTTGGAACCGCCCACAAAAACGCTATACCCAACAATAAAAATACTATTTTTCTAGCCACCGTTGCCCTTTTGCCGTAGTGGTTTTAAAACCGAACTTTTAGTAATTTTCATGCAATACAACACCCATAAACATCCATACAGGCTCGATAAAATATATCAAAACTTTTTAGGTTGACCATTATACGATAACTTAGTTTATTATAGAGATTAAAACGTCGAAACGAAGTATCTATAAACCGTGCACTCCGTATCGTTTATTCTATTTTCCTACGTAAACATGCCGATAGACCTACAAGCGCGTTTGTTTACTTGATAGCCTTACAAAGAGTGCTTTTTGAATTTTTTGAACACATGCATCCGTCCTTTTTTGTATCTCTTGCGCCCAAAACCGTAAAACAATCCAGCCTTCGTCTTTAAGTTTTCGGGTTACTTCTTTGTCTCTTTGAATGTTGCGCAAAAGTTTCTTTTCCCAAAACTCTACATTCGTTTTAAAGCGTTCGTTTTTAATGAGGTAGTTATAACCGTGCCAAAACTCGCTGTCGCAGAACACGGCAACTTTTTTACCCTTAAATACAAAATCGGGCCTTCCGAAAACCGTTCTATCGTTTTTACGGTAACGTATTCCTTGAGCCCACAGAGCTTTACCGAGCGTTAATTCGATTTTAGTATTTTTCGACTTTATTCTCTTGGCCGTTTTACTATTCATTTTGTAAAAAACATTAATATATGACGTTCCTGCGGCGATAACTAACGTAAACCTTTAGACGCTAAAAGAACCAAGCATAATTTTTTAAGCAATCCGTTTGGCGTCTTGATGCACGTCCATTTGAGGATAGGGAATTGAAATGCCTTTTTTATCAAACGTAAGTTTTACCGCCTCGATAGTATCAAAATAGACATCCCAATAATCATCGTTATTAACCCATGCGCGCACGACAAAATTTACACTACTATCGGCCAACTCCGATACGGCAACAAAAGAGGCGGGATCTTTAAGCACTCGCTTATCGCCGGCTATAATCTTTTGTAGGGTCGTTTTTGCAAGTTTAAGATCGTCATTGTAGCCAATGCCGAACGTCCAATCTACACGACGGGTATCGCGTTTTGAATAATTAACGATATTTCCGCTTGTTATGAAAGAGTTAGGAACGATAATAATTTTATTATCGGGCGTTTTTAAGACGGTTGAGAACATATTAATGCTCTCTACGATTCCCACGGTGCCGCCTCCTTCGATGAAGTCGCCCACTTTAAACGGGCGAAATATAATAATAAGCACCGCCGAGCCGATATTAGCAAGGGTTCCTTGCAGCGCCAAACCCACTGCCAAACCGGCCGCACCTAAAATAGCAATAAACGACGTAGTTGCAATGCCCAAATTACTAAGCGCTGCTAGAACGACGACGACAAGCAAAACGAAATAAAGAGCGTTGCTTGCCAAAGAGACAAGCATAGTATCGACATCTGCACGCTTCATTAAGCGTCCGACAATATTAGTAAGCTGTCTTGCCGTCCATTGCCCGACAAAAAAGATAATTAGCGAGCCAATCAACAAAACCCCGTAAGTCTTTACAGGTTCGACAATCGTATCCATGTTTTACCCCTTTTATTATAAGGCGTAGTATAGCGCATTGGGGTGATAAATTACAATAGCCGCCGTTGATTGCTCAGGATACATTTGGAATGTTTCTGATAGCTCTATTCCCTGCTCTTGAGGCTTAAGAAGATCAAAAATAACGCCGTTTAGTTCTAAATCCGGACATGCTGCATATCCGGGAGAGTAACGTTTGCCTTGATAATTTTTCATCTTCACGTCATATAGGCTCGGACTCTCGTTTTTAAGTGCTCCTAGCTCTACTCTAATACGTTTATGGATAATTTCGGCCAATGCTTCGGCTAACTCTACTCCTAATCCGTGTACGAGGTAATATTGGGTAAATAAGCCCTCTTCGTACAGCTTTGTCTCATATCGGCTTAATTTTTTTCCGATACTTACTACGGTAAATGCTACGACGTCGTGTCGATCTTTCGTAATATAGTCGCTAAGTGCACGATGCGGTTTTTTAATTTGACGCGGAAAAGTCATTCGATGGGCAGCACGGCCGGCTACCTCGCTTAAAGGTTCTTGGTTAGCGTTTATTGCATCGTTCCACCCTTCGCGCGCATCGAAAATCAACATAGTAGCATCATTTCTACGTACCGGATAGTAGCCGTAGATAATAGTCGGCTCAAGTAGATCTTCGTAAATCAACTGTTTTTTAAGACGATCGTATGTCGGTTGAACCTCTTTAGCTATCAACGTTCTATATTGTTCATCGTCCATTTTTTTACGCTTATACCCCCAGCGTTGCTTAAAAAGAGTGTGTCGATCGATCCACTCGAATATAAGATGCTTGTCAATATCGTTTAATACCGTTTTTCCCCAAAAAGGCGGGGTGGGTAGGGGATATTCATACGTAGGCATTACGATATTCGTTGCGTTAATCTTATTATCTATTTTTTTGATCTTTAAATCTTCTTGTTGCGTATTAGTGCCAAGTTCGGTATTCATATCGTTTTTTTCAATGCGACGCATTGCCGTTACGCCGTCAAAAGCATCTTTACAGTAAAAAATCGGACCGTCGTAAATCGGCCGACAAAATTTATCGACGAAACTTCGGGTTAATGCCGCACCGCCTAAAAGTACCGGTAAGTCTATGCTCCTATCTTTAAGAGTTTGTAAATTTTCTTTCATCACTAGCGTAGACTTAACCAGTAGTCCGCTCATGCCTATTGCTTGAGGGCAAGTTTGTTTAATCTGTTCGATATACTCTTCGATGCCGACTTTAATGCCGAGATTGTAAACCTTAAAACCGTTGTTGCTTAAAATAATATCGACAAGATTTTTTCCGACGTCGTGAACGTCTCCTCTAACCGTACCTAACAACAGAGCCGTTTGAGTTGTTTTTTCTACTTTCGGTAGATAAGGATTTAGCGCATCTACCGCCGCTTTCATCGTCTCTGCCGATTGAAGTACGAAAGGTAGTTGCATTTGACCGTTTCCAAAAAGTTCTCCGACCGTCTTCATGGCATCGATAAGAGTTTTATTGACGATTACCTCCGGAGCAATCTCTTTACGTGCGATCTTTATTAGTGCTAGCATACGCTCTTTATCGCCGTCAAGCAGTAGTTTGGCTATTTTTTCTTTAGTAGAGAGCTTATTATAAGCAGCATCGTCTTCTTCTTTGTCGATATTTTTTTCGTCGTCAAAACGGTTAATAAATGCAATAAGCGGATCGTGACCGTTTTTGCGTCGATTAAAAAGAAGATCTTCGCAAATATCTATATCTTCTTTGCTCATTTTGTGCATAGGAACGATATGCCTAGTATTAATAATAGCCATAGTTAAACCTGCTTTTACGCAGTGGTGCAAAAAGACCGAATTAAGATACTCGCGGGCATGTTTTGCTAGACCGAAACTAATATTACTAAGTCCAAGCACCGTGCCTACTTCAAGGTGGCGTTTGCGTAACTCCTTAATTGCTTCAATCGTTTCGACCGCGGCGTTAAAATACTCTTCATCACCGCTTCCGACGGTAAAAGTAAGTAGATCAAAGATCAATTCATCGGATCTAATGCCGTGCTTTTTAGTCGCACGATCGTACATTCGTTCTGCTATTTTCAATTTCTGTTCTTTTGTTTTAGCCATACCTTCTTCATCGATGACTAAAGCGACTAACGCAGTTCCGTATTTTTTTGAAAGGCGGCAAATAGCGTCAAACTTCTTTTCTCCGTCTTCAAGGTTAACCGAGTTAATAATTGCCTTTCCGCCGATAAGTTTCAATGCCGCTTCAAGTGCTTCAATTTGCGTAGAATCGGGCATAAGGGGTAAATTAATATTTTGCGCGTAACGACTAATAATTTCATTCATATCTTTGGTTTCGTCACGTCCGGCAAACCCGACGCTTACGTCTATACCGTGGG
>CM037778.1:10522784-10572784 GCA_021229015.1 Solen grandis | reverse complement strand
AGCGACTTATCATTTAATTCCACACTGGCGCATGTTGACGTCATTTGTAAATGCTTAAATAATCATGTTTATATACACATAAACATAAGAATGAAGAGCTTCGGAAATATTTGGAGACGATGTCTACTTGAGACGGATGTAGTGCTGTCACACTTCACAGTATCACGCCGTAGACAGTTGGCATGATACCATACCCAATCACATATTCCTGACACCGGGCCAACCAGTCCTGGAACTTCCCTAATTATACTGAGCGCCAAGCAAGGGAGTTTATACCAGTACCTATGTATACGACTTTGGTAAATACAAAAATTGAAATTGATATAACGTTCATAAACAATTTACAGATCATTTATTAACTCGTTTGATTTGGTATTTCCAGGGTATTCCTTGCCTTGATATCTTCCGCTGACAGAGGCTATTCTATAGATCTACGATTATTATCCAGATATTTCGTTCTTTCCTTAACGTCAATCAGTTGCTGAGTACTGATGTCTTAACACATAAAATAAATAAATTAATAAATAAATAAATAAATAAATTAAAAAAAACAGTCGTCACTCAAATTAAATTTCCATGCTTCATTATTGAAATCTGAAAAAGATATGAGCCAACGGTGAAAAAACGCGCGAAATTTAAGTGTTACATCCATATTTGGAAAGCACGTGCACGTGTGTGAATACTTTAACAACACGATGACGTAACAATTTTATGGCGCCATGTCCTAATATAGCAGTGTGACGCAGTAATAGGGAGGGGCAAACTCTAAGTTTATTACGAGAGAATTTAACAGTTAAGAAGCCGTCACTCGCTACGCTCGTTCTGGCTTCTTAACTGTTAAATTCTCTCTAAATAAACAATAACTATAACTAAGTCGAAATTATCAATGACTAAGTGCAGCTCTTAACTGGTCCCGTTCAGTGATTTCATTGGCTGAAAATGTAGGTTATGCTCTAATATGAAATAGACACGAAAGTCGCGCTACTGTTAGAATTCACCCCAAATTTGTCAAACATAGAGCGGTCTATTTTGTACATGGTATCTATTGAAATAAATCGCTGATAAATTTGATTTTTCGGAGCGTCTGATTGGCCACAAAAGGTGATTTTAAGGTAAGGTTTCTGTAAAAAACGGAATCCGTGAATGAAAGATACTCTGGTACCGGTAAGTGACTTTTACTGGAGGTGAGGCAAAAGGATTATCCTTAAATTGTTTTTTGTTTAGATAATGATCTAATTGGCCATGAAATTTACTAAAGAAGCATTTCAATGGTTACATAGTTAGTTAATTTAATGTACCGATTGGACTACTAAAGATTTAAATAGATTATTTTTAATTGAATAAAGTCATGAAAAAAGACAGATAATAAAGTATTGTGGTATAAGTTAAGCAAGATCTCAGAAATAATTTACCGTTTTAATTTTTTCATTAATTTTATTATGATATATGTCTATTTTTTAAAATTATTTCGTCGTTATGTTTGCCATAATTCTTTATTTTGTAAATGACCGAAGACAGACATGTCGATATGCCAATAAAAGATGTATGTATATGCTATAAAGAGAACGTAGACCATTAACTTGATACCTAAAGGCCAAACCTTTATTTTCAATGAAGATATCACATAAATTACCAAGTGACAAAACAAACAAGTTCATTTGATACGTCATTCAGTGATCAGGAAATAAAATAGTTTAGACTCCGTATCGTAACAAAACATGACTTTTGTTATTATCTCATTTTGCTCTTTAAATATTTATAAGCCATTTGCATTCTGTACATTAATTACACACAAAGGATGTCCTGAATGATTGTTCATTTGAAAGAGCCTCTCGTGAGAAGCGTGTTGCTCTTCTTTTTTACATAAAAATATAAAAAATGACAGTCTTGCATCGACAAAAAAAGCCATTTGTTTTATGACCTCAATACATTCAATCTTGCGGCAATGTGCGGACTGGATTTATGACAAAACCCCATCTACCGTATTACAGAATACGCTATCTATGAACTCAAGCTAATTAATTATGTAAGAGTTGATGCCCCTGGTGAAATGGTAATAACATGGCAGCGGCCTAATATGGCGGAATACTTGTAAAACGGAAATAAATTGAAACCTTTGAGATGTTTAAATTAAACAAAAAATATTCAAACGGATGCATTGCAATTTCTATTTTGAGATAAAATTCACTAATGATATGGCCTCGATTTGTTAGAACAGAACGAATCATACATTTTTAACCTGTGCGCACGCACACGGATCATCGTAAAGCCACAACATTCATGAATAATAAACAGTCATTTAAATAGTATGTTTGACATACTATATCCGATATCGAAATAGTCAATATCTATTTTGCATCTGTATCTTAGTATACAAAGCGACTGCTAGGAAAACATAGATCAATAAGTATATTATATCACCTTAACGCCCTTCTTACAACCAACCATGAAAAAAGAGTTGCAGTTCACAGTTTCCATCGCTTGTTATAATTAGTAGCATGAGTTTTCCCTCGTTTGTATGTGTATAATATAAATATTTTATACACCATGTCTTACTATGACAAGGATTGAAGACTGACGGGAAAAGTAAGATACTTTCATATCTAGATATCGATATATATATATATGGAAAGATACCAACTCTTAAATTGTGGTTTGATTTCTATGGTTTAATGGCCCCACTCTCTTATCATAAAGACGCAAGCCACAACGTGCATCGTCCGTCATCGCGATACATCGTGTATGCCGATTAATCGCAACAGAGTCGCTTCTGTAGAACTGTAGATTTTTTTCTGTTTACTTAAATAATTTGAAGATAACATATACGTTATCTTATTTGTTTAATGGTTAATATCTATGCAATGGCGTTAAAAAACCATTTTAATTCACTGAAAACTTTACAAAAATAAAAAAGGACCAATCTTCTTCACACTTCATTTCAAACACTGTCATTTAACAAATTTAAAATCGCTATACAGTGTATATAGAATTATGATTTTAAGGGGAAAATGTATACCACTTTGAAAACATAAAAATGAATATAAACGTTTACGAATATTAAACAATCTTCTATACGTGTCCCATCATACATTAGCACCTTGATATTTTTGTGTAAAAGTACTGCGGTAGCACCAACAAGAACACCGGGTGTATGAACAGTCTGGTAAGCAAAGCCGCAACTCAGTGTTAATCTCTAATGAAAAACTGTAAACCGACGCTTGGCGAATTACTTTCCGATATTCTGCGAAATTGTAATTAACAGGCGGCACCGTTTCACATCACATCGTGGGGACAAGTGATCCGCCATTGATCACGTGGTCGTTGATTAACGCTCGGCGTATTAAATAGCTCATCCAAGTAATTAATTTCACTTTTGATAAGCCCGCTGTGAGGAGCGAAACACGAAAGTTTTGGAAATAGGCACAGGCTTAACTTTGGACGTACTGGGACCGGAAATCGCTCTATTCGAAACATAAATAGCACTTGAAGAATTTGTGTATAGGAAGCACTCAAAACATGCTGTAGTAATATCGAAAGGAAATTGAAAAAGCTATGTTTGAATTGTTTCTCTGACTAACGTAAGGCAACTTACATATATATGAAATAAACAAAAAAATTGTTTTCATTTAAATATGTACGTCAAATCTGCTGGATGAATCAGATTATGCTAGAGCAGCTGAGAGTCATGAGTTTCTGATTGTAAAAGGTTATTTTCTGGAGTATATAATTTAAATTTTAATAACTATACTGTTAATTTGAATAACGGGAGAATCGTATAGACTGTGAACATGTATTGCAAAGTGATAGGTTACACATTGTTATTTATTGTTGTCGTCAAATGTCTCATTACGACGACGCACGGGACTTTCGCGGTAGGCACAATGGATGACATAATTGAAAAAAGGAAATATCAAAGACGGAGCTTTTTGAAAAGTTTTTGTGCCAGAAGATGTAACATTGGAAAAGGGGGAAATGTTTGTAAATGCAACGGCTTTCATTTCGCAGGCAAGCGGACTTCCACGTCAGAACTTTTAGGTCATACTGATGACAATTCCGAGGAGATCATTTATAACATGCTGGCTGAGAATAATAAAGGAATGTTACGACCCCCCTTGATGGCGGAGGCGCGCGCCCGGGCCCCGGAGGCGGATATGTATAAGGACCTCGACGGTCTGGAGTCGGCAGACTACAGAGGCAGTGAAACAGACAGGTAAACCACGCCCTTAACAATGTTCAGCATTTCCTTTCAGTGCTTCTTCCTGTGTTCTTGTTACTTATCAAAGGTAACTGAGTAGTATTTGAAGGTATGTCAAATCTGGGAGAAAAAAAAAGAAAAAAGAAAGAAACAGAACACTCAGGCATTCGTAAGTTTAAATGCATGAATTCTTTCGGAAATATTGTATTTGATGTAAGAAATATGTATTGCATGGCTAATATTATGTGCATTTGTTCATTTCGAAAATAGTGATACTGTAGTGGTTGCTGTCTACCAAAATATAATACATTTCTGATTGTAATACTACATTAAGATTAACGAAAACTTGACTACATCGTTTTTTTATATAAATATATATCGCACGTGGAAAACATCATAATATGTATCCATTAACTATGAAAGAGATATGAAAGGATTGCATTGAGACATTGATAAGAAAAATTAGAGTCCCATTCAGTTGCACGAGAAGTCACCACAGTATTGATATCGCTCTTTGCTTACAATTCACTTATACTTGTGCCAACCAGTAAAGTGGGGTCTCCGCCTTTAACGTCAACAGAAACTATTGATGATACATTCTTGATTTTATCTTAAATCACAGTCCTACTGAATCGTGTCCAGACAAAGTTTTCAATAAAAATAAGGAAGATAAATGTTAAAATAAACATGACCACTTCCTTCATATGTGTTTAAATCGTAAATAAACGATATCGCTGATTTATATTGAAGTTGCTGAGTAATTTTATATTTTTTTTATAATTTTGTATTTTTATAGTAAGTATTAGATAACAAAAGATTAAATTGCAGTTTTTTGTCGATAAGCTGATATATTTGTTGTCAGAAATGTCTTTATTTTTCATTACTTGTATGAGTATCACTAGAGTAGTATATCGTATATGTCGGCGAATCGTTTTAATACTTGTCTATGTTCACAGTGAGTAAATAAGTAATAAACAGTTATTTGTTTATTATATTGACATTAGTATGCGTGTATAAAAAATTTCAGTTTAAACTTGTCTAACTTACATCGATTGGGATTCAAAGTCTTACAACTTTACCTAATCTCTCTCGACGGTTCCTAGTGTCGGACCAGTACTTTGTACTGCAACTTTTTTTTAACTTTTTTTTTTCAACTTTTTTTTATTTCAATAGATACAATAAGGCTCATCCATACATACATGTATACATATAGAATTGGCAAATTTTCGGATCCCAGACTGGGCTTATCTGTCACTTTAACAGAAAATGCCAGTAATTAATTTTAAGTACAGTTTTTGTCATTCACGTCATTATTCAGAAATATATAATATTTCATTGTAAAAAAAAAAAAAAAAAGAAGGTTGACTCTAGCATCTGTCCAAGAGATTGCTAAATCGGATTCCTCGGATTATATGTAAACGGAGTTAGCAAATCATTATATTATGTTTATTTAACCTCAACGATTTTTTTAAAATAAGTTTATGGCATTTAAAGTACTCTTGAGTGCTTCGGGGTTTGTGACAATACCTACCATTTCATGGTGATCGTAGGCGTGCTTTTTTTTCACACCATTTTCACGAGATTCTGATATTAAATCGATTATTATAGGAACTTGTTTCAAACAAATTCAATGCTTTTTAAACAAAAGTCACACCGGAAATATACAGTAACGCCCCACCGCCATAAATAAATCTCCTTTACATACTGGCAAAGTCATGCTTGATCAATATTTTAATAAATGTATTTCCTTTGACGCAGCTGTTTTAAACTGAATTCAAAATGAGGAAATAGAAATGGAAGCCTTATGAAAATGCTGGATCAATATACCAGTTGGAAGGTATGGGGGTGTGAGAAAGTCGGCCACCCAAGGTTTCAAACTATGTGAACAACTATAGGGGAAAAACGTAAATGGAGATTCTGTAAAATGTGTTCTGAGATCATCAATGATTCAGCGGTAAATGACTACTTACAAACACAAAACCAGTTTTTTTTTCCGTAGAGGGGTAATATGCCCATTCTTTGACCTTCGACCTTAGAGTGTGACCTATGAGCTTTGTCATGTGCTTTTGCGTTTTTTTATCGTGCTGAACAATTGTACAAAATTATTGGAACATTCTTTAATATATGGAAAAGTTATAGCCCGAAGAAAGTATATTAAAACCATTTTTTTACCTTCAACCTCAAAGTATGACCCTGACCTTAAGTTATGAGACCTGAGTCTTGCATCTGTACACTAAGCCATTATGATAATTTTTTGTATCAAGATATTTTGAATTATCCCTATAAATGACACAGTTACGTTTCGGGCAAAGACAGTTGGTGGCCACTTGCCCTCTCGCCGTGCCGACTTCTCCAAACTAAAACCCAGATTTGTATGTCGAAAACCCACTTTTTACAGGGAAATATAAAGTGATAAACAAAAGGCTTATGACACACACATATGGAATTCATTATAGCACGCTTTTACCTCTTGCTCATTACTAATTAATGTAGATTGGAAATTATTGCACGGTTCTGTGCACTCGTTGGCAGTGTAGGATGGAACTTCTGCTATGTAACACAACAATAACGTGTAGTTTCATGTAGAACACAGAATAATCTTTATACACGTGTTCTTTACAAACATTGTTATTCAAAAGCACGGGTAATGATATACAAACAATATCACACAAACCACAATTAAACTGAATTTAAACACCACATAAAAGATAAAGTTAATATTAGGCAATTTTATCCACACGCATACTTTTTTTTTACCTTTAGAAAATCATATTGCTCATATTATATTGCTGTTTAAAGTTATTCCACAAGTTATTCTTGCACATTTTCTGAAAACAGACAAAAAAGTCCAGACAGAAAGTGTTGTATTACCTACATGGTCAGTCTGTTAGGGCATTTGGTCGCCCTTTCGTTCACTTGGGTTTTCTCCGGTTTCTACCCTAGTAGCAGTGTCAACGCGGTGATTTTCACAAGCTATGTCGCTTTCTGTCTATTAATCAAAATGAAACATAAAATTGTGTTCTACGTTTTTGGGTGTGAAAGAGATTTCCTACCATTTGATTTAGTCTTGCAATAAGTTCGGCACATGTTAGAAGTCATTGTCGGTTATCCTCGGTTGACGTTTCTCGTTTCACTAGTAGGGAAATTTGCAATGTGCAAAGTCATTTAGAGCTGTCTTTTACTAAAAGAACGCGCTTTATAAATGACACAAGCTTGAAAGATAAAGGAAATATTGCTGTTTAGTTTAATCATATCTTAATGCAATCATGCATACCTACATACAATGTTTACATGTAATTACATATTTACTGATAATACACTATGTAGATGAAAATATTGTATCCTTGCAAAAGGATCGGGTCACAAGTTATAACACCATCAGCGGTCGGCCCTCTCCTACATGCTACGACCTCTGTGATAGGTTATATATCCTGGTAAAACCAATAATGGAACCAATGAAATGGCGTATTTCACCTAAAACGACGTAATACAGGAGTAAAATCCCTTGGCCGATAGATGATAATGATCGAACGGGATGAGTATCCGACGATGGTTAGAAGAGACATTTTTAAGACATGCTGCGTCTAAGCTATTTCTGATTTGCCGGATTCTGTAATTGTAAATCAGATACATGTATTGCGATTTTAGGATATCTAAAGAGCATTTATATATAACACATATATTTAGCGTGTGCTACCAAATACATATCAAATTGACGATTATGTGACATTCAAAAATAAAATAAAACATTTAATATTGGTATTGTCAACAATTCTTTAAAACCCTGTTTGAAACCGTACTACCGTTCCCCTGGTTACAGCTATAGAATTACCGCTGTGACATATCAAGTAATTTTTATTAATCAAATATGATGGATCCCATATTGAAATAACCCTCATCGTATGCTTAAATACGTTATTTTATACGATGATTTGTAGGCTGAATTTTATCTTTTATTTAGATTCAACATAAAAGTCATATTTGCAATGAAAATATCCACATCCTAAAAGTGATGATTATGATGATGATAAGCTTCTACTTGTTGTTGTTCTTCTTCTTCTTCTCATATCACCATCATCATCATTATCATAATTGTCGTCGTCGTCTTTTAATCATCACTATCATTTTCATAAGCATTCATAAAGATTCACAGAAGCTGTTATTAGCTGTTATCAGAGATACGAATCAAATAGATATTTCCTTTCTTAAAAACGCCTAAGGTAAAAATAGCCCTAATAGTCGTATGCTATGGCTTGCCACTGGATGGTAAAAATTCTATGAAACTTTGTCACTTTGAAGAAATTCAAATATAAAAATGTTTCACCTGGATTTTTTTTTCAACTTTTATCAGCTTAAATAACTCATTAAAATATCAAGGGGTTGTAATAGATAAATTTCTGTTTCTATGTAACTTGACAGTTTGTCCCCTACGATTGCAATTGTTTGACATTTTAAAATCTTATATTGTGAAGTTATATGCATAGTTTGATGGAATTGGTGGCTACTAAGGTTCTAATACTTTAATTTGAAAATTGACACTAGGACTATTTATTATCAGCAACAATTTTTATATCATTAAATTAAAGCTTTTTTTTAAATGTGCTACTAGTGAGTAAATACCTCATGACACGTTATTAATTCACTCTCAAGAACAGGCCAGCAAATATTTTACTTTTCACTCGTCCATCCTATTTCCAACCTGTATTTCTTGGATGTCAATCGTGTTTCATTTCAAGCCGAATAACCGATATGTGTGTTTCTTCATTTATTCATACATTTAATAAAATTACCTTATAAGACATTGGTCCTGTTAATAGGTGGTCCTGATAATGAAATTACCTTATAAGACATTGGTCCTGTTAATGAGGTGGTCCTGATAATGAAATTACCTTATAAGACATCGGTCCTGTTAATGAGATGGTCCTGATAATGAAATTACCTCATAAGACATTGGTCCTGTTAATGAGGTGGTTCTGATAATGAAATTAACTTATAAGACATTGGTCCTGTTAATGAGGTGGTCCTGATAATGAAATTACCTTATTACACATTGGTCCTAAAAATGAGGTGGTTCTGATAATGAGATGACCTTATAATACATTGGTCCTAAAAAATGAGGTGGTCTTAATAATGAAATGACCTTATAATACATTGGTCTGAATAATGAGGTGGTTCTGATAATGAGATGACCTTATAATACATTGGTCTGAATAATGAGGTGGTTCTGATAATGAAATTACCTTATAAGACATTGGTCCTGTTAATGAGGTGGTTCTGATAATGAAATTACCTTATAAGACATTGGTCCTGTTAATGAGGTGGTCCTGATAATGAAATTACCTTATAAGACATTGGTCCTGTTAATGAGGTGGTCCTGATAATGAAATTAACTTATAAGACACTGGTCCTGTTAATGAGGTGGTCCAAATAATGAAATTACCTTATTACACATTGGTCCTAAAAATGAGGTGGTTCTGATAATGAGATGAGCTTATAATACATTGGGCCTAAAAATGAGGTGGTCTTAATAATGAAATGACCTTATAATACATTGTTGGTTCTGTAATGAGGAGGGTCCTGATAATGAAATTACTTATAATACATTGGTCTGAATAATGAGGTGGTTCTGATAATGAGATGACCTTATAATATATTGGTCTGAATAATGAGGTGGTTCTGATAATGAAATGACCTTATAATACATTGGTCTGAATAATGAGGGGGTTCTGATAATGAGATGACCTTATAATACATTGGTCTGAATAATGAGGTGGTTCTGATAATGAAATGACCTTATAATACATTGGTCTGTATAATGAGGGGGTTCTGATAATGAGATGACCTTATAATACATTGGTCTGAATAATGAGGGGGTACTGATAATGAAATGACCTTAAAATACATTGGTCTGAATAATGAGGGGGTTCTGATAATGAGATGGTTTTATAATACATTGGTCTGAATAATGAGGGGGTTCTGATAATGAAATGACCTTATAATACATTGGTCTGAATAATGAGGTTGTTCTGATAATGAAATGACCTTATAATATATTGGTCTGAATAATGAGGTGGTTCTGATATTGAGATGACCTTATAATACATTGGTCTGAATAATGAGGTTGTTCTGATAATGAAATGACCTTAAAATACATTGGTCTGAATAATGAGGTTGTTCTGATAATGAGATGACCTTATAATACACGGGTCTGAATAATGAGGTTGTTCTGATAATGAGATGACCTTAAAATACATTGGTCTGAATACTGAGGTGGTTCTAATAATGAGATGACATTATAATGCATTGGTCCTATTAATGAGGGGGTCCTTCTAATGAAATAAGGCTTACTAATGAGGTCACCCTAATAAGAATGTGGTCTTTATAACGATATAGTCTTATTAGAACGGGTTATTAAATTAGTTTTTTTACCATTAACGTACCGAAGCTAAATGAAACGTTTTTTTTTTATTATAAGGGGCCAAAAAAGTTCCGTTTCTGGTCTCCCAACCGACCCTGTTTTTTAACAACCGACCCTAAAGTTTTGTTTTTTTACCTTTCCGCCTTTAAAAATATTTCCCTTTTGTTTTTTAATTTCGTTTCATTAAAAAAAACACCTACCTACTGGCCCGTGCAATCTTATACTCATACTAAGACAATTTCGAAAAGTCAAGAGGTTCAGAGAATGTTTCAGCGTTATTGTGGCATTTTGTATGTCACTATTATACTGTAACCGTGTTTATTTTCCCACTGACCTTTTCACCATTTGTACGCATTGGCGTGCATGCGTGTGCCACGATATGCGTTTGATTGCATCTCGAGCATCCAGTGCTAGACATTGATTACTGACTGAAACACAGTTAACAGGGAAGTGGATCTCGTACCTAGTATATCATGGTCCGTCCCTCTTAAATATTGCGTGGTCCTGCATAGAGAACATTAACAATGTGTGCAGTTACTTTAATGATACCATTAACTACTGTTTTAGAGCTTTCATTTTTCCCCCTCAAAGATCAGTTTTATAAGACAAAGGTAACTTATGTCCCTAAGGCATTCATCAAAGACCATTTTCCTGAAACCGTATTCAATATCTTTATTTGCTGTAAACCTGATGCTGCACTCAATGTATTGATAATGAAATCAATCTTTGCGTACAACTGCAACGTCCAGGCGCTACTCAGCCAAGTACATTCAAACTGAAACCATCGGCGGGACCGTGCTATATTCGTTGCAAAATCATTAAGTGGGCAAGCCATTGAACGAATTCTGTATGTTGTGCATTTGTAAAGATGATTTAATTCAATATGCAAGTTAATTTATAGGACACGAATTATATTTGGACCAGTTTTCCTTTTTTAGGAAAAATGAGTTAAGTTTTACCTTGGGTAATTTTTTTCCTTTCCGGTACAGTGTTACCGCATACAGGCAGCTCGAGAAACTGCTAGTCATGAATGTGTCCAAGCCGGACTTATTTTATATGTTACAATTAAAATGTATGAGAAAAAAAATCTTCATTTATATAAGAGAAAATGTAATATTAGCCAGTGTTACATTCGAAAGTGTTACACCCGGAAGTGTTACACCCGGAAGTGTTACACCCGGAAGTGTTACACGTGACAAACGTTCACGGTCAGGTTATCTTTTTCTAACGCCCCATTGTGTATTTTACCGATATCTTCAAATGTGTTGCATGTTACATAGAATCTATCGTAATTGTCATAGACATTCAATTGACACATGGGTCTATACCATATCATATACCTGATAACTTTGTACCTTTATCTTACGTTGTTTCATTCAACGTAACCCGTTTTTTATTTATTTTTTTATTTTTGTCCATGTGAATATTGGATATATTACACAATAATGGTGAAATAGATGTAGTTTACATAACCTGTTGTTACCATAGAAACTTTGAACACGATTACTTCTTACATCACAGTCATGTTTTATGTTTCCAGAGGAACAGAATAGTTGCATTATTTACATCGCGACTCACCAAAGCCGTTCAAAATGGTACTGGTATAGCTCCCTTGCTTGGCGTTTAGCATATAAGGGTCGTTCCAGGACTGGTTGGCCCGGTGTCAGGATAAGTGACTGGATGTGGTATCATGCCACATGTCTACGGCATGATACTGCAGTGTGGCAGCACTATATCTGTCTCAAGTAGACATCGTCTCCATATGACTGAACTACTGTCGGTGGGACGTTAAATCCAATAAACAAACATATAAATTTATATCACGAAAGTGTAAATTATTCCGATCTTTTCCGAATCCCGATCTCATCTTCGGGACTTGCTCGTAATAATTATATTGCGCATAATACGGGTAAAAAGGTAGTTTTAACTTGACAGGTGCAGAAATACAGGTGCAACTGTTATTATACTTATTCAAATATATTTCAATTCTATGAGAAAAAATAATTTACTCGTATATACGTTATATATATACTGAAATAGTAATCGAATAGAGTTTCTATCGTATCTGATATTATAAGTTCATAGTTTCAACTGTATTAATTTATAGCTGCAATTTTAAATATATACTTTTGACCAAATTGGTATGTCGAAATTAGACTGGATCTAGTAATGACTGAAAGGTTGCTTCACTACCTTAAATTTTCGTTTTAGTTCGTGGAAAAAGATAGGGGTTCGCAAGCATTAAGTTGCATAAATATTAAAGTTGGGGATGCTTTAAAATATAACGGTAATTTTACACTGCACCGGAAGTGTGTTTACTCAGAGGAAATTATTTTGTTATTTTAATGCATTAATTCGTTAAGAAATGTGCTGTGTTTGGATTGCAATCGATTGCCTAATATTTCAGTACTTTTAACATTTCTTAAAATCAAAAGATATTGGAAGGGTTCATTTTGATTATGGTACATATGTTTTAATGGAAGGAATTAGAAATAGAAATTAGCGATGATGCAGTGTACAGGGAAATTATATTGACATACAGTGTATGTTTTAAGATATATTAATTATTAGTCTATATTCCATTTTCTCAATCAATAAACGGAGTGCATTTGTTATTTTGTACCACGTGAACGTCCAATAGATAACATTTTGCACACAACATAAAAAATTGATGAAAAATAACCTATGATTATCATGTCCTGATGCAAGGTCTTATATACATTCAATATTTTTTACTTCGTATTACAAGCACAGTTATAGCACAAAAGTTTAAATTTCTATCAAAAAATAAGTATAATAAAATGAGCCCTATATATTATATCGTTCTTTTTACTATATCATTTATTTATTGATAGAACTTCAAACTCCTATGGTTATAGAGTGATTAATTTGGCACAGAAGTCCAATAATCGCATGTTATGTAATAATGGCTTTGTTAATATTATAAAATAATGCAGAATTGTTTGATATGAACCTGTTTTTATCAATATTAAACAACCTGTTTTTATCAATAACAACTGTTTTTATCAATATCAAACAACCTGTTTTTATCAATATCAAACAACCTGTTTTTATCAATATTAAACCGTAGAGTATTGAAAACGTGGAGTATTGAATTACGTGAAGGGGTGTCCGGATATCGTAGTGGTTAACATTCTTGGTTTTCTCCAATGCAACTCGTGTTCGATCCCTGGTCGGTCCGATGTAGTATATGTTTATGAAGGGAATGAGTCGCCAGGTACTCCGGTTCCCCGCCCACTCCCAAAGAACCACGCGAACGCATTCGTCAGCACTAACAAGATCTTTTTTTACAAGCGATATCGCTTTCTCTCCAATTGTTTAGTAAAAATTAAATGTAAACACCATTTTGCCAAAATAAATATCACATACTGCCATACTAAATTAAATATTTCCGATCATTGTTTGAGAACAAAACAGCTAAATAAGGTCAAGATTGACATGCTGACTTCATACGAGATGTGGAAGATATATTTATTTTTAATCTTAAACATATGGATGAGTATACACGAGACAAGTGGAAAAAAAGGGGATTATGCATTACCCTTGACAAGATTAAGAAATATTCACGTATGATAAATCGTATCATACATCATAGGAGATAAAATGTTATCAGTTTCATCGTGATATAAATTTACTGCATGACTTTTTTTTTGGGGGGGGAGGGGGGGGGGGGGGAGAGGCGTGAATATGAATGACACGGTATGGGATAGACATACAGGAATAGGATATCTCATTTCGAAATATTCTTTACCATTATTTTGCACTAGAAACATCTATTTTAAGCGTGAACAAATATCCGTGACATTTCTTAATCAGAACAGCAACCCATTTTACATACACGAAGATTTTTATTCCTGTGAAAAGAAAAAGAAGCGCTCCGAATGTATGTAAATGACCTAAAATTTGCATAATGGCGAGTTAGGTTCCTCACACAGCATTTCTTATCTTTGAAATAGAAAAGCAAACATTCTAGTATCTTAAATAATCAAATACCTGTCATTTTTACACATACACAGTAGAATGTATACATCAGGTTCGCTAGTACTGAAGAAAGAGAATGACCTACTTAGGTATGCAACTTTATGAAGGAAAGGTTAACAACCCTAACTCCGGATTATTATGTAACAAACAGAGAGCGAGTAGCAACAGCGCGTGGAGTTTTATCGTTATATGACTGCTTTAATAACTTCAGAAACTCTGGTTTTAGAATTATGCTATTTCATGTTAATCCTGTCGCCGTCTCTCAACACACACGCAGTGCGCTTTGATTATAGTACGTAACCAAATTGTGCACATATGCATACAGAACGTCCATGCATTGTAATTTTGTTTATTGTATGTTTTACAATGTACATTGTAGATTTAAAATCAACATGATATGCATTATCACTATCAGCACCCTCTTCATCAACGTGGATCTGTGTGTTGTTTACAATAGAGTGTTTCGTTTCAGATTGTTTCATTGTCATCGTCGTCGTTGTCAAAGAGTTTGTGTGTTGTTTACAAGAACTGTGTTTTGTTTCAGATTGTATGACCCTGTCTACCAGCGGATTATAGCGGCATACCTGGCTAGCCAGCAAGATTACGACCTGTAAAATAGTCGAACTATGACGTCACCAAACTTCACTCGAACTTTCTCGTGAAGCATCAGCCTGGTTGACGATAACTTTCAATCACGAAGTGTGAGAGACTGTATTGCTGTATTAAAGATAATCTTTTAAAGATAAAAGAAAAAATAGGTAGTAATGCAACTGAATCAAGAAATAATTTATTAACCATATATGTGTGTTTCTTTAGTGATAATGTTTTTCTGTGTTACTGCTGTAAGATTCAGCGTAGATTTTGTTTTAATAAACGATTAAGCAATGCACTCTAGCAATTATTTGTTCTCTACCTGATAAAGGTACTGTTTGTTTAAATATACGTGTACCATCCCCGGTGGCCGAGTGGTTAGAATGTCCGCCTCGGAAGCGAAAGGTCGTAGGTTCGAACTTGGCCGCGACCTTCAAAAGTCGTACTAAATGGCATTGGTATAGCTCCCTTGCCTAAGCGTAGTTTCGGGAATGGTTGCCCCGGTGTCAGGATCATGTGACTGGGTTCGGTATCATGCCACGTGTCTATGGCGTGATACTGCAGTGTGGTAGCACTATATCTGTATCAAGTAGATCCCAAATGACTGAAATACTGTCGGCGGGACGTCAAACAAATGCACGTGTGGTAACATCAGAGTACTCATACAAAGTAACAGAAAATAAATAGTTGAAATGCGTCACTGCATTGCCTACTAGATGCTTTCCCTCATGCAAACCACTTTGTTTGAAGTTTCTACATGCATATAGATTTTATTTTGTACTGGGTTATGTATAGAACACCCCAACAATTGACATTAGTCCATGTTTTCGTACACGCATATCGTGTTGGTCCTTCCAAACAATCCTTGCCACATGCATACTGTCACTGCTTTTCGCTAACATTACTTTTCGTTGATTCTGAATCAAAGCCATTTTGTACTGGCAATAAAACCGCAATATTGCCATTTTCATTGAAATGTTGATTACGATTATGTGTCCCTATGCATATTGGACATGGTAAGGAACGATATTTGACATCACTTGATTACTGAGGTCGTAAAGTACAGATGTATGCTATTATTATATTCTATGTAAAGTTCGATCAGTCTGATATTCATTTAACACATGGTATAACGAATTATTGCCAAAAGACAACCTTGAAGTAGAAATAAAGCGAAATGTCAACATCTTTATAAGTCTGCTTCTCTATCAACTTCCGGTTTGGTTTTTCGGCGATTCTGACTGGATGACGTAAAACGCACGCAATTTTCCGCAATCTTACGTCGTTCATTCAAATTGCTTGACCAAAACCAGAACTTGATAGTAGAGCAGACTTATCAAGATGTAAAAAATGTTGACATTTCGCGTTATTTCTTCGTTAGCGTTGCCTTCTGACAATGATTCTTTTACGCCATGTGTTAATTTGATATCAGACTTATTGAAACCGTGCATAGAATATGATGCAAGCATACATCGGTACGAGGTTAATGACTGCCTTCCTAGTCAGGTAATGTCAGATTCCGTTCCATACCATGTTTTAGTATACAATACCGGAGAAAATAAAAAATAAAAAATATATTTTTGATGATAAAGATTCCAATGAAAATGGAAATTCTACAGTTCTAGTTAATTCATGTGTGAAAACAGTCCACGAAATCAACGAAATTTAGACCGCCGCGAAAAAAAAAAGATTATACATTAATAGAAAATAATCACATATGATGAATCGTATCATACATGATATCAAATAATATACTCTCATTTACATTGTGATAAAAGCTTCCTGCAGCCTTTTTAAAAATCAAAGCGCTGATAGCGCTGAGAGAACAGGGTTTTTAATATGATGATGTCGCATTTCTTATGTTTATCAAAGTAAATTCAATATTTCCAATAGATACCAATGAACCAAATGTTATAAACCCACTTTTACCTTGCTTGAATGCGGTCGTTAAAAATGATAAACCCATCATTTGTCTCAATGGATTGCTAACAATAAACATATCGCCACTCTTCCTCTCCCCATTTCTCTAGCCTACAGTTTATAAGATAATATGAGTATGTAATCTCATGGAAGATTATTTATGTAAACATTACAACATGCTTACTTCCTAATGCTTTATGAAAAGTGACATGTGCTTGCATGTATGTATACTTTTCAATGATGCCTTGTTACATTGTAGGCCGGATTTAATGTCAAATGTGTAATGCTAAATGTTATATGCTTACTGACTAATAATATGCCAGTATGTTAAAACCAAGGTGACCAAATGATACATAACAAATGAGTTTACACTTGGGTCTTAAAAAACAAACAAAAACAAACAAACAAACAAAAACACGTAAGAACGTCATGAAATAAATAAAGCAATTGATAGTGTTATCGAAGATCGTATTTTATTTCACTTGGTTTCATAGAAAATCAATTCGTAGCTCGTTATTAATGAAAATAGTATTCTCTGTGACCACGTGCGAGATGAATCGCGCGCCACACACACACGCACACACCATAGTGAATAGTTGAATACCACAAAGAGGCCAGCGGCTACAAGAGGGCTTCACGACACACCTTTATGACATCACGACCCCAGCAATGATGGTTCCCAGTCACAAAGTCATCAAACGGGACTAGACTGGAAAAGAGAAAACTATCATGAATAATTCAAGGTATCTCTTACGGCTGATGTGGCTGAATCAGTCCCGAGCGGCGAGTAAAGTGAGAAGACAAAAACAATACAGTGTAAAAATGGCATCTGTGAAATGTTAAAAATAGGTTTTGTAGGCTTGTTTTATTCTCAGAGAGGTTGACTATAGTCCTTAACAAGCTGAAATTAATTCCAGAATTGTTTAATCCGTTAAGTAACTTCGTGTTCAATCAAAGAGCTGAGGGACTGTTGGCGGCTGAGTTTTATCGTGACATATTATGGAAACTCGATATATTTACTACGTGTGCTGTGTTTACATAAAGGGAGATTCTTTGATTATGAATAGTATTTTAATCTTTAAATAGAAATGGTATACTCATCATGTCAATCGACATACATTTTCCAGAATGTCACATTAAACGGTAATAAACCAAATTTATTTTTCAAGAGGATACCTATTGAATAGCAATGAGACCTGACTTGAATTTCACCAACGGTACTTAGCGCTAAGTAATACTTAAGTATTTAGGGGCATATTTCATTATTCTTGTTTCTCTAATAAAAATACCCAAATATTTGATATGAAATATTTAAGTATTGAATAAATTGTTACACATAATTACTTTGATTATTTACTATATTTGATAAGAAATGAAGTATTTCGGTACTTTTAAAAGAGAATCAAAATGATGAAATTCTCCTCAAAGTATTTAAATATTTCTTCGCGCTAAGTATTGTTGGTGGAATTAGAGTCTGTTCTTGAACAAGGTTAAAATTATGGATTGAAATATCAAACCGTATCATAAATGTAAGGGAGCAACTAAATAACTAACAAAATAAACAAATTACCAACCAACCAATAAACTAACATACTTTCTAATTTCAAAAAAAAAAAAAAGATCTTACGTAAATATACGCATAATACCTATAACTATGGGGATATATAAACAAGTTTTAATTTTAAAAAAATCGTTGTAAAAACATAATGATAGTTAGGTGCAGGCATAAGCATTAATTGCGTCAAATTAATTGAGAAGGTGACGTGTTTGCAATATACAATGCATACCAAATGCCACATTTACGCTGAAATAAAGCTTTAAAAAGCATTTTTCTTTCTCCTGATTTTTCAAAATTGTCCTCTGGTATCCAAAAATAAACAAGAAATAGTGTGAACAAAATGTATTCAATGTATCATAATTATGACATGCTTAAACAGGTGTTTCCGGTTTCGTATAACCATCACGTATTTTCTTATTATTTGACACGTTAAATGTAACTTACAGGCCGAATTAAATCACTCCGCGTCACGCGCGTGTTAATATATAAATATGCATATTGTGCTGAACTCAAACAGCTGCTGGATAAAATGTATTTGCTGAAATTAACTTAGATTGAAAAGATGTTTTGTTCGTATGATATTGAAAATGTATGAGAAATACGTTTTTTTTTGTTGTTTTTTTTTTTTTTTTTTTTTTTGTTGTTGTTTTTTTGTTGTTGTTTTTTTTAAAGCGGTTTTATGAGTCTAGGTCATTTAATAAAAAGAATCTGACACAATTTCATAACTAGTAAAATTTGATATGAAATAACAATTCATGTTAGATCCTATATTTATGTAACAAAGGTCCATAACTTCGTATCAGTTGAACGGAACAGTTTATCAGAATCAAGGCCCATATAAGCATATGACATAAAACAAAATATCAACATGAAATACATGAAAGGCAAAACAAAATGTCACATATTACACAGCAAGTAAATTTAAGGTAAGAAATATTGTGCTTCGTTACAGCGGTTTAAAGATTAATGTGGAAATGTGGAGGTTGAGAATTTATTTGAAAGGCGAAATGATTTTCTTACAAAAACTTGCTAATTCCAACAAAGTAGTTTTATCATTGCTATTCATAAATTCCGAAATTTTAATAGTACTGGAAAGTTTATAAAAATATTCAGCTAAATACTTCCGTCTATTTTCTTTAAAGAAAGTGCAATAAAAAGAAATTCATCCCTAAAGTGTTACTATTGCAGTAATGACAAACTCTTAATTCTCTAGCAATATTTTCATATCTGTCCTTTTCTATAGGCAACTTATGATTCATACACCTAAATTTACAAAGTGAAATGGCAAGATCAAACGGCAGCAGTCAAAAGTAATTTTCAATCACAAGATTTTGCTTATACATTCTATAGTTTAAACATTGTCTTGAATTGTTAACGGTACTCACCCAATTTTGTTTAACTGATCATTAATTCTGGTTTTAATTATACTCTTAAATACAGTTTCTGATTGCGTCGTCTGTTCTATCCAATATTTGACATACCAAGATTATTCAAATTGTCTTTAACATAACTAACCCAGTTATATTTAATGTTCAACCTTTCTGAAAAAAATAAGATGTCCTATTCATAATTTTGCAAATTTTGTCCTCTTTTGAATTTAAAAGTTTGCACCAATAATTTGAGATTCTACTTTTAATTAGACCCAAGAGTGGTATGATACTAAGATCACCATACAACATACAACTAGTGTACTCTGTTTTAAATTCAAAAGAAGTTTAAGATATTTCAACTGAAATTGTCATGATCACTGTGTTCTCAATTCCCCAGACCTCTGAACCATATAGAAGGATAGACGTAACCATGGTATGAAATAAATGTAGTTGCATATCAATAGGCAGAAGTAATCTCCTAGACTGTTTAATGATAGAGAACATAGCTTTGCGAGCTTGATTGACTAAATGAATCTTAGTTTTATTTAATTTTCCATTAAAATGAAAATTTAACACCTAGAATAGAAAAATGGCTAACAGTTTCTAAAATGTTTTCTTCAAAGTGAAAGACTATGGGGGTATATACTAACTCACATTCGCACCATCTCGGATCATCATCGCATAAAACTAGCGCACAATTCAACACCCCCTGTACAACCATCGTCGGAAACCCCACATTCGCTAAATACGTTTTTCTTCTTAATCGATTTAATATATACAGAAGTGATAACGGAATATATACTGTGGGTTTTCTACGATGCTGCACAATGTACATTACTTTGTACTGTTCAACATATCCTTTTTATTTCGACACGTCTGTTACTTCTACGTATAGCTCTTATTTTTCATTAGCCCCCTATCACTAATTACTCAGCTATACCTATGACGTATATAATTCTGTCAGTTTTCGCCTACACTTCTCCAATCTTCTTTCTCAACCTTTTCTTCACCCAAGTCTACCATATTTACCAGTACCTTATGGCGATCGTTTTCGTCATCTTGTAATGTTGTCATGACGACACTTATGTCTTTTTGATGTTGTCTGGAGTCGAGAACATCATAAATCACGTTTAAAATGTGTCGTTACGGCGAAATACCCATGTACATTGTAGTCGTAAATTTCTAATTACTTTGCCTTTGGACACACATTTTGCTATTATTATCTATTCGAATTTATATATTTTTTTTATTTTCCTCTGTCATAATCATAAATATATTCCCGGTGTCACATATAGGAGAAACATCGATTTTACAAGTCTCTGTGTTTCTTTCTTACTGTGCATTGATATCTCTCTGTGAATAGTTATAAACAAATTCTTCTATTCATTGCGGGTAATGTTAAATCAAACCTGGGTCCAACAAGTTTTACCATCCCCTAACAGAGCCACATGTAACTTTATACATCCATCTTATATTACCTATGTACAGGGGCACGAAGGTGAATGTGTCGAATCCTATTATATATAACGGTAACATTAAAAAGGGGGAGGGAGACACTGTTTTCAGCCAGTTTTATATCGCATTTTAGTGCAATTTCGCTCAGTAATGTGGTTCATTTACGTTTGAAATTAATTGAAATAAAGAATCAAGACAGTTCAGTGTTGTTTTTACAATTATAAATGAAAAAGCTGTGTTTCCAAATCGAGCTTTACAACTGCCGGGACAGGCTACTTCCGGTTTCATATGCAGTGAATAAAATGTTCACTTCTCAATGGTCTATACATTAAATTGTAGCGGAAAATTAAAAACCTGGTACATCATTATGGTTGGTATCCAGTCTCATTGTAAATATTTCCTTTCAATACTCGTAAATCCTTTCCCCCAGGAAAACTGAGCTTTGTTTATATTCTGATTGACTATTGAAAACTTACATTTTTTAATCACTGCGAAACCGGATATAGCCAGTCCCGGCAGTTGTTAAACTGGATTGAACATCAAAACCCCGATATAACATTATTTATGAGAAAGCCCGTCACAACGTTTGGGCATTTTTCCCATAAGGTCTAGTTGTGTAAAAATGCGATTTCCCACGTTTGGTCTAAAATCAGTGTTTCGTTCCATTTTGTGTGTCATACCTAGCCGATAAGGCTCGCCGGAGCTATACCGAACAATTTTCTGGGATCGGTACTTGTACGGCAAGGCAACTGTATAATTTCTCTAAAAGATCGGTAATGCATCGTCAAGACACCGGACGGCGACGGTAAAATGTTTGAACACAAGCTTCCGGTGGGGTATACCACAGCAGTACTCCTGTAAGGCATTGGGCACCGGCAGCGCCCGGCTCTCCTCTGGCCTCATTATGCACATGGCCAATTTGGCTCGCCTAAACTATACCAGAAATCAACTTTCAGCCATTTTCAGGGGTCGGTACTGGTACGGTCAATTATGTTTTCTTTCAGTTGCTCCCCGATATTCTCGCCGCTGTTAATTGTGTGCTCCGGTTTAGTCCCAACGAGATACATCGGTAGTGTGCGACAGACCCTTAAGTGACCTTGGTGCACGGATCGTGCTGCCACTTGGGAAGCCCCCAGTTCCTGAATCCGTCGCCGCAATCTGTTTGAGCAATAATGCATTAAATCCCATTAAGAAGTAACCTGCTCTAATCGCTTATTTTATTGATCCCGTGCCCAGTCGCTGAAGGCAGGTTCGATTGTGTTATGTTGAAGTGTGCAGACTATTGCCCATCGTCGGATAATTCCGTTTCACTACATGACATCATGCCGCTCTGAAACAGTTATTGATTAAATTATCGACCAATGAAAACGCGCCTTATAAATGCAGCACTATTCGGCGTGGAAGCAGCTTGGAGAAAATAAAAAGAAATGACTGTATAAAACGGTCTCTATGATTGGTTTTAATTACGTGATGCGACCAGTGAAATGGCGTATTTTGACACACTTTAAAACGTAAAATCCCTAGGCCTATATATGATCTATCGATCGGCCGTGGGTATTCGACGATGAGTATTGCTTAGAATCGTGCTTGAGTTACACAAATAAAATTGCATTTAATAAACTTAAATCATGAATAAAAAATAATGCTGTTTCGAACGTCAAAAAAAAAAAAATCGGAAATACATACCATAATCAAATATAAAAAATAGATAAAATGAGCGGATTGGTATAATTATGTTGAAAGGGTGTCGTTTAGATCTTGTTTTTTACGTCTGTTTGACACGAATGGAGTAGCTACGATGGATATATTGCCCGAAAAGCCTTAAAAATAAATATGAAACCAGTATCAGTACTATAGAATTACAATGAAAACGTCAACGTATCCGTCAACTACTGTTATAAAATAATATCCTGGGAGAGAGCAGCATTTGTGTTCCTCCTCTTTATATCATTCCCGTCAAATGGAAAGTTTTAATCTGAAAATAAGTTTAATCTATCAGTCTTTGGAGGGAGCTAGAGCTAAGTTGAAATAATTTGTTTTGCAATCCCTTGTTATCTAATCCCTTGTTATCCAATCTCTTGTTATCCAATCCTTTGTTATCCGATCCCTTGTTATCTAACCCCTTGTTATCCAATCCTTTGTTATCCAAATCCCTTGTTATCCAATCCTTGTTATCCAATCCCTTGTTATCTATTCCTTGTTATCCAATCCTTTCTTATCCAATTCTTTGTTATCAAATCCCTTGTTATCCAATCCTTGTTATCCAATCTTGTTATCCAATCCCTTGTAATCCAATCCCTTGTAATCCAATCCCTTGCTATCCAATCCCTTGTTATCCAACCCCTTGTTATCCAATCCTTTGTTATCCAATCCCTTGTTATCCAATTCTTTGTTATCCAATCCCTTGTTACCTAACCCCTTGTTATCTAACCCCTTGTTATCTAACCCCTTGTATCTAACCCCTTGCTATCTAACCCCTTGTTATCCAATTCTTTGTTATCCAATCCTTTGTTATCTAACCCCTTGTTATCCAATCCCTTGTTATTTATCCATCCCTTGTTATCCAATCCTTTGTTATCTAACCCCTTGTTATCCAATCCTTTGTTATATTTGCTATATCTTTTGATACTTGGTCTTTTTAAATCCATTGCTTGCTATGCGCCTTTCACCGCGGCTTAAAAAATGCGAGCACAGGCTTAATCACCTGACGGTTACGGGTTTGAAGAGTTTCGAGACTTTCTGATACAATTTAGACGTTATTTCTATGTTTTAAACTGAGGTACTCTCCTATTTAGAGTCTTCTTATATGACAGTACTACTACCTATATATTTCATTGCAATATTCTTTCGAGCAAAGGTTTTTTATTGGTTATAGACATTTTGGCTTTCAAGCGTACTAAGACAAGTGTCATCTTAGACACTTTCCCAGCGTTATAAGCTTTAGCTAACCTTTAAACTATTCACGAATAAATTGACTAATAATACATAATCATACAATAACATATACAAGTACGTGCCTGGGCTTACGCACTTACGCACGTGCGTACAATTGATTTGAAAAATCGAAAACTTAAAAATGCCAAAAACGCTATAACCTTACCAGAGTAAAACATACATTTGTCTTCATAATTAGATACAGAGAAATCTATTTTGAACGGATTGGCCTAGAACGATGTTACAAAAATCATATCTATAAAGACAAAATTAGGAGCACAAACAAGCTAAATTACCGAGAACATTAAGGTATACATCTTACGGTACGATACTTTCTTGATCAACTCATCTTTTCCCGTCTCATGCATGTGTTCTAATAGTAATTAAAATAGATTCAATATGCCAGCCTCTCCTGTTATCTCCATTTTAAGAAAGCATGGCAAATGGTTACACATGGCTGAGATCGGATGAAAAGATTTGAGCAATGTTCTGTAACATCTGCATGAAAGCTTAGATATTAATTATTTCATTTCTGCCATGATTCATGAAGAAAGAAAATGTAACAACATGTATGCGAGCATGAACAGTGTTAAGATATATTTTTATATTATTAACTAGAAAAACAATTTAAATACTTGATAAGTATAAACAAGAGGGCCATGATGGCCCTGAAACGTTCACCTGAGTACCATTGCTACAACTGATTACAAGGTTTTTAAACAGACAAGAATTCTGATATAACTCAATCTTAAACATTTTAGCCCTGACAATACTACACACCAAATATATAAGCACTGGGCCTTATGGTTTCAGAGGAGAAGACTTAGTGCGGGGTCATTTATTTCCAAAGGGCCACCATTTTGAAAATCTTGATAATGAACCATTAGATGATGCTACATCCAAAAACCTTATGGATTCAGCAGAAGATTTTTGTTAAAGTTTTCCTAATTTTAAAAAGTGACCCCTGGTGCGGGGGCATTTATCACCATAGGGTCATGATTTGTACAATCTTGGCAATGAACCATAAGATGATGCTACATACCAAATATCTAATCTCTAGGCCTTATGGATTCATAAAAGAAGATTTTTAAAGATTTTCCTATATAACTCTATGTAAACAAGTGACCCTGGTGCGGGGGCATTTATCACCGTAGCGCTATGATTTGAACAATCTTGGTAATGAACCATTAGATGATGCTACATACCAAATATCTAAGCTCTAGGCCTAATGGATTCATAGGAGAAGATTTTTAAAGATTTTCCTATATAACTCTATGTAAAACAAGTGACCCCTGGTGCGGGGGCATTTATCACCGTAGGGCTATGATTTGTACAATCTTGGTAATGGCCCATAAGATGATGCTACATACCAAATATCTAAGCTCTAGGCCTAATGGAATCATAGAAGAAGATTTTTAAAGATTTTCCTATATAACTCTATGTGAAACAAGTGACCCATGGTGCGGGGGCATTTATCACCATAGGGTCATGATTTGTACAATCTTGGCAATGAACCATAAGATGATGCTACATACCAAATATCTAATCTCTAGGCCTTATGGATTCATAGAAGAAGATTTTTAAAGATTTTCCTATATAACTCTATGTAAAACAAGTGACCCCTGGTGCGGGGGCATTTATCACCGTAGGGCTATGATTTGAACAATCTTGGTAATGAACCATTAGATGATGCTACATACCAAATATCTAAGCTCTAGGCCTAATGGATTCATAGAAGAAGATTTTTAAAGATTTTCCTATATCACTCTTTGTAAAACAAGTGACCCCTGGTGCGGGGGCATTTATCACCGTAGGGCTATGATTTGTACAGTCTTGGTAATGGTCCATAAGATGATGCTACATACCAAATATCTAAGCTCTAGGCCTTTCAGTTTTGCAGAAGAAGATTTTCAAAGTTTGCATTTTTAAAATCTATTTTTAGCTCCTGTGACCTAATTATGCAATGGACCAGAACCATTTATACAACTTTAGTAGAGCTTCATCCAAGGAACATTCCTGCAAAATATTTTTCAAATTGGCCAAGCCGTTTAGGAGGAGATGTTGTTTAAAGCAATTGTTGACGCCGGACGCACGGACGCACGCACGACGGACGCCGGACAAAAGGCGATCAGAAAAGCTCACCTTGAGCACGTTGTGCTCATGTGAGCTAAAAATATGACATATGGGATCAATTTGAAAAAAAATATATTTGAAATACAGAAGTTCAGAAGATATGAACTTACTTTAAAAATGGTGTAATTAATTATATAAGCACTAAAACAACTTCATTAATGTTATACATGCATACACGAGTCCTTAACTTGTGTTAAAATATTTGCGTTTTGGTTACATTATTGGCTAATAAAATGGCTCATGAAAAGAAAAAATGGCTCCAATTTTTCAAATTTGGCTCATCCATTGGCTCCAACAAATCATAGCGCTAAAAGCACTGGAGTTTCACGTGAAAGAGGGTTTGACGGGCTGCAGCTTAAAAACCCGATCGGGACTATACCAACCTACTGTGTAACTTAAATCATAAACATAATACCGTTAAAATTAGATCATTGAAGAATTATGATAAAGATGGCATTTAAAGAGGTCCTTTTCAAAACATAATAAATGAACGATAAAAATAGAACCCTATAATTCAGATGTAGATTATAATATTATTATAAAATAATAATAATAAATAAGTTTGATATATTGAATAATAATTTAGCAATTATTTTACATTTTTCTCCTTTATCATATTTTGTTATGCACTTCTGAGATTGAACCCGCGGAGTGATACTGACGTAATGGTAGACGGAGTCGTTACCACGGTGTCACTTTGGAGCCCTATTGTAAAGGGATTTATAACACTTATAAAATTATCCTTGGGCTCGATTCAATTTCGTTGGAAATGAATAAATAACAAAATAAGCTCTATTTTGAAAATATGAGTTACCTATTTGTATTTTGTTGAACTTCTGGTAGGTAAAATAACTATTTGTAACATAATTCAACGAGATAATAAATGCTCAGTGATACACAGTTATTTTCATTAAAAGACTTAAAATCTAAATAAAGACCCAATATGATACTAGTACCTGGTCTAAAGTTATTACAACTAAGGCATATTGAGTGTGGATTATTGGAGATAAGAGTATGGCTTCAAGTAGGTCTCTGCATAATTCAGACTTTTCCTATAACGGTTGCCGAGTGCGAGCTCAACCGGCCTATACCATTGTACGGTTTAGGTGTCAGAGCATGATCCTGGTCGTGGGTTCTCATACATTTAGGTTTTACCTTTCTTTTTTTCTCCCGGTTTTCTTTAATATCTCAGTAACTCCATCTCATGCGCTATTCCCTCCCCGCTTTCAAAGTCTAACTAGCGACATCACACGCGCTTTCTTCAGGAGGGCTAAAAAATGAAAGAAGATGTTTTACTGGAAAGAAATGCAAAAGCTATTTAGAGGAAAAGACTTTTAAAAGGAGAGTGGTAAGAGATGGATACATTGCTTTTAGTTGAAGAAAGAGACATTGCCGGAGATGGATAAGAGGAAAAGAAGTTTTTCATACAGAACAACATATAACAAGGACATTTAAGATAGAATAGTAAAATATGAAAGAAAGAAGAAAGATAAAGCCTGTGCATGAGAGCCCACGACCAGGATCATGCTTTAATTGAGACCTAAACCGTACAACGGTAAAGGCCGATTGAGTTCACACTCGGCGAACGTTAGGGTAAGTCTGCATTGTGCAGAAACTTAATTGGGTCTGACTGCCGTCACCTAGTCCACACTTTATATACCCTACTTGTAATATCTTTCGAATGGGTATTAAATTGGCTCTATATTTAGATTTATTAGTCTTTTAATGAAAATTACTGTATTTCTTTGAACATTTATTATTTTACTGAAATATGTTATATACAATGATATTTTACCATCCAGAGGCTCAACAAAATACAAATAGCTAGCTCAGTGTTTTCAAAATAGAGCTTATTTTGGTATTTATAGTTTTTCCAACGGAAGAGAGTCGTTTTATTAAATAGACAAAGGACAGTATTATAGGTGTTCTAAATCGGTGTACAATAAGGCTCCACTGAAGTGGCCCAGTGGTTTCGACTCTGACTACAACTCCTGTCAGTATCACTCCGCGTGGGTTCGTAGCTCGAAAGTATATATACTAATTTAGTGCTAAATTAATACCAGACTATTCATTTTATTGACTTAAAAACTTGATTTGCTATTTTATGATAATATCATGATCATTTCTGTATTTAAAACACACATATAGGCTTCTATTCTTTTCGTTTTGAAAATGACCTTCACTTAATCCATTGAGTTGCGTAATATTTGTACTTTGAACTTGTAAAACGTGGATATACAAGACTCATATCTCATTCAAAATTGTTTTTAACTAAATAATTCAGCTTTGAAGCAAACGCTTAAATGTCTATGTTTGTTAAAAATAATAACGAAAGGTTCAATTTCAATTTCCGAGGCGTATGCTGTAGTTAATTATCTCAATGTCTCGGACATGTAAACTTATTTCGGATACTCCAAATTTTTGGATATAAGCTTTCACAATGTCATTATACATTATAACTACGCTTAAAGACGATCTTTTTTTTTTTTTTTTTCTTTTTTTTTTTTTTCAAACATTTAGAATTTCATGGCTCTTTATTTATTGATAGAATATTATCTGATCTACTAAAATATGAAATAAAAACAGTGGGTCAACAGCATTAGGGAAAAAAATATCCGTTTTTTATCAGTATACCCTATATAGCAGCAGTTTATGATGAAATAACTAAGTCTATTTTTTTTTCTTCAAATTAATTACAAATGTTATGTCATTTTATTAAATGCTTTTCGATGGATAACCTAGAAATAACAATAGATTATATCCTGATAGTTTCACTGTTTTGAACAGTAAAATTGTCAGGAAAACAGTGAAATTATCAGGAACTTGAACCCGACCCTACGTAATAAACTGATCTGAGCGTCAATTGTATTGGGTTTTACGCAAGAAATGGCGTCATAAATAACGTCACGCACACCCGCCAATTTTGACGTCTTTTGTGAAAAACACAGCTAATTTTTGGCTTTTAAAGCAGTAAATAATAAGAAATATTGTTTGTTTTTGTGGAAGATTGATGTATAATTTCATTCGTGAACGCAAAAAGATGCATTTTAACGAGTGGCGAAGCCACACGTGAATATAACACTTTTTATGTTCACTCAGTGAAATCATTAATCGATTTTACACCAAAACAAACAATTATCCTCTATCTATCTTATGATTTTCGATGAGATACTCAAATATATCAGTAAGATATAATTCATACTTGTTGTGAGTGATACAGAATGTTGGTTCCCGATCTGTATATGCATAGCAAAGTAGAACGTAAACGGATAAAGGTTTCCATGACGTCACGATTACGTCAAATAATTCGACGTGATTTGGCGCCATGTTTTGATAATGTCTGACTAATTTGATGCAAAAACTATAGAAAACAACATAAGATAAAAAGATACAAAAAAAGTGACACAATTCTTACATTTTCACTCGCGCTACCCGCTCGTGAAAATATTGTAATTGTATCACTTCTAGATGAGATATATTCCATATTCACTCATAGCAGACAAATATGCTCTACGTATTGGTGAAACATCAAATGTAATGAAACAAAATGAATTTGGGTTATTTATTGATACATTATTAATAACCCTTAAAATGGCTAAAACGCATCTTTATTTTGAAAAAAAAAAGTATAAACAAACAGTATTTGTTTGAAACTTCATTCTTCCTGATGTTTAAACATTAAGATTGTTCTGATTTTTTCAATAAATACTTTTTATGTGTTTATTTATAAGATAAAAGTTTAAAAACAATAGGTCACTTGGTTTATTTTAGAATAGGTAATTCAGTTAAGTTAACTGAAGTAGTGTTATCCTAATACATTAATTGATTAGAATTACTGCGCGTTTTTATTATATTTCATTATGATTTTACAGTTTTTTTAATGTACTAATTACCCTCTAAAATACTCCTATGGCTTTTTTCACCGAGGGAGCATACCCCCAGACCCACCCTAGCCATGGTGTGTATGCCAAAATTGGGTCCAGGCACGCCCCTGATATAATTAATTTACAGAGTACATCAAATATTTATTTTACATCTTTAAATGACCAGCGTACCTGACGACAATTATTTGAAGTCATTTGAAAAGCTAGATTCACGAATTAAACGAGTATCTGTAGAAATAGAAATGTTCTACTGGCACCTCCCAGCCCATCTCTCATGAGGGGATGGTCTGTTATAGAGTCAAAAATATCTCACTGATGCAAGGAGCTGTAAAGTTCTTACCTTTGAATAAAAAAGACAATGGCCATTGCAATAATAATAATAATAATAACAATAATAATAAATAAAAAAATAAATAAGACGATTTCACAAATAATCAACATGTCAAGATTATAAGAAGCATAATAATGTAGAAAATATGTTTATGCTTGTCTTTATGTGAAATAAATAAATAATCAAAATTAGATAATTACTTGTCCACAAGTTTTGTTTTAATATACGGAAATGGCTACCGGAACCTTAAAAACGTATCTTTTAATTATCTTTTTTTAATCAGCCTTATTGCTCACTTTGTGTTTTCCTGACAAGTATCACAAATGCTTTCATGACGATGATAAACTTCGCTTTGTATAAATAATAAACTTAATGGTATCTAGTAGAAGGAGACTTATAAGGCAAAGAGTAGGCCTATTTGTTGTTCCTTAACAGCTGTTACAATTGACTGATAACTGAATAGTGTAAATCCTTTTTAACCCCCCATATTGGTGGCTATACAGCAGTGTATGTTTTATGAGTTTCTTCATTTTTTGTTTTTATCATTCGAATAAAATACAGTTATGCTGTCTGTTTTATATCTGTTTTTACACCCTTTCTTACTTATAAAAGGGCGCCCTTCGATGATTACCTCAATGCCTTTTCTGTATGTACATGGAGATAAAACTACGGAGTCCTATAAATGGTAGAACTTTTTGCATGTTCCTTATATCTTGCATACTGAGGGGATTAACCTCGGCGACCAAAGGCAGATATCCCGCAGTTATGTCCCATGTAATGACGGGGATCGGGAAAAACGTACAACAGCTAAAATGGTGGTTCCCAAACTGTCTTGTTTCTGTTCTATATTTAACGCGAATCGTCCATTTTAAGTCTTTATGGCTGACTTTTGTTCTCATAAATGATAACATTAATTAAAATATATACAAATTCCTGGCTTATACGTTCAGGGAACATACGAGCGCTCAGCAAATAAGGGCAATGCATGCCGGTTAACAGGATGATGTTACTGTGTGTGGCGTCATGCCGTTTGTCTACGGAGTTATATTCCAATTAACCTATATATAAACCACATCACATGATAACACATACAGTTAAATATCCATTTGATATTTCATTTCTCTACATTTATTTTAATTCAAGTACCATTACATGATAACATATAAACAAACGTGAAGCCATGTGCCTTTGAAGCTATAATGTCGAAAGTAAAAGCTAAACGTCTGATAGACAAAAAAAAAAGGTTTTGATAGAGCAACATCAGAAGTAGCAAGAACAAAAATGCAAATTATTATTAATGATATTCTGTACGTAGAGAGGATCAAATAATTTTACATTGCTGTTGAGGGTAATTATCTTTATCTATACACGCACATATAGTATTTTTAATCACATTACTTTTTTGTTAGGCCATCATGAAGTATTGGTTTGTGGATGCGCTTCCCACAAAAGTTTTAATTTCAACATGAAACAAATAATGCAAATAAAATAAAAAACAATATTAATACAAATCGTCCATAAATTTTCAGCGGAACAGGGAAATCTAGATTGGGAGAAAGGAATCGTGGTATTAATCGTCAAATCTGGTTGTCCTTCGTCATAGAAATGCATTGTCATATAGGATGGTTCAGAATACCTGACAAACAGGGTACTTGGAAATAAAGGCCTGTTTACACTAGGTGTAACATCATGCTCATCTTTTTTGAATGACGTTTAAAACAGCAGTGTCATCATGATCAGCTAACTAAGAACTGTACAAATTAAATCGACACTATTTAGGCTACAGTGTCAAATTGTATTTTTATCTAAATTGTGTTCAAAGACAAAATCACGTGAAGCAAGACAGTAAGCGAAAATATTGTATTTCCATGAAGACACGTGAATAAAAGGTGAGGTTTTACATTGAAACCTACCATTATTCTAAATACATCCTCGTGATTCCAAAACAGGTTTTGTCACGGTGATATCTTATAGCAACATATGTTTAATTTCTAGATTATTTGTCTAAATGGTAAGGTGAATTATTAACAGGTATCAAATTGTATGAACACATGTTTTAATATACAAATGCACAACACAAAACCGACTAGGTTTAAATTCGTCCAACCATACTTAGTGCTAAGTAATACTTTTTTTAGATAAGTTGGATACACATTTAACCATTTTAATATATAAGTAAAGGACCAGGATGGCGTTTAACTACATTATTAGCTGGCAATATATGGAAAAAAAATTTCGTCAAGGATATGTCGTCCACTGAAAGCCAGAAGGGTTCATCAGCATATATTAAAAGAAGGCTGGTGAGCCTTTCTGGCTTTCAATGGACGCTTTGTATGATGAGAAACGCCTCTTAATATTTATTTCTCTGAGTAAAGCTGGCGAAATAGACACCCGTATCAAATCTTACTTTCTTATACATTTGATAGATTTGATTTTGTTCTGTTGTGTTGCAATGAATCACTAGCAACACTTTTTTACCATATGACCTCAAAACTGTCATTTGTTTTGTATGTTACATTACTATCTGAAGCATTGTCGGGACATGTTTGTTTATTTTCTTTATTACACGTGGTTATAACATTCGCAGACATTCTAAGTAATTTCGGACGAGTCCATCTATAGTCCCGTCACTTTTCTCTTGTCGAATTTCTGTAAAGAAGTCAAAATTTTTTCTTTGATAAAGGGAATCGTAAATTGGACGGAAATTCGATAATAACCGTAAATGTTAAGAGGACCATATGGAAGAATGGCATTGTCAAATATGTTATCCTCTAAAACAAAGATATTATAATTGTTGTTATTATTATTATTATTGCATAACGTCAACAAGCGTTAATTCTAAACACTAAAAAGCAAATTTGTTAAAGCTAATAGATCTACGTAAGGGCCGTATGGGTTATGTCCAAATGTATGTCTTTTAACAAAAGAGACCTCCTGTACGTTCTGTAACAATAAAGAGATATGTGTCGTTTGATCTACGGACTGGCAAACAATTGATCCCAACTTGCAGCAGGCATGAAAATGTCGAAGTTGTTGATTGATAGTAGTGACGTAACTCTAAAGACACGTGCATGGAGTTCCGCGGGGAATGGTTTTACTACAAGGTTTTAAATAACACCCAACAATCCGAGAACACTGTTTTGTGCCTCGCAGCATTAGTTTCTGTGGGAACATATAAGCAATAGCGTTGTGGAATATGCAATTATAATTGTATTTATGTACAAATGCAGTTATCTATATATGAAATTAAAGGTTTTTACGAGAAGAGATGTGAAGAAAGTCCGAGAACTACAGAGCTATATACATGATATGAAATTTTACTATAAGTTTGAGTCTGAAAATTATCTCCTTGAATAAATGCTTGATAGTCTTCATCACGTCAATCAATTTAAATGATGTTCATTTACATCGTGGATAAATACGTGTTATACCAAATCCAGCAAGCAAATAAATAATAAGCAAAAAATAAATAATACCTTTCAGATATTACTTTTCTTAATGTCTGTTTCAATCGTTGTATGAGCCAAATCATGAAGAAGTCCCATGAGAAATGGCAGTTATTATGCATCGGGTTTTCATTGATGATCCGGCTATGGTCACAAAGCTTCTGGAATAACACATCGGGAAGCATTGAACTTATCGCAGTTCTCCCGAGGCCTCCCGATGGCCCCACATGGCTTGCGACGCTCCCGTGATGTCTATGATGTCATGGAGTGAAACGGAATAAGTTAGTCGGGGGTATCCGACGATGTATGTTGTCAAGTCGGATTTAAACAATGCATTTGTACTTGTAAAATGTTAAATGTTTTATCAAGTCGTGTTCGTGAATCGAATAGGCGAATGTGATATTTATGATGAGAGTTATATTTTTGATTACGTAAGTCCTAGGACATACTTTGGAAAATAAGACATGCCTATTGTGAACTATAGAATTAAAAATTCAGAATTAAGCATAATTATCTGATGTATGGAAGTTAAAACCGTCAAAATTTATTTTCTTAAACTGCTATGATTTGGAGTATTCCTTATTTTGAGGTAGCTACTATTGTCTTCCTAAATATTAATTCCATTACAAAACATCAGTTCATTATTGTCGGTTTATAACTACTTATTTGTTAATAAATTAAGTTCTTATGTTAACCCTTTCCCTCATAGAGGAAACCATGAAAAGACCTATGCGAACAACATAAAACCTGATCAGCCTGCGAATTACTCGCAGGCTGATCAGGTTTTATGCTGTTCGCTGATCCTCAGTGGTCTGGGAATGAGGACTTTATAATTAAATTTAGTAAGGTTTAACTGTGGTTTTCTGCAGATCAGGCTTTATGTGGTACCTATTGAGTGCGTCAAAATGAATCTATATGAGGGAAAGGGTTAAAAGAAAATATCATATCAGATAATCAAAATCAATATATTATTATAGGTCTTCGGTATATAGTGATGTGTTTTTATTGTTTTTTCTTTGATCTGCACTAGAAAGTAATGACTGTAAAATCAAATTGATTTGAAATGAATAATAATGTAAAAACAAAAGCATCCTTGTAGATATAATAATACTTCCTCTAACATTCTCCTGAATCAACATGAAGTCATAAAAGGATGGGATGATATTAAACTGCGTACTCTCACAAGTATTCATACCTAAATTTTCTATTCATGTTTATTATATTATTATGTTATATATTTATCTGATGTTATTATTCTGTTTCGTTTAAAAATATCTAATTTCAAAATTGATATTAAAATAGGATCAGGCAAAGATTTTTTTTCCCCCCAATATTAGCTCTTCCCCTATATAATATGTTTACAAAGTCACGTGTTAAAAATATATATTATAAAAATCAAAGAAAGCAACTTGATAATGTGAACTGTTAGCCAGTTACTTTATCATAGGGTTACATAAAATGTTTGTTTGTTGTTGTTTAAATCAAACATGAATGATCATATTTCACAATTTCAGAATAAAATTGCAAAATAATTACCTACACACATACAGTAACACATGCTGGGCTGAAACCACAGTGCGTTCCCACAAACATTGATGAACTACTTCCGGTTGCATTGTCCTGCTGCAATTATACCGAGTATATTTTCAATAAACAGACGTTTTTAGACTTTACATCAAAGAGATAGCATAGGGATTATATCGATAAACTGGGTGTTGCTTATGCTATTGAATAAACCAATAATTGTTTGTATAAACCAATAATTTGTAATATTAATTTTACTTGAAAGAAATATGATTGATGTACATGAATATTGAAAAAATCAAATTCATATTCGTTTCATGCGTTTACGTCATCGTTAAGAATATTTTTAAACGATTGCGAGGTGTCGTCAGTCAGTGGAAATATTAGATCCATTAAGCAGCTCTTTCACAGATGGTCTTTGTCTAAGATTTTGATTTTTAAACTATCTATGTATAGAAGGTCTATCAATATATATATACAGACGCATGGTTACCAATGCATGTAAATATGTAGATGTTTCTCCATCACAGTCAATAGCGTTACGAACGGTATTGAACCGATATTTGGAATCATAAACCTATATTTTGAATCTTTTACGTTTGCCGTCACATGACCGAGCAGATCCATTTTTTTCGCATGCGCTCACTTCACAGGCTGAATTTCCTAGTTCGCTACCTAGAATTGTTGCGAAACGTCTCACGTGGTGCCGCAAGGACCTGTATCGGGGATACCGTAATCTATACTCAACCGATTTTCCCGAGGTGGACGTTTTAGGAAAATAGTGTTGTGACCTACACTTGCCGAGTTAAGGACTTCATCATCATTAACGAGGGGAAGTATATTTTATTTCTACCGTTCATCTGTGAACGTGCTGCTCTGTGCAATAAAATATCAAAAGTAAGGTCTGCTCAGGGCTCACTATTAGGCCATTATCTTCAGGTCTTTTTTCACGAATTTAGCTTGATGATCAAAGAAGCGGTTTACCAATTCAATTCAATTCAATTATTTTATTAGCATAAAAACATATGTTTATCGCTATACAAATACAATACATAGTACAATATGGCATACATTCATACATTACATATCAAACATGAGAAAAACATGTAAATTTATCATTTGAAATGTGGAAACATATCACATGATCTTATATAATACCATAAATCTAGTGAACATTTGTATTTTTTGCTGATTCTCTTTTACAATTTGCAAGATATACAAATTTAGCTAATTTTTTATTGATACCTGACTGTTTATTCTGCATTAATGTAACAAATTTATGTAATGTTGGCCAAGAACAATAGTAACGTGGTAAAATCTGATTGCGTAATTCCCTATAAAATGGAAAAACTAAAACAAAATGATACTCATTTTCAACAATGTTTATATTACAAAAAGGACAAATTCTATTTTCTCTTTCAATATTTCTTATACGCCCTTCTTCTATTGCTAATCTATGAGAAGAAACTCTTATTCGAGTTAATGCTATCATATGAGAATGATTATCAATTTGCATTAAATAAGGCTCAGGTTCAAAACATTTTTTTTTAAGTCTCATGGGATATAGAATTCAAATTTTTAAGCTGTCCATTTAGACTTTTTAAGTCATCGAATATAAATGAAAAACCTAGGTCATCTATAAGACTTTTAATATCTTTAGTCTATTTAAGACAAAATTTCCATTCTCATCAGTTAACGAAACTAATTTAAAAGCAAGAGATTGAGGTGACTGTGAATTTTAGTAGATATTTTATAAGTCTAATATTCCTATAAACTGTCATGGGAAATCTACCCAATTCACCATACGCAGCAGCGTTAGCAGTTTGTTGTCTCACAGATAAAATATTTTTTATAAATTTCAAATGTGTTCGCTCGATATCATGTACTTTTTGAAATCCCCAAATTTCTGAACCATAACATAAAATAGGTGCTACTATTGCATCAAACAATTTTAATTTTTCATTATTTGTCAGAGAAATATTTTCAAACAGCGAATATAAGGAAAAAACGGATTTACAAGCAAGTTCTGGTAACCGTTTTTGTGATTTATAAAAACAACAATTTGACGATAGTGTTACACCTAAATAAGTAAATTGATTAACACAATTAAGTCTACAATTTTCATAATAAATATCAAACTTTTCAGCTTTAATACCTTTCTTAAATAACATTACCACAGTTTTATCAATATTAACATGGATGCCCCAAAGGTTACAGTATTTAGATAATTTGTTAATACCGTAGTCACATTGCTGGTCTTATTAGCGAGGATATACTGTATTTGGTTATCAAACTCTAAATCATTCCAAGCCGTGGGCGGAAGTCTAAGTGTAAACAAAATTTAACGGTTTTGTTTAACTACTGCGCTGCGTACTCTGACGTCATCAGCGATTAAAGCACATATTGGAACTACTTTTTCAATCACTGAAATGAAATCAATATGCAAGCTTCCCTTTGCATATTCCAAATCCAACCATTCTTTAAATGAATCGCCATGTTTTTCTTTCTTATGTTCAATGGGACTGCCTTATTTTACCGCCAAATACATTATCATACCGTCTATCGTTTCCGTACACGGAGGATTCCGAAGATGAGCGAAATAGCACGATTGCATGGGTCGATACCTTAGAGTATATGAACGCTGTCTGACCGAAATATTATGTCCACGGATGGTCATATCTTATTGCTCATATCAACCGATGACGAGTCCGTCCAAAACTGGAGGAGCGAGTCCCTTTAACCTTTTTTTCTTTTTTGTTGTTGCGTTACTTAGAATTGTTTATCCAATTAGCGCGTGGATGTTTGCTTACTGCCCATTATAAACTGTTATAATACAGACAGAATACCATTTTGTCTATGGCTTTGAAATATGGATTTTGGGCTATGAAGCGTTACCGTTGCCAGGTCTGTCTGTATTGTTTGCTAACAGAATGAGATATAGTAATACTATACGCTATATTATCATTCAGCATTAAATATTAATTAGTTTTAAAGCCCTGAGCGCTCTGGATGTGAACATGCCTGGCAATTAGTGGTAGAGGTGACAAATTACAAGATGGTTTCATCTACTTGTTGTTTCGCGTGTGGTGTTTTGTTTGCCATCGTTGCGTTCTGTGCTGGACTCGGAACCTTAGGATTACAGTGGTGGACATATGCAGAGACAGAGTTCTTCGGCAGTATGTTGTACCTCAACAGGGGACTCTGGAAATGGTGCCAGAGAACTGAGCCCAGATATGGAGAGGAGGCCTTTACGTGCGGGGAACTAACTGAACCGGAAGGTAAGTCTACCTGGCCGTCATAGGCTGACAAAGTACGTGCTTCCATTCTGTTTATTTCGATTCCTTTGGTGATTACAGAGTACAGCCTCTCCCTTAAGATAATTAAATCAAATATGAAGTGCATTAACGCTCAGTAGTTTCATATCCATAATTATGATTTCTCATCCGTTTTGTGTGAAATATGATACAGTTGTTTTAATACATTTTTACCAAATCAATATTTTATATGATTCAAGATTGAACAGTCTGCTCACGTTTACATCGCAATCTCAAGATAGATGTTCACACTGACATGAGGCTAATGTGTCAGGCTCGACTCCCACAATCCAAACTTAGCGCGGAGTAACACTTCAGTACTTAGGGGCGAATTTAATCCCCTGTTGTTTCTTTAATAAGGTACCCATGCAACTAATTCATTTCTTAGTGGATAGTTTGTTGTTGTTTTTTTAAGTCTAAGGTAGTTAAGTATGTCAACTTAATCTTGTATTTGAATAAATGGTGGAATACGTTTCTATTCAAACTAAGGGTCTAATTATTACTCAACGATTATTGTTGGCAGAATTGAAGCCTGGTAACTTGGACTGCCTCCCAGTTAGCTGTGTTACTGTAGTGCTCGAGTACCTAGATGGTACCTACAATTACCTAGGTGTCTCAAACTAATTAAAATTGGTGTACTGCGCTTGTAAAGCATGGTTATCTCGCAGCTACCGCGCAGGTCAATTTGCTTTTATAATATAAAAAATACCACGTTATATATTATTTTGATTCAGAAGTTCACAACTACTTCAATGTTGGTGATTTGTGGTGTGGCGTTAACACATCTCTTTCACGAGTATCTCCTACTGTGTCACGGGTTCAAATTCTTGGCGCATACATATGTGTGAGTGTACGGTGGTCACTAGTCCAGACAGGTGATACATTTGTCAAGAGAATATAGAATTATAAAGCTAAGCGGCTATGTTCGAAATAGAGATGTAATGCTACAACGGACGGCGAAACGATACGAATTCTGGAGTACAAATAGATATAGATAAAATTATAAATACTTACTTCTAAAACCTCACAACCTACTTCTATATATATTAAGTACACATTCGCTTATATTGATGATGAAGATAATAAACATACATGATATTTCCTAACTTCAGTGCAAGCATTTGCATTTTTATTTTATTTATTTATTTTTTTATTATTTTTTTTTGACGGAGGGGGGGGGGGGTTGGTCACATTAATAGGTTAGTATGAGTTAGATATGAGTTAACATGTATTTTGCTTAGATCCTGTAGCTTAAGCGTTCACATTTACGAGTAAAGGTGAAGTATCTTATCCTTAAATTTCATTCGGAAATATTCGGTTCTTAACCTCGTGAATAAGAGTATTCACAACGTATATGAATACTGCCTTCCAGCGTATTGTTGCAGTCCTAGGCCGAATATGTATATTTTTCACTTGTGTGACATTCTAAAGATGGTAACATTAAAGTCGGTATTTGCCACTCTGACGTCATTAGTGATTTCATCCGAAAACCACCTCTGATTTAACAAGGCGACCTGCTGAAACATTTTGCATCCCCTACAGTTGAATATCACTGACACTGGAATAAATATGCGTATTATAAGCTATAATCTTATTTTATCTTAATATTATAATCTCATGATCGATCACCAAGTTTCTCACGAATTTTAACATACGGAAGATTCCGGAAATAGGCGAAGTAACAGTATTTGATTTTTGCATGTCTAGATTACGAGTCGTCGGTCCGAACCCTGATGTCTCTATCACTTATGCTGCTGGCGGTGGGTTTTGTCGCTGCCAGCGCCCACAACTGTTTCCTGAAAGGGTTTCCCATGCTGGGCATCGCCGGAGCTGGAGTAATGGTCGCATCAGGTAAGTTTAAAACCATCGTCGGAAACCCATGAGCGATTTATTCTGTTCTTTTCAATATGTCGCCCGGTGGATTGTTAGTTTGCATTTTATCGCTATCGATATTTTAAAAAGCAGCGCTACCATTTGTTGCCCCTCGATGTAGCGGGAAGTTTGGACTAATGGACAAAACCCATCTTACAGCAACCTTCCAAATGGCGACGTTTTTGGTGAACCGCTGATAATTTTAGATAATCAAATTATATGATTTTTTAATGAAACTCACGAGAATTTCTCAATGAGTTCTCATTTACCAGATTTTATAGGTTAAGATTAATTGTATCCTGGCTCGCTGTTGTTTCTAATCAATATCCCTTAACCGACAGTATTTCAAGGCACGGCTGACAGATGAAATGGAGCGTAATAGATGATCGTGACCGATTCTGGTACCCGAGTGGTTAGAGCGTCCACTTCGGGAGCGGGCCGCGACGTAGATCGCTAGCTACAAAATCTGTTGACCGGAAGTTGAAGGGTTTTAAGACATGTTTAAAGTACAAACCGTTGACATTTCGATTTATTTCTTCGTTATGAATGCCCTTTGAAGAATATGTTAGTTGAATATCAAACCGATCGGACCGTGCATAGGAATGAATGGTAGCATACATTTGTTCAAAGTTACGTCCTCCGTAATCAAGCGATGTCAGATTCCGTTCCTTACCATATTTCAATATCTGTAATGTAGGCAGGAGCATATTGCCAGTAGAATGGCCATATATTTGCATCCGATATGCCAGACCAGTGTATGAAAGAGCCGCCATGTATAGAGAGCAGAAACATTATTGTTACTTACATTAAACCTTGCAACTCTTACAGCTTTCCTGCCGTTCAATGCACACGTATATGAAACTTTTTCTTTTACATCTATTGTTAAAACCACACAAAGAAATTAATATGTTTATTCATTAAAAACGTTGTCAATAATTAAGTTACTGCTTTGAATATTAGAATAAAAACGATGGTTACATTTTCGATTCTAACTGACATGCCACTTTTTTTGACTGAGAGTTGTAACAGAATGTGAATTTCGAGACATTTTCTTATGACTGCTGCTAGCTCATTTTAAAAGACTATCTATAATCCCCAGGGTTCATGTCATGGGTTGCCGTTGTCATGTTTGCCGGTGAGTACCCGAAGATCCCTGGTAACAAACCGAGTGACATCCATGCAGGGTGGGGTCTTGCTTTCTGCACGAGCGTTCTGACACTCCTGTCGGGGCCCATGATGCTTCTGGAAAAACTGCGCGGTAAAACCCAGATTTATACAGAGGACCATGGGCAGGTGTCGGCTGACGTCGGCTGACACGATGTTTAGAAAATGAAGCATGTTTTCATTAGCAGAAGACAGTTGGACAATACGAACAACTGAAAAAAATAAACGCTATTTTAAAGGACGATTGATTTTATCTCATAAACAATGACAGTATAAATAAACCATTTTAAGGACTATATCAGTATCTAATTACTATTGGACATTTTGGCTTTTGAATATTTTACATGTTCTATAACTTTCTATTACTGTTTTCCTTTCTGTATATGAAGCGAAAAGATTATAATCGGAATTTGGAAATATATTTTGAAACCATTGATTTCGTTTCTATACACATGTATATATGCTCTCTTTACATATGTACAAAATGAATATATTAGTTCAAAATCTAATTCAAAGTTTTAAATCTAATCTTTCCTCTATTCTTATCTAAAACTTCATACGAAATTTACTCTTACGTCAAAGAAATATATATTCATAAAGGTTGTTTAAAAATGCATGCTAAACGTTTGTCTGATATTGAATCAACTGACATGGGATCACCATATGCATCCTGCTATACCATGTAACAATTATTGCATAAACCACAAATAATGAGGACTTCGGGTTCCAGTGGATATGTATCTGCCTGCGGACCCGAAGTTTATGAGTCCGAATACCATTGGTTTCTCCAGACGCAAAGTAGTTGTCCAACCCAAGGACTGAAGGTTTAGCAAAAGTTAAAAGAATCAATCTATTTAAAAGAGGGAAACTACTAGTATCGGGTATCAATTGTGGGCATTACAATTACTGTAATCCTGTTATAAGGTAAGTTTAATCCATATAAAACATAAATATTTATGTTCATTTGTTTAAGCTTTGATGAATATTGATCAAATATTTACTGCACCTCTACATTTTGAAGAAAATACATTATATCTTTTAAGAATAATTCGTGCTTTGTTTACGCATTGCACCATTTTCTACGCCTTAGGAGTGGAAATAAATGCACGTTTATATTTGCACATTTTAATTGTTTTAGAAAATAAAAGCTATATTTAGTACAATTTCATAATAAACATTTGTATACTCAGACACAATTATGACTAGGTGATTTTATACGCATTGGAGTATAAGATTTAAGTTTGAGCCTGAGATGTATTACGTAGACTTATATTCGAGAAATTTCTCTGTTAAAGACATATGTGCACAATGCAGTTATTTTCTATATATCTTCTTCCATCACGATTCAGGGGCGCCTAGGCCGAGCGGTTACAGTCGTGGACTACAATTTCTTGGCCCCTCACCGCTGTGGGTTCGAATCCCGGTAGGGACTTCGGATTTTTCATGTGAGGAAGCCCTCCAGCTGGCTTGCGGTAGGTCGGTGGTTCTACCCGGGTACCTCTGTGTACTCGGGTCTTCCTCCACCTGTAATTAGCTAGACGTCGCTATATGATTGAAATACTATCGCAGCGACGGTAAAACCCCAATACAATAACAACAACATCACGGTTCATTGTGGATGAAATCAAATACAAATAATTTGTGCCGTTGTTGCTCAGCATAATGGAGCTTAGCTTTACCAACTGTCAATAATATCAAATGAATATATTTCAAAGATATCAAATACATATAAAGTTAGAAATAGTAGTGTGTATGAGTGTAATATGTGTTCATGTTAATAACATTCGTACATGCTATAAGAAAACCAAAAAAAAAAGAAATCAAATTTCAGTTTTGTTTCTGTATATGTTCCAATATAAAAGCAGACGACAGCTGAACTATGAACAAATCATATTCAACACTGGGGCGATGGCGTTCTTCAGATGAGTAGCATCCAGCACTTTAGACACGTGACCCTTGTCCGATGCGATAGCCAGAAGACCATTGTCGTTTACCTGCCCCGACCCCCAGGGCCACCACAGTGCTGTTAGCATGCAGGAGCTGTGCTTGGAGCTGGGTATTAGCGGGGTCCTGGGATTTCCCATCCGTAATGACGACCACAACATTGCGGGCACTAGGTCGGTCACCGTTTGGGAACTGTAAGATGTTGGTTCTGACGTATTGGAGAGCCTGACCCGTATTGCTCGAGCCGTCGTGGTAGGGGACATAGCTCAACGCATTCAGAAGGTCCGCTTTGGCCGTGTAGTCCTTCAAATACCATTCAAGATGAGGAGTCTTATCATATACGAGCAGGGCAATCTGCAAGTACAACAAAATATGATCCAGGGTAAGAAACGCTTAAATTTGATAGGCTAATTCACGTCTGGCATTATAAATGAGATCGTATAAATGGATAAATCGTTTTGCGATATATAAATGTGTAAAATAATTAATTTTACGTGGGGGATAAATTTTCTTTGATTTCAAGGACAGTATGTATTATCGGCGAATTTTTAATTCACAAAATCGGTAAATCAAGCAGTTTGTGTTTTCATGGACTCATGGTCTAGAAAAAGTCAAAAAGTCAAATATCAACGAAATAATGACTTTACAAAATACAGCAACACTCTGTTCAGCTGAACATCTTGATTCATAATTCAATGTATATTTCCTGTCCCTGGACGGAGAAACAGTCTATGTAAAATAGAATATAATATCGGAAGTTCGAGACTTGCAATTAGCCTTGTGTTTGTCCAAGACTGGCAATTATCTAAGACTTGCGATTGTCCGAGACTTGCAATTATCTGAGAATTGCGATTGTCCAATACGATTTCCGAGACTTGCGATCTTCTAAGACTTGTGACCTTCTGAGACTTTCAATAATCTGAGACTTGTGTTTGTCTGAGACTTGCAATTATCTGAGTCTTGCGACTGTCCGAGACTTGCAATTGTCCGGACATTTCATTATTCTCTATCAGCTCTAGGGTTAATCACAATATGACTGCGTGTCCATGATGTGGGTACAAACCTGGTCTCCATGGATGCCAATGTCGAGACTGGAGGCCAGGTCGTGGATGAATGTGATGACGTGATGGAATAGATCGGACCCCAATAGTTCCTGACTCGTCCACAACAAACACGATGTCACTGTGGCAATCTGATTTATACATATACACATCTCTGTGGCAATCTGATTTTTACATATACACATCACTGTGGCAATCTGATTTTTACATATACACATCACTGTGGCAATCTGATTTATACACATACACATCACTGTGGCAATCTGATTTATTCATGTACACATCTCTGTGGCAATCTGGTTTATACATATACACATAAATGTGGCAATCTGATTTATACAAATACACATCACTGTGGCAATCTGATTTATACACATACACATCAATGTGGCAATATGATTTATACACATAAAATCTCTGTGGCAATCTGATTTATACATATACACATCACTGTGGCAATCTGATTTATACACAAAAATAAGGATGCAGGTGTTATCATGCAGATTTTACAGTAGATGTAAAAAAAACCTGTGGCAATCTGATTTATACACATACACATCATGTGGCAATCTGATTTATACAACATGGTTCCGCTTAAATACTTACGTTATACCAGCCTACCGGTATGTACGAAACAAAAGATACGTTCAGAAAATTGATGTTAAGGTAAAGTCCCTGTAATGGTTCCGCTTAACCTCTACCAAGATAACCAAGGTACCCTAATGAAACATAAGGAAATCTTGGTCATATCCGTGAAAGGCCATGATATCCGAATGTAGCGGAACCATTACAAGGACCTTACCTAAAACATTTGCATATTTATTGTGTATAGCCAGGCATGCGTTCAACGAAACGTCTTAAGGTAACCCATCCATCATTATAATCATGGTCCTACAAAAGACTTCAGTGCATATGTAAGTATCCATTGACTTGGACTTCTATGCTCTATTGCTCAAAATCTATAAAAGCTTTGCATTTTCTGTAAATTTCACATGATCATTTCACCATGATCACAATTTAATGATGGGTGGATTACCTGAAATTGAAACGTAAGCAATGAATTTGAATTTAAGGAAATTAAGACATCTCGATTGAAATGAAGTAAGATTGCTCATGATAGTATCGCCAAAGGCGACAGTACTGTTTGCAACGGTATTAGAATAGTTGTGTACTTTCCAACACGAGCGATCACGATAATTCAGGTACACTATTCCTCCATTCCTCTTCATGAATAGTATTATCACCTGAATGATACAGATACCCGGACCATCGCGAGCGCTCGTTTTTTCTGAACGTCTGTTCTCAGGCTCGCATCTAAAACGCGAACATATACACGCAGTGTATATTTTTTTAATTAAAAAATAAGTACCTTAGTTCTGATTATAGCGAAAGAAACAATATTTTTGCATTTTGCGTCTCCATTGGTTACACATTGGACTGTAGATCACATCGTGTCATGCGGTTTTAAGTCAAATAACAATACATGCTTTAAACGTGTACAAATAATGCAAGAGAGAATTACGTGATGATATTGGCACTGACAATGGGACTAGACTACGGTGTCCAAATAATTAAACCTCCATTTGCACGTGCCGCCGTATTGTGTCAAAGTATGACGACAGCTGTGCATGTGATAACGTTCAAATCGTTTTCTTTTACATATCAATGCCCATTATTTCTAGCTTAAAATGATTTTGTGGGATGTTAGGTTGCATTGTTAATGGCTTTAATGTTGATATGTAAAACACGCCCATGATGATATTGCTTAATGTGTACTATCATTATGAAGTTAACAAACGACAGCACTTTATGAAAGGGACTCGAGGGCTAACCGCGAGAGGATATCAAAATAAAAGGAGATTGAAGAGTTTCGTTGTCAGTGATAATTATCTTGGTGACATAAGATATTGTCCTTCTTTCTGTTGGTATGCAGCGTGTAGGAATAAATATTACTGTTTAATAATTTTGCGACAAACAGTATTACATGTATAGCGATAAACAGTATGATTGTGATAAACAGTAATATCGCGATAAACAGTAATATTCCAATAAACAGTAATATTCCAATTAAAGGTAAATATTGCGATAAACAGTATTTTTACATGTATAGCGATAAACAGTATGACTGCGATAAACAGTAATATCGCGATAAACAATAATATTCCAATAAACTGTAAAATTCCAATTAACGGTAAATATTGCGATAAACGGTGATATTCCAATAAACAGTAATATTCCAACTAACGGTAAATATTGCGTAGGACCGTAATATTCCAATAAACAGTAATATTCCAATTAACGGTAAATATTGCGATAAACGGTAATATTCCAATAAACAGTAATATTCCAATTAACGGTAAATATTGCGATAACCAGTAATATTCCAATAAACAGTAATATTCCAATAAACAGTAATATTCCAATTAACGGTAAATATTGCGATAAACAGTAATATCCCAATAAACAGTAAATATTGCGATAAACAGTAATATCCCAATAAACAAACGGTAATTTCTACAGTAACATTGCAATATACAGTTATATACAGTAATATTGCAATATACAGTTATATACGGCAATATTGCAATACACAGTTATATACAGTAATATTGCAATATACAGTTATATACAGTAATATTGCAATATACAGTTATATACGGCAATATTGCAATATAAAGTTATATACAGTAATACTGCAATAAACAGTTATATACAGTTATATTGCAATATACAATAATATACAGTAATATTGCAATATACAGTTATATACAGTTATACTGCAATATACAGTTATATACAGTAATATTGCAGTATAATGTTATATACAGTAATATTGCGATATATTGGCAATACATTAATATTGTAGCATAATGTTATATACAGTAATATTGCAGTATAATGTTAATACATTAATATTGCAGTATAATGTTATATACAGTAATATTGCGATATATTGGCAATACAGTAATATTGCGGATATCCGTGTAGCGATTTTCCGAGAACCGTGGCAGTTCCGAGGTACGTTCTTGGTACTATAGCTGATAACATTAAAAAGAATATTCTTAATTTCCCGAGACTCGTAGTTATCCGGGTATTTCAATTCTCTGTCCTCGGAATATCCCGTATTTACTGTGTTGCAATATTTCGGATGCTATTGCATATTTACCCCGATATGTTGCTAATATATATCTCACATATCATCCCCCGATTGATAAAAATAATAGCTGTATATTGCTATGCCAATGTATGCAAACTTGGTGTAATAAAAACTACTAACCAATAATAAGAGAGGACTTGCTTTTTTATTTTCTTTATCTTTTTCATAATAACGTAAAATGTACGAAACTTCAACTCCATATTGGGAAAGGAGAATAGAAGTATACGTATATCTTTTTTTTTTTTTTTTTTTTTTTACTAACCATTATGAAAGTATCTTAAAATAAGGTATCGCGATATGATATCGTGAGACTTGGTGACTTGGTATAAACTGCTAGCGCATCACTAGTCTCGTGATACACCATGATAACTTACTACGGAGAGGCGGCACCGTCACAAATGTTGACGTAACAGGAGCTGGCGTGTGGTAGTTGGGTTTGTTGCAAAGGTCAGTCTTACAGCACGTGAGGTCTACGTCACGGCGACCAACGATGTAGTTGAAACCGAAATTAAATCCGTTACAATACTGCAATAAACAGCAGCCGTCATTATGAACATTGAAGATCTAAAATCTTAATAATCTTGTGCCAATATTTTGTCACCATTAACTATGAATGAAACAAGTTAATAACGATAGATTGGGGGGAGGGAATAAAATTTGTGTACGATTTCTCAGCGGGCTATACAGATACTGTGTATGTGTACTAATCTTCATAATTAACGAGACATACTGTTTTCATGATGATTCTGTGTTATAACAGTACATTAAACAATTAAGGGATACCGTTAAATTATCTTTAAATATTCAAACCGGGAAAAAGTGTAATGTTTCAAACCTAGTTTGTGCAACACATAGATTTTTTTCCATTTTTCTATGCTTGTAAGTTTAAGTTTGAACAAATTGATTTCAAGTCGATTAGGAAAGAATAATTTATACTAATCTCTCTCTGTGGTTTCTGGGTTGGATCAGAACTTTGAGCAAATGGATGTCATGAACGATCCTTGCTCCAAACGGGGATCGAACTTACAGCCTTCGGTTCAGTAGGTATGTTAGCAATGGACTACACAACCTCAGATACTTTGCGCCTCGGAAGGCCAATAAAATTCTACCCAATCGGTTTTGAACCCATGACCTTCGGATCAGCAGTCATTAGTTACCACTGGACAACGGCGCACTGTGCTAGCAAATGTTTACCTAATCTGTATCGAAAATAATATACGTATGTCTAATACATCCAACTTGGTGGTCGTGCTAACAAAAAGGATTCTTTATTGATTTTATCTATGAAACCTGCAGCAATTAGACAGAAATTGATAATTAATTCATACGGCAGATCATTGGTATGGCTCTCGACACAGACCAGTGACTCTTGTTATTGATTATTGAAAATCAAAAGCCACATGAAAACTTATACAAAGGTACAGTAATTAGCTAAGCTAACTATACTGTAATGTCACTTATCTTCATGGGGAATTAATTTCGGTTTTCGTTGGGTTTACTTTGCTTTCGTAGTATAATATTGAACATTCTACATGCGCGAATCCTTCAATTTATCTCAAGGGGAGGGGGGAGGCGACAGGAATACTTACCTACCCAACTCTGGGATGTGCGTGTAACTTCTTCCATACTGACTTCTTCCACACTCTCTTCTTTTTTTAAGATTTTCCAGGAGGGGGCGGGGGCGGGTCCAACGTTTTTTTTTCGGGGTGGGGGGGGGGGGTTAGGGG
>CM037778.1:10472684-10522684 GCA_021229015.1 Solen grandis | reverse complement strand
TGGTCCTAACTCCGCCCCCTAGGTGACGTCATAGCAGTTGCGAATTGTACACATATGACTTCCATTTATAAATATGTAAACACAGCAGATGGAATTTCCGAGATACTTTTATTTTAAAAATTTGAGTGTAAAAGGGCCATTCTGCGTGGAAATCATTTTGCATTAAGAAAAAACACATAAAAAGAGTGGTGCAAGATAAAATTTGCAATATTTATCTGTTTGAATCAAAATTTCATACAAAAATTATCTGAGTTTATTTACAGAAATATAGTAAAAAAAAACAAAAAAACTCACAGTCGCTTACGCATGTGATAAAATCTAGTGAGACTACGATAAAAAAAAGGAAGGTGGTGGAGTTAGGACAGGGGCACAGTTAGGACCTCCGACGATATTGTTTACTATGGAACTTAGAAGCAATGTGTTTGACACACCAATTACAAGGAAGAGCAACCTCTGGACATAAGCTCACTAAGTCCCTGAGTGACCTCAATACCCATACCCTGCCTTGCCCATCCACCTGTGCCCCCCAGTTAAGACTTCCTGCATCTGCCACTGGTCATTACTGTCAGTAGTTTAAAACTCTTCATACTGTTATCAGTGAAAAAACAAAGTAATTAAATTTCTTTCTGATGACGAATCTATTAATTACAGGTGACATTTTGGTTTATTTTGTCTGGAGTATGTTTCTTCCATATGAATTAAAATGTCTGGGTGTTATTAGGGTATTTAATACTTATGTTCTGTTCAGACCTATTACAATGCTGTTTCAGGGGTCAAAACCTGGTACCATGTTATCGTGGACTGCATTGTAATGAAAGGAATATTACAATATTAACAAATTAATGATCGGGGGTCCATAGCATGAACAGTGTTACAGTTAGGAAACAAGAGTTTCATTTTGAGCGATATATCATGGAAACAAGAGTTTCATTTTGAGCGATATATCATGGAAACAAGAGTTTCATTTTGAGCGATATATCATGGAAACAAGAGTTTCATTTTGAGTGATATATCAAAGAATAATGCACAGTGTTAAGTTCTGGTGCATAGTAATCTAATCATGAAGGCAACAGGCCGAAGGGATTACTTACAAAGCATCTGAATGCAACACCATGCGTAATTCCTGATATATAATGCTAAACGAAACTCCATTTCCATTTAAACACGTTTACTAGACTGCATTTATTTAGGAATTATGTGACATCATCATTGAACCATGCACATTAGAAGACAATGTATGCTGCACTCCTTCTTTGTTTATATAGCATATTTTATTCAGGAAATAGAGTTTTGTATAGTGATATATCGCAGAATAATGCACGGTGTTAAATTTGGATGTGCAGAAATCTAATTACAAAAGCCATAGGCCTGATTGATTAATTACAAAGCAACTTGCATTCTGTGAGATATAATCCATTTCCATTCTAGATATTTACAAGACTGCAAAGTTTTACAATGTGTCGATTTACACATTTACTATTAAAATGATGTGATGTCATCTCTGAACCATGTGTATATAGGAAAATAATGCACAAACACACTCCTTGTAATGTTCATATGGCATATTTTGTTGACCGTGTTAGAATGACATTTACATTTTAATGGAGTGTGTAGTAATGGATCTACATTGTAAACAGTTGCAAAATTTAGTTTTCTCCATGTTACCATAAAAATTTAAAGGCATAATATACAAAGTATTAGAGATAAAGGTGTAACTGTATTGTCCAAACAGCAGTATATAATTATCCTTTATATTTTGTTTGTTTTGGTTTAAGATCCTACTTTCAGTAATTCAGTCATTTCAGGACTTTAAATTGGCTTAGCTAAATGCCTATAACCCTTATAATGCTGTGGGCACTTGTAACTGCCTTTGTGACCAGAGCCGACACAGATCAGCATGCACATCCAAGCATGCAGTCTGATCATCATGGTCGGCATTGTTTCATGGCTATTCAGCCAATAAATTTTAAGCAAGCACCCAAATAAAAAACTAATGCAATAATCCAAACTGAAGAGAGGACAAGTCCAATTAAGAAATTTAACATGGTAAGGGTAAATTTACAGAACCTATGATTATTGTGTTCAAAAAGAATGAATAATATTTTCATGGTCTAAAATCAGTGTTATAACAAAAAATCAATTTCTTGTTACATCAGAGAGAAAAAAATAATATTTTAATATTTCTCATCTCATTTAACCCTTTCCCTCATAGAGGAAACCATGAAAAGACCTATGCGAACAGCATAAAACCAGATCAGCCTGCGAGTAACTCAGGCAGTTATGAATTAATGATATTTGTATTTAGATAGGCCTGAACACCAGGTGTATATTTTCAAAACCACTACTCTAATAAATACATTCCATTGTTAATATCCACATCTGAAGTCAGTATAACATTTTTAACTACTTCTTAATTCAATACAAAAATGCTGCATCTCTTTTAACAAACATTTTCAGATACATGATTTTTCCTCAATTCACCCAATATCAAGTTACCATGACCCAAATTAAGCCTATGTCAGTTGGTTTTGAACACAAACATGTCAATTTATTTGAAATGAGGAGAAAATGTCATGTTACTTTGCCAATTTTTCAAACTGGAAACAAAATTTTAGAAAACTTTTCTTTAAAAATTAATTTTCCCAACCTTATTACAGATGAAGAAATGCAAAGAAAAAAATATGTGTGATTTAAGAATGTAAGCATTTTCGACAGTTATTTCTCCATCTATTAGAGAGTGCTGAGAACAAAATATTTGTTACCCCAAACATTTCAAATCATTTAAATATGAAAATTTAGACTTTATTTAAATCAATAATTCTTTTGTTTATGTAATATTTTATATTAAATTATTCAATGTTGTGTAATAAAGTCTTTTAAAAAAAAAAAAAATCTTTAATGATTATTAATTCCAAATAAAATCATATACTTAGTTTTATGCAACAGTATAGGGACTTAACTAACAAACAATATGACCTCAACAGCAGTGACCTTGACCTTTGAATAATATAACCTGATATGAGACTTGTTTAAGTAATTGTAAGAGAAAGTCAATATTTCCACAGAATTAAAAAAAAATCTCAAAACCTTTCAAACAAACGACACAGATTAATATCAGGGTAATATTTGCAGAAGTTAAGTACAAGATAATCTGCAGTCGGGCAAAATTTAACTGGCACTTGTTGCTCTTCATCGATGCCATCGGTAATTTTTCATGAGATACTTTGGCATGCTATCCTATCAGCACTCCCGATGCATTTCAGTAACTTTGTTTGTGTATTTCCATAAAACTGAAGCGTCAGGGAAAATAATGAAATATTGCCAATTTATGCAATAAACAATTGTCGTAAATGTTGCATTCCTGCAATATCATGCCAACATGGCATGATAAACACTATCTCTTAAACATATTTAACTGATCAGACACAATTATTTCAACATAAATATTAATATCTATAGTTCCTGCAGGCTGGACCTGGGGAGGCTTTTTATCACTGCCACTATCTATAAGCCTTTTTTTCTTTTATTTTCCCCCGTTTACAGCCCTCCTTCTGCTAAAAAGTAATTTTCAAAAAAAAACTATATTTTTTCTTTTAATTTCATCCTCCCATATTTTAAAATTGTCATGAAAAAAGGTCAGAATCCAGGAAAGTGAGTTGCAAATGTTAAGAAAGATGGATGGAACAGTGCAAACAGAAATATGCTTCCTCCACCTGTAATTAGCTGGATGTCGCTATATGATTGAAATACTATCGCAGCGACGGTAAACCCCAATACAACAACAACAGAAATATGCTTAAGATTGAAGAAATATAAATAAATCAAAATTTTTTTATTTGTTCTATAAATCCAAGACCTTGGGCTGAAATTTGATGTACATGTATATATTTTTCTGACTGACTGAGGTTTCCACCTCCCTCCTTTGACAACTAAGTTTGATTCTGACTGTCCTTAAATTAAAGAATGGAAACCTCACCGGCCATTTCTTAAAGCACCATTTATGATCATTAGCAAGTAGGCTACCAGTTGCTTTACGGACTTTAACCATCACTGCAATAGTGTTTCTGTCATATAGCGACATCAAACTAACTACAAGTGAAGAAAGAATCAACAAACCAACAACCCAACTGGAAGGTTCTTCACATAAAAATGCAAATGACCAGGCCAGGACTTGAACTCAATGCCATGAAGACCTTTTAAATCAAGTAGGCTCTAGATAACCAATGATAAAATGATTACAGATGTGTAATTAAGACCAAGGTTCTAAACCAACTCCAGAAGTAAAGTAAACCTAAAGCCAACCACTTGACCACTGGGGTTGTAATTACATTTCCAGCAGAAAAAAAGACAAACAGACGAACCTGACTGTTCACCCTGCGGTGTTTGCGTTCCCACTTTTGTCCAAGAAGCAGACAATTTAGACAATTACAGAGTGCCAGACAGCACGGGGGACACTCATCATCGCAGTCCCCACAGTCGACAAACACGTCACAGTCTACCGTCTCCTCCCAACACGTAGACTCCTCCGAGTGATCATCACGCGGCAGCCCGCACACGCGGCATCGCTTTAAACGTTTGGATCTTTTACAACAGCCAAACATTTTCAGAGATATGTCAGTTCACACCACTTTAAAATTACTTTTAACTTAATCCTCAAAAATTGTTTTTCATGATTTAAATAATGTTCCAATATTACCAGCAATCCCTTCCTCACAATATTCACATGATTTTCTCTATCATATGAACTTTCTTGGTCAAATCCTATGCAACTACCATAACAATTCACATCTACAGCAACTAAAAAAATTCCCAATAGAATTTGTCAAAACAACAATTTGTCAAGATTAATCCACAATATATCACTTGTTGAAAATCTCAGTTGTAAGATACAGCTTAAAAACATTTAAAGAAATCTCTTAATTTCCAGAGAAATTTTCTCAATCAAAGAAAATGATTTTTGAAATCACAGGTGAGCCATTTTGCCCACTTTCACCAGAACATTATAAAGACTGATAGGAAACACGACTGGAACAAGAAGCTTCGAACAATAAGACTTGTGTTTAGTACCCTGGTCCAAATAGACGAATAAAATCATGTTCGAACAACTATAAGTTACTTAGTCCCCCTGAAATTTGATACGGTCCCATACCGCTAATGCTTCATAAAATCACCATTATTTTGCAATAAAATTTCACTGATCTAATCACACGTGCCATAATGATGCATTTTGGGATACAGGGGAGGGGGTCAAGCCCTGTGACTGGTTCCTGTTTGTTTTATTTTAACATAGGACTGGGAACCATTGAAATACCACAAAATATGGAAGGCATGTATTAGCAAGAAAAATTCTCCTTGCAAAATTTAATGACTGGTAATTAAAGTAAATTTAATCCCAATATACGTGTTAATATAAAGGCGTCATGTCCATTAATTAGCCCTAACAAAAACTGGTTTCTATTGGCTTACGCCTAGGTCTAAATATTAACACACCTTCATCAAACACTGGCGCTTTTTTTTACAAAACTAAGCTTGGTTATTAACTACTATTAAATTCTTAGTTTGCAGCCATTAAATCTTTAAAAATATTTGCTTTCATACTAAATCCTCTTTGTTAAATTTCCCTTTGGAAGGGAAATGACAAGTATGAAAATATCAACTAGAGCTATCATTGAAGGTGATTAATTCCGCCGATACATTGCCTTGACTGATCAACATGATAAAACTCCGGGCAAATGCATATTCAGTAAGCCGGGTATGATGAAGAAATTTTTTGCTCTTCATTAGTTGGAAAAAGAGACGTAGATGAGCCTTTCAATGGTGATAGAGAAGGTAAGACAGAGAGAGAGGGAGTCAGAACTGGTGATGAGAGAGAGAGAGAGGCTGGGGCTTTCATTGGTGACAGATCTTAAATTTTGTCACTCAATATGTGCACAATGTTATCAAACTTTTTGTAAAACTGGACACATTAGGAGATGACAAAATGGAACAACCCACACAATCCCAGCACCAAATCACTTTTTAAAGCAAAAGTAAAATAGATTGGAACTGACACTCAAACACAAAAGGATGAAAAAAAAATGTTACAAATGCAAGAAAGACGCACCCTTCTAGGAGACTTGAGATTCTTGTCCTCTTCTACACCGCTGTCTGACGAGGCGTCTGAAAATAATATACGTTTGTTTGTTATTGATTTGCATTCACAAGAAAATTTTATAAAACAAGCATTTTCATCAATCTGGACCAAAGTTCTCATAAAGGCTTGATCAAGTATGATCTAAGGCTCAATCTCATATTTTGTCCTAAAATTCCTGTAGAATCTATTGGTTGATCCCAATAGAAACTACAGGTCAATCCCTATAGAATCTACTTGGGCTGATCCCTATAGAATCTACTGGCCATGAATCCCTATAGAATCTACAGGTCAATCCCTACAGAATCTACTGGTAATGAATCCCTATAGAATCTACTCCAGTCAATCCCTATAGAATCTACTGGTCATATTTTGAGCAAAAGCATGCAAATCAAACTTAAAAATAGTGTTTATGAGAACATCAGCCTTAAGGTCAGAGTATAAGAAAAATATGAATTATATGATTATATGAACTTAAGCAAAGCTGTGCTCCCTACTTCTTTTTTTTCTTTTCCTGTCCTGAATTTGTTTTATTGATGAAGAACCAGTTCAGATTTTATTACTACGTTAATCCTCATGACATTTATCTTAGCCCTTTCCCTCATATAGACTCATTTTGACGCACTCAATAGGTACCACATAAAGCCTGATCTGCAGAAAACCACAGTTAAACCTTACCAAATTTAATTACAAAATCCTCATTTCCAGACCACTGAGGAGAAGCGAACGGCATAAAACCTGATCAGCCTGTGAGTTACTCGCAGGCTGATCTGGTTTTATGCTGTTCGCATAGGTCTTTTCATGGTGTCCTCTATGAGGGAAAGGGTTAATTGACTTCTGGAGAAAATTCGGATAACTATATACAGTCCAATGTAGTGTGATATCATAAAGCCTTAATTATAATGGAGCTGCACTGTATTTTCTAGGTCAGTATTCATTGATTTTCATGAATTTAAATATTTGGAACATTTTTGAATGAAATCTGAACAATAAATCAAAAATGTCCTTTTTACATAATTAATCACCTCTGCAGCTCTCAAAGTGGGGGACAAAATGAAGGTCAAGGTCACACTTTTAACAATGATATTGATTGTAAAAAAGGTGTGAAAAATATGTGATATTAAAACACATGTAATTAAACTCATTAATGCTAAAATGTTGATGTTTATTATGGCACAACCAATGAAATTTGGTTGCTATGGTGATAATTATGTCTTTATGAGCCATTTTTCCTCCATGCATGAAGAACATCTTGCATCATAGAACTGGTGTTTCTTTTTTACTAAATACTCAAAATCTCATTTTGTCCAATAAGAAATTCCTTTAATAAATGCACAATCAATCAGCAAAACATTTTAGACAAGTTCAAGTGGAGTGTACAACTATATGAGGAAGCCATGCTTGTGCAAAAACCAACAAATCTATACAATAAAAACATTGGAAATGTGGACATTAACTTTTGCTGATTTTTTATGACTTCCATGGACACATAAAATCATGGATTTATTTTCCATACTTTTGTAAAATATTTTATGTGTCAGGTCATTTACAAAATCAACGAAAGTTAATAGTCCATGAAAAATAATGATTTTACAATACGTACCACAAAAATTACATAGCAAACTAAGTCTCTGCATAACTATGCATACCAAGAACAATAATCCACCCTCTTCTATTCAACTATTAATACATGATTACTTCCCTTAAGTGTAATTCTGGTGTAAAATATCAGAGATGAAGAAATACTTTAGTAGAAATAGAGAGCAGGATCTCAAAGGCATGTTAATAACATAATGTTTCTGACTTATTTCTTACAACACCATATATATATTTGTATTATGTGGTTGTTGTTTTTGAGACATATTTCAGTCTTACAGCAACAAGTGCAGGATGACCCTGAGTGGCACCCAGGTAGAACCACTGACCTACCACAAGTCAGCTGGAAATATTTTCAATCATTGAACAGAGTATGTCCAATACTTAAAGGCCTGCGTGTTCAGTATGACAAACCGTATGTTACAGTCAGCTATGAAGCTGTCTCAGTGTCATAAAATCATGACGTTCACATATTTCTCTATAATAAGGTGCACATGAACAGCATCGTTCGTAGACACCTCCATAGCTGACTGTAAGTGACCAGTTGCATAAGTTTGTCATATGAACGCACGCCTGAATGTACAATATGTTATCAGTCATCCTGATACTGTGAGAAAAATACCAAATTTTCTTCACAAAGTCATTATCTAGTTTTCATTTTTACAACTTTTTATGAAGAGCTAGTTCAACGAACTGTGCAGAGAGACATATATCACACTTTATATACAAAAAAAGTAGATACAATCTTTTTAAGTGACACTTACATGAGCAACTGTGTTTAAATATATGTATGAGAAATATGAAATTAATTATTCGTAAAAATAAAAAAATTTATTGCAATAGTGAATTAAGCCAAATACTTGCATGTATATACATGTATACAGATAATGATTTGCATGTAATTTTATAATTTACTTCAAAAAATCTTAAAAGAAGAAATATGTGATACTGCAAACTGCAAAATTTCCACATGATGATCATACACAACATGCAATTGATAAACTGCATGCAATTTCAACATGATGTTGATAAACTGCACAAAATTATCATACAACATTCCATACAAAAACCTTGGGATAAAATTGCAGTATACTTCTGACAATAGATGACAGGACACATGAAGTCAAGCATGGAGTATGATCATGATAGAGGGTGGGAAATACATCAAAGGCAATGCAAAATATCAAAAGGATGGGGTACAGACATATAGGTAAAAGTGGGAAACCTTAAATAAAACAAACAAAATATGTAAAACTGACTTATTATTATAGATATTCCATTTCCTATTAACATTTTACAGGAATTATACCTTTTTAATGTTTTACACATCAAAACTTTAATAGTTTAAATGACCCAAAAAATAGAATAATAACTATATGCATCTTATTATTGCAAGAAACATAACAAAAATACCACAGAGGATATAAAAGATGTTTCATGATAAATGAACAAAAACTGAAAAACTTGAATTAGATTTCTCTACATGTAATGGCTACAGAATTTGCCTTTTGATCATGCAGAAACTTGGCAAAGTTTCTGGCATATCTAACACACTGTTACATGATAGACTTTCAAACACTTCAACCTTTATCATAAATATCTCTCAATTTCATTATGCAGCTTTTTTGTAGTTGAGTTGAACATGGCTAATATAAAATAATCTTTGTTTATTTAACCATGGATAGTTATTTTAACCCTCGGTTCCTGGATGAACCAGTACTAGAGACATGGAAGCATCTGCAATCAACTGACAACTTTTCTACATATTGTGCAATTACAAGAAGATTTTCAAAACAAAAGGCTGTACAAAAAATCAATAAGGATAAATTCACTGGCTAGCACAATATCAAAATAAGAAAATAATAAATCTGTGTGTGAATCTGTTTATACAAACTACAGAACTAAATTGACTCAGGCAAAATAAACGCAAACATCCAGAAGGCTAAGGAAACACAAGCAGCTGAAATCAAACATGCTAATAATGTAAGCAATCTGATTATAGATCCATCACAAGCAACCCCAAAACATGACCATCAACTTTGCCCAACCAGAGGCTAATGTCAGAAAACAAAACTGATTTGAAATACAGATTTTCTTAGCAATTTGAACTGATTCAGTTAAGCATGCTATGCGCAATTTTAAATTCAATCTGTCAGTTCCTTAAACATTTACTTATAATTAAATAATTTTCACTCTACATTTGTTTCAACATGCCTGATATTATATGCATTATTATAAAAGAAGAAAAGAAATGTATATTTACTAAAATTATAGCAAATCAAAATTCTTTTATCATATTAATTATTAAAATTATATTTTACTGTTATATCTTATAAAATACTACAAAATTACAACATATCGGTATGTGTAGATACATCTCAAAATATCTCAAGATTTTTTTCATCTCCAATCAAATTGCTTCACATTCTCGCAAATGTGTTAGATTTTTGCAATTCAAAATTTCATAAAAACAAAATAATACTTAAGATGTATGTTTCTAAACATAACAGTTCTGTGCTCAGCAGTAAATATGTGAAAGTCATAAAATAGGACTGGAATTTCCCAAGTTATAAATAACTCACATCCACAGACTGGTTTCAGATGTACAACACAGCTGACATCCAGGACAACCTTCAGCAGCAAAGACTTTAAAGCAATTTCTAATTGCAGACGAAAATGGCACCTGTTATTTTTCTGTCTCCATGTTAACAGTCTTAGGAATTGAAAATTTTATCATTTTGACAGCCCATTTAAATCAAGAAAGAAGTGTGGGACAGGTAGAGATTACTTACAGGTTTTTGTAATTTTGAGTTTTTCTAACACGAAGTGAAAATTAAGTTTATTTTCAACTAATTTAACTTTAAAGTTTATTTTCAACTAATTTAACTTTAAAGGTACAAAAACATTGAGCAGGACAGAAGTGAAACTGCAGACAAGTTGTAAATAAGAAAGGGCCTCCAGTATACTTGACCATTCCCTGATGGCCTTGTTGTGTGTTAAAACTATGAAACCTGTCTTTAATGGAAACTGAGCAAGTGGTTAATCGAAGCAGGTGGCTCTTGAATAGAGATTAAAAGATGTCAACAGAGGTCAAACACCTGATGACCGTAAACTGACTGCTTTCGAAAGGTTGGTAGCTTAGTTAAGGTGGGATGGTAGCTAGGGAAACATTAACATCTGAGTGCCCAATAGTCTCAATTTTGTTTATTTAAGGGGACCCATCACTGCAAAGAGGGGTTCCTTTTGTTTTGCCTCTGACAATGTCCGACATTATCTTATTACTGGACTGCTTTTTTTCCTCTATATTCTTGAAAATTAGTATTATCTATTCTTGGAATTTTTTTTAAATTGTGTATAATATTAGGAACACGGTTTGACACCATAGGGGGTCCTGTCCATATTTTATGTGTAAAGGATGCAGGAAGTTGCAGCCTAAGGTATTTTGTAGTCAACATATTTATTTCACTTCTGCTAGACTTTGCTTTGCTGCTGACTGCGTCACAAGACTATATTTAAAGAAAAAAAAAACACAACATCCAGCCATACGACAATAGATAAACCAGAAAACCAGTCTGCAGATGCCTTCATTCTGACTGGTTGGGCAAGGCGATGGGTCAATACCAACTAAGGCAAGGCAATATTAACCTGCTCTGCGAGAATGGTGTGCTGATTTGTGTCGCATTGGCGATGGGGGTGTCGGAGGCAGATCTGCCTGTTTACCAATCAGAGTGGGTTTCATACGTGGAGGTGGGGGGATCACAACGTTGTCGTCCCAGGGGGGCAGCTCCAGGGCCTTGCGTATCTTTGGTTTTGGTATGCCCTTTTTGCGAATCCGCGGGGACATTGTGTCTGCTTCTGAAGCAGAGGTCACAGACTGAGAGTCCGAAAATGGAATGCCGGAATGTGGGTCGGAATCCGTGGAACTCGGTGGCGGCAACTGAACTTCTGATGGAGAGCTGAGTCCTTCTGAATCTAAATTCCCTAAGCTTTCTGAGTCAAACTGAGGGGAGCTAACCCCGGAAATTTCTACTGACTGACTATCAACCCTGGGTGACATTGACCTTTCTGGGGACATTGACCTCCTTGACCTTTCTGCATCCATCTCTGGATGCCACGAACCAGGGTCTGTTTCTGAATTATCGTAATTTTCCTCCCCTTCAACACACTGTCCCCGGCTTGGTACACCATTGTCAAAGTTTTCGTCCCCTTGATCCACATACCCTCCACCCTCCTCCCCCATATACTCATCACCAACCGGAGGCAAATCCTGCATTTCATTATCGTAATTCATCAAGGGTTGCCCAGTCGACATGTAATAATCCCGATCACTATGGTGACCATAGTTTCGAGGCTGGGGCGGACCATTCTGGGCACCCTCCCCATCATTATCACTATCAATCCCATACTCCATCTGTCCAGTTATAACCGACTCGCCGTATTCCGTCTGATATCCAAGAATTTCACCCTCACTCATATTTCTCTGAAAGTTTTTCATTCTGTCTGCCTGCGATTGTTCGTCTTCGACATATGTTGGGTCAGGTAACTGATTCTGATCGAATGACACACATTTACCATGCCCGTTTGTGAGTTCACTATCGGCCACCTCCATACCTTGTCCATTATTTTGAACTGCGGCCATATTTGATTGAGGAGCATACGGGTCAAATTCACTCCCATCATAATCTGTGAATAAGAAATGTGGGTTAATTGGAAACCACCACCAAAATGTTATTAACTTTAAATCACCATGAGAAAAACCTGAAAACTGAAGAATAAATTAGTTTAAAAAATAGACAACCAAAGAAAATCAAAGAGCTGAAAGAATAGATAAATGTTTTTAAAAGGAAAAGAACATAAAAGAAAATATGATCAACCATCTTTCTAAAATCAACAGTTTTTACTCTCTCTCTCTCTCTCTTTCTCTCTCTCATGTATGTGCACTGTTTTCTCTAACATTTGAAATTTTCTTCTCTTCTCCCATAATCTGCCACTCTAAGGATTCTCTGCTATTCTTTAATTTCTCTCAATCTTTGAACATGTAAGATTTCAAATCCTCTCCATCCCATTTTGTCACACTCAAATCAATGTATTTATAATAGGTAAATAAACAGTTTCCTAATATTTCAAATGGATTATTAGAAAATAGGCCATTGTAATGATGCAATTTTGTGTGGTTCCTATAAAAAATTTAACGACTAACTGGGTAAAAGAATGAAGTAATGGATGATTCCATTAATCAAATTTTATTCCTCAAGAGAGAATCAATTTACTTGATTGTTTTGCCTCATTTCACATTCATTAATGCCAGAAAGGGTCTTCTGCTAGTCAATATATGTCTGAAAAACAACAGCAGGTAACAGATCGGTACCAGATCGGTCTTTTTTCAGCCCCTCTCACGGCACGACTCCAAAATCCTACCGCAATACCATGTGTATATCTTCAGTGGGAAGACTTGGACCTGTGTTCTCTAAAATACATATGTATGATCTCAGCTCAATACAAGCTTCATATCATACTTAGATCTCTATTGAAACTGTAATACGCATAGTTTGAATCTGAATATGAAAACCATACTTAACCCTTTCCCTCATAGAGGACACCATGAAAAGGCCTATGCGAACAGCATAAAACCAGATAAGCCTGCGAGTAACTCGCAGGCTGATCAGGTTTTATGCTGTTCGCTGCTCCTCAGTGGTCTGGAAATGAGGATTTTGTAATTAAATTTGGTAAGGTTTAACTGTGGTTTTCTGCAGATCAGGCTTTATGTGATACCTTTTGAGGGCGTCAAAATGAGTGTATATGAGGGAAAGCGTTAAGTATTTAGCCCTGTCTCCTCAAAAATCATAACTGTTCTTAGTTACATAATGATATATAATGCTCAAACTCAGGGAATGGCCATTTGATTTTATTGGGTTTTGAGTATGAGATATGAATTTGAACCTGAGACTGCACTAAGTATTTTCAATAACTTAATAACTTAAAATAACTCAGAAATATGTTGATCTTAATCTTATTTCTTTTACCTTAATTTTTACATAAGGTTTGATCTAAGTAACATCTTACAAATTGATTAATAGAAATCTTTAATATTTCTCAATGGTCCATTACACTACCATTTGCACTCCTTTGAAGTTTACACAATAATCAATATAATATCAAAATTGATAATGATCAATAATCTCTTGAATTAAGGGTGTAGTCTCTTTTTTCTTTTTCTTTTTTTACTATCATTTTGTTGTTTTTTTGCTTCTTTTTTTTATCTATTTATCTATTTTTTTTTCTTTTACAAATATCATCATTAATTAAGGCAGCATTACTTGTAAAAATTATGATTCTTAATTGATTTGCTTTTTTCATTTCATTATTATTAGCTACTATAATATATACAATTTATCATGATCCTTTGCCTTGAAATGGACATTACAGTACATAACAACAAAGGGTTGAATAATTTTCCAGACAAAATATATTACAAATCCAATGCCTAAGGTTATGATATCTGCTGAGTTTGCAGTTATATATGTTAATAATGCGTCTGCTGGAGACATTTCCATCTCTCTGAAACTCTCCTAGCATTGGCTGGATGTTTTATTTATCAACCAAACCACATTTCCAAGCCAATTTCAATTCCAGAAATCAATAACAAGTAAAAAAACAACAACAACAAAAACCTCACAGCTTCCAATCTGTCTGGTACCTATGAATTAGAAATATTGACGAATGCCACCATTCACTACCATTTTGAAAACAATATCACACATCTATTATGTCATCTTTAATATTCTAACCAGGGATATAGCAGGACAGCATTCCATGTTGTACAAAGATAATCAATATATAAGTTATATTTAACTTGTTTTTTTACTGTTCCTGACCTGCTGTGGTCATGAAACATTTTATACTTAACCCTTTCCCTCATATAGACTCATTTTGACGCACTCAATAGGTACCACATAAAGCCTGATCTGCAGAAAACCACAGTTAAACCTTACCAAATTTAATTATAAAGTCCTCATTTCCAGACCACTGAGGAGCAGCGAACAACATAAAACCTGATCAGCCTGCGAGTTACTCGCAGGCTGGTCTGGTTTTATGTTGTTCGCATAGGTCTTTTCATGGTTTCCTCTATGAGGGAAAGGGTTAAATACATTGTTATACACTGCTTTCATAATGCTTTATTTTGACTAGCAATTAGTCTGATTATCAAAATGTTTTAATTTGAATTGATTTCACAACAGTTACCTGAGCTTGGCTTGTCTAATTCTAAATTATTCATAAGGCCAGGACATAGAAACTCCACAAACTGTTTCCTATTACAAAAAAAATCTTTTTAGCCAAGTGGCTAGGCTATGCTGTACATTAGGCCTAAAAAAAAAAAAAAATTGTTTCAGGTAACCCGACCCTACCTAGCAAAAAGGTGCCGACCCTATTTTTTTTTTCAGTTTTCAAAAAAAAAAAATCCGAACTTGCCGATCCGTGACGGCGTAGTATTAGTCCACCTTTTATACTATGCCGATTGTAGAGCCAGTACAGGTGCCATTTGGACTATGCAACTAGTATTAAACAATTTCTGGGCAGGCTTTCACTTAACTTTTCAAGCAAAGATCGTGCTCAAACTTAAAATTTTATCTTTTATAAAGAAATCTCTTATTTTATTGCTACTGCACTGAAACTTTGACTGCCTGTAAAACTTCCTGTGTCAATAATAAAATTAAATGAGAAATCCAAAGTTGAAGTTTTGAGAATGAGCATATTCTCAGCTTGAGATATTTCAGTGTAAGTCACACCAGCCCAGCTTTCAAGGCTTGTTTTTATCAATATTTTGAAAACTTGTTTATTAAATTCCATATAGAATGACCACTCATGTAATATCCTCTATTTATCATCTGCAATATATCATCTGCAACATTTTGTTTCTTACAAACATAAACTACAATAAAAAATGGACAACTATGTAGTTTTATATATTTATTTTGAAACTGCCTTTAAATAAATTCTCAGTAAACAAGTAAAAAAATAATTTCAAAATGTACATGTAAAACAGATGATTTCAAAGTAAATATGTTTAGTTTAAAGTTACTGTTACAATTCTTTTCATTTAATTTTGTGCACTTTAACTTCCCAATGATCTATTAATGATTTGTAACAAGATTTTGTATTTGTAGGCCAGGAAAAAAAAAAAAAAGAAAAAAAAAAGCCTACCTACCCTACCTAGCTTTTTTGGAGATGTTACCCTAAACAAACAATTTTTTTTAGGCCTTACAAATCACTAAATGTGTCAATACCACATGTATGCCTCCTAACCACAATAAAATTGGTAGTATAAATTTTCCCTAAACTACAATAAATTTCATAGTATAAAGTCAAGGAGCCATAATTTTATCAAAGATGAGTGAAGTGGAGAAAAATGTGAACAGTCGGTACACAATATTAGTTCACTATATAAATACCAAAGGCACCGGCACCATAATATTTGCAAGAATGGTGAAATAAAACCCAAAGTGAAATAAAATCAAGAAAACCTTCAATTTTCTAAGACCAAGACCAAGGATGGTAAATAAGTTGGAGTGCTTTGAATTTTAGGTATGCGGATGTCCTGTGATGAATTACAGATGAAATAGAGGAATCTATCAATGCTGGTGACCTTGACATTGTTAAAGTGTTAGAAAGAGTCATCACTAACAACACCATTACCTGTATTAGAATGTTACAAATAAAAATTATGTACCACAACAGTTAATATTAATCAGTTATGATTTCAATATTGTTGTTTTAGAGTTTTCTTGACAGCAACAGCATGTCAGCCATATAATGATACCAGGGGGACTAACAAGGGGTGTTTCAAAAGTACTCAAGAAATGTTTACAATGTTTGTAATTTTCCTTGATGTCCATGGTCTGATTATATATGCAACTGGTTGTACCATCTGTCTGTCACTAGATTATTTCAGAAAGAGAAAGTGTTAAAGAAACTTAAACAAGAATGTTTTAAACAACACCCTCACACTGTTTTTAAGCACCTATTCTTGCTGCATGACAATGCCCCTGCACAGACGTCTGCTGTTGTGACCTAGTTTCTGAAGGAGGAAACCGTTTGAGTTCTTCCACATGTACCATATTCCCCAGACCTAGCAACATCTGACTATTTTAAAAGACATTTAGCTGGTAGACATTATAAGTCCCGACATGGCCTTGGATCCAATGTTTTACCTGAATGCCTTTAAAAATTGGATTTAATGTTTGAACCTTTGTGTGCATATCAATTGTGACTACTCTGAGGGAATGACCTGTAAATAGATAAAAAATTATCACACCCATGCTTTTCATTATCAAAGTTGCAATACTTTTGAAATGTATATTAAATCAGTAATAAAGAAGGCCTTGGCTGAAAGGGATCCAAGTGACCCTACTCAGACTTGATCCCATAGCTTTGAGAAGCTATGTGACTATAGCCACTTGGCCTCAGCTGCCCCAGACAAACAATGTGTAGGCAGATTTTATAGTATCAAGTCCACATAACTTAACAAAAATTGCATCCTCCTTGGAAAACTATTTATATCTGGAAAGGAAGTAAATGTCTATCCATAACAAAACCTAAACATCACAAAAACACTTTTGTTAAAATCTCAGACACTGATTCAGCAATCAGGATTATCAATCTTCCACCAGACAATGCAAGAAATCTCAAACCTCTATATATACTCTCAGCTTAACTGAAGTTATTTCAGATATCTCAATTACTCTTACTCTGCCAAGAACTTGTCTGAGCCATTCATCATGGACTGGATAAAACTAACAAATTTCTGCACACATACATTATCATCAAACTCTCAAATGAACCTGAAATAATTTAACCAACCTCCCTGCAGAGGCAATTAAAGATCAAGTTAATGATATAGGTCATGAAAGAATATCCACTATCTTCATGCAATTACTCTCCAATCTGGAGGTATTTTTTTTAAAGATGCATATAGCTCTGATAGGAAGTGAGACATCCTTAGAAAAAGTGCAGCATTGATTGCAATCTCCCAGCAGAGTTGTTGTTCATTCCTCACTAAACCATCTCTGCAATGGGCTCAGAAAACACTTATTTAACACCAATTGAGGTGTATTTTAAGGATCTAAAGTATAGAAGCATTAAAAATTATATTTTGAATCATCACAAAACGTATGGAAATATTTTTTTTCTCATATTTTTATGATGGGAACTATTTTCCTGCTTATTACGCAGATAGGAACAATCTGCAGATGTAAATATTAACATATTCAGCCGGATATCGTACCTGCCTATGAAATTGTGCATCATTACGATGAGAATCTTGTGCTGAGAGACAAACAGCGTGAATCACGTGAGATTCAAACTGTCAACAACGGTCTGAATAGTCCCTTTCACAGTTTCTATTTCTGCACATTTGGAACTACTTTCTGAGCCCACTACAAAGTGTAAGTAATGTAAGCCGATTTGTAAGAGAGTGCACTGATTGGCTCCTTTACCTAATCAAAGCACTGAAGGTGTGTGTGTCTCAAGTGAAAGAGGGTTTGACGAGCTGCAGATCTGCTGGGTTACTTTAGTACTCAGTCTGAGAATCTAATATCTTAGCTGTCAATTGCTAAGCGCTTGTATCAAATACCCACAAGGTATTGCAGCAAAGGTCAGTTTTACAGGCAAAGGGGCTTGTAACTATATTCAGATAAAAATATAAAGGTTTCGGTCATTTCATAATGTTGCAATAACTCCTGGAGGTATCTGAGGTCGATAGCTTGATGTGATTATTAGTCTGTTAATTCATCTGCATGGTAAATGTGTACATAAAGTGAAAGTTATGCAACATCATAGAGAAATAAGTTCTTTTGTGCTTTCATGTCACAACTGATTATTGTGTCCTGTAAATATTCATTTTTGACAAAAAACTGATTTTTCATCACTTTTGCTTAATCTCAGCATACCTGTGTTGAAGAGCAATGATCAATCAATATTACAAACTTGAAAAGTTCATCAGTTTTCAAAGTAGAGATTCAAATATTCAGAAAGTGGGTAATGTAGTTGAGTGACTGACAGCACTCATCTAAAAACCTGATTATGCCTCCAAATCAAATGTTTCCAATATGATTTGGTTTCCAATACAATTTAATCGTATAACCTATTTAAAATAAACCAGGACTGCAAATTATACATTCAATATTCTATATATCCCAAGTAAAATACAATGAAAATCAAAAGGCTGTGTATCAAACCAACGACCTTCAGGATCATGTTCAAGTACCTCTATAATGTGGCATAGAGCTTCACCAGCACATCACATAACAACTGGTATGATACATACTGGGAGAAAAATCCCTGAGAAATGACACAGGATGAAAATGCCAGGTATGTATTCATCCGAAATAGTTCTGCAAAATGCAATATCTGGGCATGTTTTCATGACGAGACAAACACATTGACAAATCTGAGTCTATGTGGATAGTATGTAGTAATACAATAAAACAGCAATGGTTCCACCAATGTAAAGAATCACATAGAAAAGGCCAAACATAATCCCGTAAAAATACCAAAGCATGTCATCAATAGGTATCAATATGCTTATTGAGTGTAATGTCCAAACAACAATGTTTCAGACATTTGGAGACGATGTCCACTTGAGACAGATTTAGTGCTGTCATACTGCAGTATCACGCTGTAGACATGTGGCATAATACCACACACAGCCACATTATCCTGACACAGGACCAACCAGTCCTGGAACTACCTTTATATGCTGAGCACCAAACGAGGGAGCTATAACAGTACATTTTTTTACGACATTGGTATATCGCGGCCGGGTATCAAAAACAACAACCTCCCTCTCCCAAGGCGGACACTTTAACTACTTGGCCACTAGGGATGGTGGATCTATGTATCAGTGAAATATACCACAATACGATTTTGTTAAGCAAAATTTTTACAACTAGCTGGGCTGACACTAACTGAATTTTATTCCTGTACTGGCTAGGACTGGACTTGAAAACATCAAGAGTAAAGGCCTAAGGACTGGACTTGCAAGTTGATATTTTTCTTGACAGTACAAACTTTGAAAAGTAATGTAAACATACATGATAATTCACATACTTCTGATCAACATTAGCAGTTAACTGTCTATGTAGCAAATGTTTAGCACGGAGATTTCATCAGTGTTCACCTACTGTTCTATTTAAAAGTTTACGTGAAAAGTAGTTCTTTAATCTTGATTAATCTAAAACTCACAGGAGTTTGAAAGTTGGGCAGATAAATAGCTTGTATAAAACTACTGTACAAATAGGTCTTTGTAGAAGGAAATGTTCATTGAGTGTAGTTTTGTACATGTTTCATTGAGAAAGCATGTCTTGTGTTAGAAATGTTTATCTGATTTACAGGATCTAAAATAAGACTGGTGCCTGGATAGCATAGTGATAACATGCTTCGCTTCTCACCAATGCGTCCCAGGTTTGATTCCTGGTCATGTACATGAAAGGGTACAGTGGTCACCCACCCAGGCACGTGGGTTTTCTCCAAGGTCTCCAATGTGCAGATGTGCCGCCATGGGAGCTTTCGCGAGTGATTAATATAAGTTTGTTACAAGAACTTGTTTCATAATCAATGCAAAATAAATAAAGTTTAAACTTAATATAAAACTGACAGATTTTGTTCCATTACAGGACTGATAATGACTAAAATTCCCCCATTTATACCGTTATTTACCGGCAGCACTAAGCAATACTTCAATAATGAGAGTCAAATTTCGTAAAACAAGAATAATGCAATGCATTTCTAACCAAGTTAAGATTTTAAATATTTTTAGTTCTAATTATAGTGGGGTGACAATTGGCCAAAAAGTAGCTTATTTAAGGAGTAGGTGGCCATAAAAGTAGAACAAGCAATGTTATATACCAAAATGTTCGCCAATGTCTGTACTATATGAAACTGCCGGCATAAATTGCCAACGCCTGGTGCGGACTCGGAAATCCAAGATGGCGTCCAAGATGGCCGCCATAAATCGCAAGTTCAGAGAAAATATTTTATCTGTTTGTTACAAATTTATTTACAGAGGTAGTTCAAAATATTTGCATGATTATTACTCCTTCCATAATGTACATCAAATTCATATAAAACAATAGCAAATTCAAGGTCAAGGTCAAGGTCATTTCAGGGTCAAAGTACAAAAAATACTCCAAAATTTGATATCTCCTACCTACTTTTTCTCATTTTATGCATTTTTTATACTCAAATGGATTACTTTTAGTGATAGAAATATTGTTATGTGTGTATTCTTTCATTTTAAAACTGTTTTGTATGATATCTGTGTTTAGATTATGTATAAACTTTGGTAGTTTACACACATACACATTATCCAAGATGGCCGCCATTCAGTTGCTGTATCAATGATCATTGGATATTTCATTGATAAATACCATATATAAAGGTCAATCTTAAGTGTTTGAAAGAAATTACTTTATTTTAGCATGTATGCAAAACTTACAAATTTGATTGACATTTCAAAGTCAAGTTCAAGGTCATTCCAAGGTCAAAACACATAAATTATCCCCAAAAATTTGATTTGTCTACCCTAATTGTTCTAATTTTAAGTATTTTAATTAATGTAAGTTTAATTTAGGATGTTAAAAAATCTTTGCATAGATTAGCATCATTCATGTTTGTAAATTCAGAGCTTTGACTATAGCCTCTTAAAGATCAAATTCAAGGTCATTTCACTGTTGAAATACATAGTTTAAATACCCCGAAAAAGAAAAAGATATCCCACCACTATAGTTATATAGAATTTTTTAACAAAAGCATATTGTTTTTTTAAATGTTTTGTTTGATAATATTATTTAGATAATGCATTATAGAAATGGTTTACACAAAAGCATACTGTTAATAATGGCCGCCATATATTTAATGAATGTTTCAATTGTTTATAATTGACAAAAAATTGAATTGTAAATGTTTCATTGGATTTTCATTCATTTCAGCATGCTTGTGAAATGTACAGATTTGATTGACCATTTAAAGTGATTTTAATGTCAAACTACCTAAAATTTCATATATCTGTTATCTTACTATAAACACTTAAAATTACACAGTTAGGCAGCTAAGAAATAGAAACATTGCCATGTGTATATTTCTCTGTTTCACATAAAATGTATTTAGATTGTTTGAATACAGGCATTTTTCATTTTTATATTATAAGTTTCTACAATTATAATCAAGAGATAAATGTATAACCAACAAAAAGGAAACTTTTTGGGAAAGGATATTTGTACTAAATAGGACAGTTGTATTATATCAATAAAACATTTTTATTCCAAGTTAAAATTAGGTTTGAGATAATTAGGGCACTAATATTTGAACTGTTGATTCAGTTCATAAGACCATTAGGTGGCCCAGGTCAGAATTCACATTAAGGTCTAGTCATAATTTCAAACTTAAATTTTAATTAGAAAACTTAACTCTATTCTCCGGACGAACTAATCCATGATGCAGGGATTGTAACCTGTACTACCAGGAAATGGTCAGCAACAGAGACGGTGAACCAGGCAGAGAGCTCACTCAAGCATAAAGACATTGTTGGAATAACTGCAGTCGGATGTCAAGGTATCAGCACTACCAAGACATTACTGTGGAGGAGGTCAAACCAGAAAGAGAGGTTAGCCATGATCCAGTCAGAGGTCAGGAAAGTAGAAGAACATACAGACAGGCAAGAGTGGTGGAGATGGGATCACAGGAAGCATGGACTACGTGAAACACCACAGACAGGAAGTTAACTTGGGAAGAAATCTGGAAGTATAAACCACTAAGTCTGTCATTAATCATCAAGTCTGTCAATGATCTCCTACCATCACCAGCGAATCTCTGTCGATTGAGACTTAAGCCGACCCTAAATGCAGCCTTTGATAGACCAGGCACACTTGAGCATGTTCTTTCATCCTGTTCTTCATCACTGACACAGGGGAGATAGAGATGGAGACATGACTGAGTCCTCAGAGAGTTGGCTGATTGGCTGGACAGTGAGAGAGAGAAAGAAAGAAAGAAAGAAAGATGGAACATGGAAGAAGTAACCCTCAAATTGCCCTTGTCAAGCCAGGTGAACCAACGAAGAGAGCAAACCCACAGCAAGCATTGATCCTGGATGGCACCACCAGATGGAACATGGAAGTTGACCCCGGGAAGAGGCTTGTTTTCCCAGGCATAGTCTAGACCACCTTTAGACAAGATATTGTCCTTTGGTCCAAGATGGGAAAGAAGCTCATCATCATTGAGCTTACAGTACCGTGGGAGACAAGATATGAGGAGGCCTATGAGAGGAAGAAGGCAATTTAAGTACACTGAGCTTCTAGACCTTTGCAGGCAATGAGGTTGGCGTACTTGGCTGTTTCTGTTGAAGTAGGAGTTAGAGGGTTCTGTTCACAGTCCATCTGCTGACTGATGACAGTTGTTGGAACTATTGGCGTAGAAAAAAGGATGGCTATCCAGAGACTGAGCTAAGCGACTGAACGTGTGTCTAGCTGGTTGTGGCTTAGACGTGAGGAGAAGAGTTAGATGTAATCAACCAACACACAGTGATTTTCAATGTGGGCCCACCCGTCACGAGAGTGTTCATGGATTAAAGGGACAACACTCAATGTCGGCGGACTCCATGCTGATGATGTTGGTTGAGGAGCAGTTTACACTGTATATCTACACATATAGTATTTTACTAGATAATATTGAAATTTAGGTTAGTGAATGTTTATTGCTTTGAAAATGATATGAATAATGTTATTTTCTGGGAAAAATATGTTTTAGTTTCTTGAAACCTCAAAATTGAGATTTTTGCATTAAATCAAAAGGTTTGGGTATCATATAAAAATATGTTGTGAAATATCAAACTGTATCAAAGAGTATTACAAAAGTTATCATATGACTTTTTCAATTTCTGGACACATACTGATACATGTAACACATTGAAAGGGAAAGTTTCTTTAATTTTTAATCTTTTAATCAGCTATGTGAAATTGAAGAAAAAGACTGAATTCTGATTTTGCAATATCAAATATCATTGTTTAAGATAGTCGTTTTGGTATATAATAAACAACTCTAGCTTTGTATTGGTAAAAGCTACTCAGGATACTTTAACTCAACAAAACATGTTATGATTGTTACCGTTTTCAACTGCTGTATGGCTTTGTATCATTTTGGACATCTATTTAGATTGCATCTTGCACATATATATATATATATATATATATATATATATATATATATATATATATATATATATTATTTGTCAACAGGTGATAAGAGGTAAGGGCTTTCTTTCATGAGAGGTTACTATGAATTAAGAACTAGAACTTCCAGTATCTGATATCATATCACCATTCTTTCCCTTTAGTTCTGATGAAATAATATCATCTTGTGTGAAGAAAGATAAACATTTTAAACATTTACCGATGATGACAGAAAATGAATTTCCCTATCTATTATAATCTTCATTAGATACTTCAAATCATCTGAGGTCCACTCTCCTATATTTGTGCTGAGATGGATTCAGTGAAATATAATATTGTCTGAGCAAACAGAGTGGACCCTGATCAAACAGCTCCTACCAGGAACTGTCTTATCTGGGTCTCCATTATGAGCCAATGGGTCAAAATGAGTTGATATGAGATAAAACATTAAAAATACAAAAATTTAATTCCCAGGCCAATCTTTTAAAAATTTTTTAAAAATATCCCAGAAAACATATACATGTTTATTGTCCTACAATTATTCACAAGAAATCATTGTTTCATTTACATATTTTGAAAATGAAAATGTCTGTAAAGTTAACAACTGGTACTGATAAATAGAACTAGGTAATAAAATGGTGGAAGTGATTTTCAGAAAATGGCACCTTTGACCTAAAGCTGGTAAGCAAGGTAAATTTGAATTGTTCTACAGTTTTGTATCCTATACCACACAGCTTTACAAATGTATACAATCGGGTAAAGTTCGGGTTTATTTCTGTGATAAAGTTTGCATTATCATCTTCTAATTTTAGCTTCTATTTAAACTTTAAAGTCTTTTTGGACTGAATAAAAAAGAATAGGTATCTCAAGGCAAAGTTTAGTTACTTTAATAGATAATGAAATTGGTTGAAATTCTCAATTTGCTTCATTGTCATAAAACACAACAATTTCATCCCCTCCACCCACCCCCACTCCTCTGAAAAAAAAAATAACTCAAGCAAATATCATATTGAATAATAATGAATGTCCAATGACCATTGAAACAGCCAGTGAATGGTGACGATTCTGGACAACAGCTGAATGTATAAAATAGGCTGTGTTCAAGCAATGTAAAAATAAGACAATAACAATAACTAAAAATAAAATTATGAACTAATTGTATAAAGTAAAAGAGTTAATAACAGAAGTATCAGATTTTGGGGTATTTATGCATTTTGACTATGCATGAGATGACCTTGAACATGACTGTTTATTGGCCATTGAAATCTGTAATTACACAGGCTAAAATCTTAAATTTTCCTTCCTGTAATTTAAAAAAATTTAAATTAAAGCCATCATGGACAGAATCTATTTATGAAACCATACATATAGATGCATAATCTTAATAACATTGTATAAAAAAACTTTTTCAGTTGAAAAGGTATGCATAAAGCAATATTTCTGTGACAAATGTGATCAATTTCAGCATATAAATGCATAAAAAGAGATATTAGAGAGAAAATAACAAATATTTGGGTATTTCATGTGTTTTGACCTTGGAATGACCTTGAACTTGACTTTGAAAGGTCAATCAAATTTGTAAGTTTTGCATACATGCTAAAATAAAGTAATTTCTTTCAAACACTTAAGATTGACCTTTATATATGGTATTTATCAATGAAACATCCAATGATCATTGATACAGCAAATGAATGGCGGCCATCTTGGATAATGTGTATGTGTAAAAACTACCAAAGTTTATACATAATCTAAACACAGATATCATACAGAACAGTTTTAAATGAAAGAATACACTCATAACAATATTTCTATCACTAAAAGTAATCCATTTGAGTATAAAAAATGCATAAAATGAGAAAAAGTAGGAAGGAGATATCAAATTTTGGAGTATTTTTTGTACTTTGACCCTGAAATGACCTTGACCTTGACCTTGAATTTGCTATTGTTGTATATGAATTTGATGTACATTATGGAAGGAGTAATAATCATGCAAATATTTTGAACTACCTCTGTAAATAAATCTGTAACAATCAGATAAAATATTTTCACTGAACTTGCGATTTATGGCGGCCATCTTGGACGCCATCTTGGATTTCCGAGTCCGCACCAGGCGTTGGCAATTTATGCCGGCAGTTTCATATAGTACAGACATTGGCGAACATTTTGGTATATAACATTGCTTGTTCTACTTTTATGGCCACCCCAACCCCCAAAAGTCACTGATTGTCACCCCACTATTAAGGTTGGTGAAATTGGAGTCCGATGCCTTTAAAGACTAAATTTGGGGTCTAAAACAGGGTTTTTATTGAACATTGTTGTAGATTTGCATGCTAATAAGTAAGAAATTCAAGATCGGGAGTCTATAGTCGAAACAGTGCTATATATTATAATAATAATAGCTTTATACATCAACTGTTATACTGCATCATGACAGAGCTTTTTCTTTCTTTTTCAGTTATTTCCCGACTTTGTCTTCACAAGACAGATATGTAGTGCTGCCTCAACATGATTCAATAACATAAATGTACCATATATAGACAAGTGCCAAGTAGTAACTGTATTTATTAGAGGGAGCACATTTAACCCTTTCCGTCATATAGACTCATTTTGACGCACTTAATAGGTACCACATGAAGCCTGATCTGCAGAAAACCACAGTTAAACCTTACCAAATTTAATTATAAAGTCCTCATTTCCAAACCACTAAGGAGCAGCGAACAGCATAAAACCTGATCAGCCTGCAAGTTACTTGCAGGCTGATCTGGTTTTATGCTGTTCGCATAGGTCTTTTCATGGTTTCTTCTATGAGGGAAAGGGTTAATACATAGAATACAGTCTGAGAGGGCATCATAATACATGTATGTCATATGACATATTGCTACAAGAGGTGTATATACCTAGGTGCTGATTTGTTTTATGTTCACACAACACATGTTAGTGTCAGGAACAATGAGCAATCAAAACATATGACCTACTTAACTGACAATGATTAATAATTTATGACCCATTCAGTGATAAGTCTACTCATTCATGAATTGCAATAAGTAGAAATTACAATATCGCAGATGTAAGCAACTCTCGATTGAATAAAGGGATCTATTTTGTCACTGTTTTTCAGTTAGAAGGTGACTAAGGCAGCCTTCATTCTGTGTATATCTACCATGTAAAAATGGTAAAAAATGGGGAAGCACAATTTATAATAAAAATATGAAAATAAAGTTTATATTGATCTGGTTATTAACAACTAACATGATGCCAAACTCAGTGTATCCCCACAAAAAGTTAATACAGGAAACTGCTGAAAGCAAGTGAGAGTTTCGTGCATTTTTTTGTAAAAGGCAAATTCAGCTTTTCATTTATTACCAGTTATGAATATTTAGTTGAAGGTGATCTGGCTTAAGGTTAGTTTTAATTAATATCTGTCTGTGTAGAAAAAAAAACTCTTACTTTGTCCATATTTTTTCCATATTGAACCGATCTTTTTCTGAAGATTTATATGTGAAATTTTTCATTCAAATTGGAACAATAAATACTTTCTGGCATTGGGAATATAGCTGAATATAAATTTTAAAACAGTGGGGAAAAATCCCTTTAATACCTATAGGGGGAATTCAAGTCTTCTGCTTCTGGTATAACATTTTATATAGCAAGACAATGCTTATATCTACCATGGCTTGCAAGTCATATTAACTAATGAAAATTTAATTTTTAATAAAATTTTGTGACAGGTTCTGCATTATGTAAGAAGATACAACATTCTCTCTCTTTTTATGTGCATTAACAAATGCATTTAACAGCTTTTTGCTTCAGTTTCACAGCTATATACTTATATATAGCTGCCCCTTATATATAATGCAGCCCCTATGTATCCCACTAGATGAAACACTACGATAGCAATATCTATTCCCAGTAATGTAGCTCCTATCTCGGAGTGTGTTGAGCCGGCCCCTGGTTAGCAGACGGACCACGTATTTATGCTGGCTTAAACCAGGCAGCTGGTATTGACACTGACTGCAGTCACTGGCAATAAATGATCCTGTAATGGCCCCTGAAACACCTATTCCTGAGTAAACACAGGATCTAACCCTGCAATTTGTACATGATATGACTGACAGGTCATCTTTCCTCTTGAATAATCCACGGGCCCAAGCAACAGGTTATTCAGGAACTAAAGACCTTATCAAGATATTAGTAATGTAGGATTTTGATACCTCTGATGCTAAGGTTACACAATTTGTGAATGAAATAACATGGTATAGAAGATAGGGAATGCTCAGGTTGCTTTATGTAAGGAGATACAGACTTGCGGCTGTGAAATGTAAATGGATGGACTTATCAAGTTAAAAGGTGGAAAAAAATGCTGACAGTTTTAAGTTCTTTATTTGATGGATGGTGACATATGTTTGACTGTATGAGTAATACATCTTTTGGTGGGAGAGGAGACTATGATGAGACTGATGCCCAAAACAGCTCCATTATAACACTATATATGCAAGTATACTGTATACATGTATATATACAGTGCAGCTCCATTATAACACTATATATGCAAGTATACTGTATACATGTATATATACAGTGCAGCTCCATTATAACACTATATATGCAAGTATACTGTATACATGTATATATACAGTGCAGCTCCAATAAAAACACTATATATGCAAGTATACTGTATACATGTATATATACAGTGCAGCTCCAATATAACACTATATATGCAAGTATACTGTATACATGTATATATACAGTGCAGCTCCATTATAACACTATATATGCAAGTATACTGTATACAAGTATATATACAGTGCAGCTCCATTATAACACTATATATGCAAGTATACTGTATACATGTATATATACAGTGCAGCTCCAATTTAACACTATATATGCAAGTATACTGTATACATGTATATATACAGTGCAGCTCCATTATAACACTATATATGCAAGTATACTGTATACATGTATATATACAGTGCAGCTCCAATATAACACTATATTTTGGGTTCTTGTTCTGCTTCTATATATACAGTGCAGCTCCAATTTAACACTATATATGCAAGTATACTGTATACATGTATATATACAGTGCAGCTCCAATATAACACTATATATGCAAATATACTATATACATTCATATATACAGACTCCATGTAATGATATATTTTGGGTTCTCTTCAATTTGTATTAGACTGCATAAAAACTGTGTGAAAATTCACTTTACTCATTCGTCAATTAATTACCTTGACAGACATGTCACTGTAAAATTCTTTGTTATTATAGGCAAATTCAAGGCTGAAATTAAGCCTCACTCCCGTAGGTATAAAAAAAAGTTTAATATGCAATATTTTTCTGAAGTTTAATTTGTGTATATTAAAAAGAAAATTAAAGTTCTCTTATTATAGGCAAATTAAGGCAATTTTTTCTGAAGTTTAATTTGTGTATATTAAAAAGAAATATCTGTTAGTTTCTTCTCACTGTAAACTGTGAAAATTAAAATTTTCTTGAAAAATGCAAAGTCCCAATTTGGGTCAAAGCATTATGCATAAAATCTCCCAAATGATAAAAGACCCTGATCTTTTTCTAAAATGGGTAGAAAAAAAGCGGCAATGGGTTAAAATCAGCTGTCATGGTTCATTATCAATCTCCCCTATCCTTTTAAAATATTCAACCATTAGTTCAAGATTAAAAGAGCACAAGGTATCACACTGTGTAACCATCTGCCGAGTAATTCCCTTTATCAGACCCTGTCCTATCCCTAATCCCACTTAATGCTTGAGGGGACATTGAATATATACGCAAGCTGTACAAGGTATGGATGTTTGTTGGTTGATTAAACTTAGCCTTAGGTGATACACTTTGTCCTTTATTTGACATCAGTTAGTTTTTGCATTGAACCAGTGAAGAAACTGAGGAAATGTCACCTGAAAGTAACTGGCAGTTTCCTCCCCGACTGTATTTGCCTATAGATTAAATGCTCTGCTGACAGTATTCAGTTTTTCAGGATTATTGTCTACATGAGACAGATATAGTGCTGCCATACGTCAGTATCACACCGTAGACTTTTGTCATGATGCCACATCCAGTCACATTATTCCGGACACCAGACCCAACCAGTCCTTCAACTGTACCTGTATCACTTTTAATAACTTTACAGACCCTTAACCCCAAAACATTCAAAATCATCATTTCTTCAAATAGTTGTTTTAATCAGGTTTGACTATAAAAGTGTAACCATTTACCTCAGAAAGATGTGTTTAACCCTTGGCTCACAGAATAGACCTAGATCAGGAAGTTCCTTCAAGTTCAGCATCGAAAGAGACAATAGTTGGATATAAGGGAGTCTGGGTGCGATACCCTAGCTCATTTTGCAAATAGGCCTCTTGGTTCTTTTACAATAGCACCGATACACGGGAGACAAATTCCTAGGTAGAACCAGTAATGAGTACTCCGAGTTCATAGCAACCCCTATTTTGACGAGTGCCAGGCAAGGGTGCATCTGGTACCCCTAGAATTTTATAGAAATACCTATAATGGCAGATATCTGTTCCCTACATGAAGTATGGTAAAACAGCTGCCGAATATTTCAGACAATATTGGATTAATGAAATTTCATCAAAGTGATGCCAATCATAAGTTACTTCATGAACGCAGCCCCTGGAGCTGTCATTATATATAGTTCACCCAGGACACTTCTCTGATTTGACTTGATTATTTGAGTTTACCGTCGCTTTGACAGTATTTCAGTCATATAGCGACACCCAGCTAATTACAGGTGGAGGAAGACCCCGAATGCACGGAGGCATCCGGGTAGAACCACCAACCTACCGCAAGCCAGCTGAAAGGCTTCCTCACATGAAAATCCAAATGACCCTGCCAGGATTCTAACCCACGCGGCAATGGGCTGAGTGAGTGTTAAAAGTCAGACACTTCCCTCTTGACTTACATTGCTCCATGGCTCAGTTACAAAATTAAATATTATCTTTGACTAAAACTAGCGGTATATTCAAAAGCTGAGTGGTCACATGATCCCTGGTCCAGATGGTCACTATGAAAACTTAAGTGAAAGGTCTAACTGATCACAGTATAACAGATTCAATCAGACCATTCACACAGTCTTATCTAAATCCCTGAAGAATGTTTACTGCTTGCTTAAAAGGGGGTTTCTGATTATCTATCCAGTATACATTACAAATAAATCTCTCAGTAATCCAAAATGAGATAAAATGGTATCCCCACAGGCCAAATGTCAAGGAAATTAAAAGATTTATTCCTCTTTTCTTTGATAGTAGTAAACATTGAATTTAGTGATGATTATGAGCATTTCTCTTCTTCAAATTAGCTACACACAAGTTTCATACAAATCTCAAATAAATGGTATGAATATGAAAAACATGGAAATGAAAGTAACAATATAGCATGCTATGGTTAATTTATCTTTAAATGATCTATAAAACACAAACATATATCATCAATTTATTGTTTGTTATTTTTTTGCATTGTTTGGATTTAAAATCCAACCAACGGTATTTCAGTCATTTGGAAACTGTCAACTGTTGAACATGAGACAAATACATAGTGCTGCCTCACTGCAATCGATATCACACTATACAGGCGGCATAATACCCGTCACATTATCCTGATACAAGCCTATAGTCTGCAGTTATTGAATAACCATTATATGCCGAGTGCCTTCGGAGTCAATCCCTTCTCCTAGGAGTTCCCATATTGTCAATGGTCATGTAGCTGTAGCCCAGTGGTAGCATATTAACTGAGAATCCCAAGGTTTTTGGGTTTGAACCCCATTTAGAGGAGTGGGAGGGGGGGGGGGGGATTTCTTTCATTATACCTTCCTATAGGTGCAAAGCACTTGTCCAAACCAGGAACCATGGGGAACTTGAGTAGAATAAGTCATAGGAATTAATTTCCCTTAAGTAGAGTCAATACTGGCATTTACAGAAATCCCTTGAGTAAATAAAAACAATAGCATGCGTCTGCTTATAATCATCCATTTCCAATAAGGATGAGGATGGGTATAAATGCTGTAATAGCCCTTTACCTCATGAATATTCATGTATGACTTAATGAATATTAATTTACTGAACTTTAAATGGTATAATTATGAAACAATGGATTTTTCTATGCCATGCATGAGCAACAATATTGCTCCTGATCTGGGTCTGCTCTGTTTGCCAAGAGGTCAAAACAAGTCAATATGAGCCTGAGGTAAGGGGTAAAACAGCCTTATTTCTCAATCAGTCCTATTGATTAATACATCTGCTGATGACTCAGTTGTTCAATCTTGACCAATTCAAGTTTTGCAGACGAACAAACAAAGCTTAGTAATGATTTCTATTAGGATATTTTTACTCTTCAGCGCTTTTTTTTATCATTCTCTCTCTCTCTCTCAAACTTTCTTCCCCCTATCCTCCCCTCCCTACTTCTTTCTCTACCTCTTTCAACTCCTTTTCCCTCTCTTTCTCGTTCATACCTCACCTCTCATTCTCCTTTCTTTTTTCTTCCCTGATTCCCTTTGCATCCCCTGACCATTCTTTTCTCCTTTTATTTTCTCTATCTCCACAATCTTCTATAGATACCCCTCAATAGGCCTCTCTCACTCACACCCTTCATCACTCCAGTTTACTTAACCCCTCATCACTCCAGTTTACTTAACCCCTTCATCACTCCAGTTTACTTAACCCCTCATCACTCCAGTTTACTTAACCCTTTCATCACTCCAGTTTACTTAACCCCTCATCACTCAAGTTTACTTAACCCCTCATCACTCCAGTTTACTTAACCCCTCATCACTCCAGTTTACTTAACCCCTCATCACTCCAGTTTACTTAACCCCTCATCACTCCAGTTTACTTAACCCCCTCATCACTCCAGTTTACTTAACCCTCACCACTCCAGTTTATTTAACCCCTCATCACTCCAGTTCACTTAACCCCCTCATCACTCCAGTTTATTTAACCCCTCATCACTCCAGTTTACTTAACCCCTCATCACTCCAGCTTACTTAACCCTTCATCACTCCAGTTTACTTACAACCAAACAATGATACTTATTTGCTCACAGATTAATTCTTTACAGCTTTTCTCACTTCTCACAAATCTACCACTAATTTTGAATTTCCCCACACTTACACACACAATAATTCTGGCAATTACCTATACCTCCTAAGGAAAATCAGGAAATAGTGAGAAAATAAATAACAGGAAATAAATATTATACCTGAAACTGAAAATTATAACATGATTCGGTTATCGGAAATAATTGTAAAATCAACACAAATTGAAATTCTTTCATATAAAAAGCGATATTATCCTGAATTGAAATCATTTTATTGAGTTACTGTCAGGTGCACATCTTGGCGATCTTGATCTGCATACCAAATATGGGCAGTGACGTTCCACACAAGTACAGATGTGGGGGATTTTATTGAGCCACAGAAAATTTGAAAATTAAGACGGAACTGACGCAACCTTAAGATATTTATTTCAGCCTAAATATTGCATTTTGCATGTCACTTTTAAAATGACAATTACATGTTGTTTTTTTACTGACAAACTGTATACATCCGCGTGAATTATGTATATGCCTGGAAATGCACCTGACTGTATGAACAGAGCAAGCAGTATATAACTTTTTCAACCAATGGGTGACCTATTATCGGGCTGATCAGGGTTATAAATATCTTATCTGGTTTTTCTTGGAAGGACAGGTGAAGTATGTAACTTCCCAACTTAAGCAAATTTAAAAATTTCAATGATGTGAACATGCATGTATGTAAACAGAATAGCTGATAAATATAAATATTTGCTATCTACTTAAACCTGGCAAAAAACAGATAAAATGATGTTTAAGATGTCGGTGATCCATGATAAGGTATTGATTAAACATCTTTTCTACATCAAGAAGGTATGTAACTCAGCAAAATAAATGATTAAAAATAAACACCAAGGGCCCTTTGGGTCAAGATTCAAGGTCACTGATTAAAGTTTAAAGCAAGGTTCAAACATATGACCTCTGGATCTTTAGTTTAAGATACATTCTTTCAGACCCTCTTCCTGACTTGTATAAAAGAAGATCGAAAATCATTTGAAGAGAATTTAGATTTGACTATAATGATGATGATGATAACATATGGGAGCATTCTGGAAAAAATTTTTGTGATATCTGTAAACATTGCGATGTCACTAATGTACAGTATCATATGTGAATATATAATGGAAATACCATACGGCGTTGACATAAATAGTTTATCAACCATATCATTTAAGACATTCAAACTGCAATAAAAGCTTGAATAAATAGCTCTCTTCAAATTATCAACTTACAAAGACCCTTTTATATGAACCCTTTTACCACACATGAAGATTCACAAGAATGACTTATACAACCAATTTAAAACCAGATCAGCCTGCAATGTATCTAAAAATAGCTTCCAGGCTGATAAGGCTTTATAAAGGTAAATAGTGGTGAAAAATAAATAGAATAGGTAAACAGTTTGTTAATAAACTAGCACTAAAATATATCAAATACATGATATTTGAGTATTTTGAGCTCAATTAAGGATTAATAAGTTGATTAATTTATTAATTGATTGACAATTAAAGTCCTATCATCTAAATTCAGGGTTTTACCTTGTATACTCATGTTCTGTAATTTTTCCGCTGCCTGGTCCGTCATTGTGAAAGTTCTATGGCCTTTTGCAGACACCAGAGTATCCCAGAACAAATATTACATCCACAATCTGAATATCGAACACACTCCTCCAACCACTCCGAGTAAAGCACAATATTTCTGAATATCACAATATTTTGCAACGATATTTTATATATTCCAGATGTTCCCCAAACTCTTGTGAATCAAATGATCTGCTGCACTTGTTTTGTTCACTGTGATAATCCACTTCTGACTGGGTCACTAAGCGCTACTTGGTCTGAACATCTTCCTGTAAACCATAAAACCAAATATTTAATCTCTACACTGTAAGATACGATATGATATTTTTAAATGTTTGCGACCATTGATTTGTGTTACTACACAACCATAAGGGACCGTCTCAAGCGTGCTAAGTTATAATTATCTCTTCAGATATCTGTTTTTTGCCTCCAAGCTGTAGTTATAAAATGAACAACATATCACAATACAGAGACCTTGAATTATTCACTACTCGATTACAAATCTAGACAGGTTTCGCTGTTTCTCACACATGGCAGTCCTTTGTACCAAAATCAACAAGCTAAAAATATCAATAGTGCACAAAATAATCTATATATTAAAGAAACTAATGTACCAATGCATTGCAATACAATCTAACAACTAATCTGTCCCTTCATACCTGGGACAGTGTGTCGTCTGCTACATCAGAAGCTAGCCAGGTGTGAATGACAGCTGACAACAGGGGACCTTTCATATTGATTTCTCAGACATATTTTATGTCCATCTCATCACTAAAAATATTGTTTTTATTGCACCAGACAGGCTGGATGGACCAATAGTATGTTTTATAGTCAACTGGAATACTTTAGTCTACAGCTTATCAAATAACCGATATGGGTTTATAGCTGGAATAAATCAGGCCAATTGTGTTATAAAGTCCTCAATTATGGAATTAATATTGCTTCGATTCCAATATCAATATTTCCAATGTATGCGTTCATTGTGGGTGTTTTTCCATACCCTTTTGACAGGCAATGAAGTAAATATTGCTAAAAAGCACAATTATATATTTTCCATTCATTATCATACCATTCTGAATTATGTCACCACAATTTTCAATATGAGAAAGTTAATTTATATTAATAAAACATTCAGTTTCATATTCCAATATCCTACTCAAGATAAATTCACATGAAAGGATCTATTAACTGATAATGCAATTACTTAATTATAAAACAAGATATCTCTATGTCTTAGAGCTATTGAAAACATTGTTATAAACATTAAAATATAGAATTAATGTAGCATAACAGTAACATTTGATAAATAATTATTGAATCAAGGAAATTTCAGTTTTACATCATCACTGTGGTAGATGATCTTAAGATAATCTCAATAGATTTCATAAGAATTATTTTACCTGGCTTTGAACTTATACTACAGGCAATTAAAATAATGCACTAAGATTAAACACTGCTAATTACTAACAGAGATATAAATGTCAGCATAAAATGTTTTAAGAAGGTGACTGGGGCAAACCATGCACATATTTCTATTCAATAAGCACACAAATAACTCATGAAATAATATTGATAGCAAGCAATTTAAGTCTTTTCTTTCAGGAGGGTAAATACAGTCCTGTACACAAAACTAGAGCTATCACTGAACGTGATTAAGGGTGCCGAGTCAGATCCATTGGTAACATACTTAAATGTGGATCCAAAGGTTGTGGGTTCAAACCCCATTGCAGGCACAAAGTACTGGTCCAACCCAGGAAACATCGATTGGGATTAGTATAAGTTGTATGAACTTGTTTTTTTAATTGATTTTAAATAAATAAGTTTAAACTCAAGGTGACTAATATCCCTGCTTCAAAACCTTGACTTAACAATATGAATAGATAATTCTGCAGATCAGACAAAACTGGAAGCAATGTGACAAACAAAACTAATCTCCTCCTCCCTTTGTGAAGCTGGGATTTCAAGTGCATTTTCTTTTTTCAATTTTTCGAAGCATTTCCACAATTTTTTCTCCTTTAATTAACATCCATGCCACTTTAATCTCCAAAGGCAGCCCCCCCTCTTTGATGTATTACAACTAGAAAAAGAGGTCATAGTTGAGTCTCGTTCAAACATGATCTGCTGATTTTAGAGAATTTGTTGTTTACATACATAACATAGCCATCATCCCTTCAGGAGTATAGAATACACTCTCCTGACCTAAATCTCCACCGTAGACATGTAAACATGCAAGCAAATTGGCTATTACAATGCCCTAACACTTGGATGCGTGACAAGAAAAGTGTTTTCATCAAATAACAGAATAAACTAGATATCACTGAAGGTGATTCATGTCACAACTTATGTACCTTGATTCACAGAGCCATAATGACAGGAAAATATTTTTTGTAATTTACAAAATTTAATGAGGTCAAGGTCACACTTGTTTCTCACAATGCAGCCTTCTTTTTTTTTTAGCAGTGAAAACATGCCCTGACTTTCCCATTCATGGCTAGGTCTATTTCTTACAAAGAGTATACAAAACTATTTCCCTGTTATTGTTTTTTTGTGTGTAAGTCAGGTCAACCTAGTATTATCCCAGTGTAGCTATTTTCTGTTAACATTGAAAAGGTTCAAGGTTAAAGCATACCTTAATCAAATCTTTGTAGTTACATCACACATTGACAATAGTTCCATATTTATTATTAGCAACAATTACCTTGAAATTAACCCTCCCATCCAGAAATACAACCCAAAGCTGCATGATCAGTAAAAACCAATATACAAGCAGACCAAGTAAGTCACCATCAGTACTTTGATTGAGGCCTGGTACCCAGCTATAACACTTAACAGCAATAGTGGAAGCAGGTTCCAAATTATACCAATAACATGTGCTTCAATAATTCAAAGAATACACATGTATAAAACATACAAGATGCGGCAGTATCCAAGAAACATGAACACACCTCTTCACTCGACAAATAGGCCTCTCTGCTAATTTACTGCATCCCACAGTTTCCAACCAGCTGTTCCCAGTCGGAAAAAGAATTCCTCACATACATGTAGGAAGATACTTATCTTCCAGACAATGTTGTTTTGTAAACAGGCACCGAAGTTGAAAGTGTGTAAGCCAATTTCTCAGCTGGAATCTGGAAGGTTTAATTTGATCTTTAACATATTGATTTTATTTGAGCGGAAAGCTCCAAGAAAAGGCTTTTCACACCTTCCTTGTGAAGAGAAGCATGATAAATATCAAGTGCCATACGACCAAGATAGGGTTCACTCTAGTTGAATTAGGGACATAAGTGAAAATTTAATTGTTTTTGTAAGTGATGGAGTGTTTTCTGGGATAAATTCCATATCAGATTAAAAAATCAGGTTTTCACTGGCATGCAAAACAAACATCAAGTTTTTAACATTTTTGTTCTTCTTCAAAAGGACCAAAGTATTTGCTGTAATCAAACTAAGGAAGCTGAAACTTCTAGATAAAAATGCTGTAATGTCATTATTTTCAAGACTAAATCTAGCAATAGACGATGTTCAAAATAAGATCCAAATCCTTTCTCCTGATGTTGTTGTTGTTTTAAGTCTCATGTCTTCAGTTGCTGCGCATAACAGTATAACAGTATTTCAGTCATATGGCAACATCCGGCTAGTTTCAGTTAAGTTTAAACTTATTTATTTAACGTCGATTGGGAAACAAGTTCTTACAACTTATACTAAGCCTCCTTGATGGTTCCTGGGTTGGACCAGTACTTTGTGCCTGGGAAGGTCATGAAGAATTCTTGCCTCCAAGGGGGTTCAAACCCACAATCTTCGGATCAGTGATCGGATACGTTACCACTGGACCATGGTGCCTCTCAGTATACCTAGTACCTAGTTTCAGTTTAAAGGTAGACACGAGTGCACAGAGGCTGTCGGCTAGAATCTCCTACTATCGTCAGTCTGGCGGGTGGTTTCATGAATGACCAGGACTGTGCTCTAATCCCCAGTGGTGACAGGTTCAATGCTATGATGTTGGCAACTTTAACCACTCAACTACAGAGGCCTCTTCTTATTATGATGAAAAAGTCAATAGAGAACAATACACAATGAATGTCTGATGATAAATAGGCCAGGTACGATGAGAACTGACAAAATAAGATATTTTTTTTATTGGCTATGGCAGGAGTCTATGATACTGTGCCTGGCACATACCACTAGTGATCAAAGCCACATTCAGTAACACTACAGAGGTCTCTAACAAACCACTCAGAGTTGCCTATTTAACACCATTCAATGATTCACTTGAATTCCCATTAATTAAGACAAGGGTTCTGGAAAAGGTTGCTTGGTTTACACCTCTCATTCAAAATATGAATGTATTCAATGTGTACAGATATATTCAAATTAACTAATCTGATTATCCAATAGCTGCCTTTAGATATAATGTGACCAATGGCTGAACTGGTTTGCACAAAAGAGTACATGAATTTGTGGTATTGTTTGTATGCATCTGATCTAGTCATAAATGATAAATAACCCCTTACCAATAGTCAGGTGGGGGTTTAGATTTTCAAAACTAAACTAGAAAGGGCAGTTTCATTCAATAGAGACAACTGACACGTGTCAGACACAAACAGAACTAGTACCATCTCAATGCTGTAAAATATCGAAATGGTCAAACCAGTCCTGGAACTATCTTTACCTACACAGCATCATACCGGTATATCTTCAGCCTAATATATAGGTAGCCCCAGGAATGATTGGCCCGGTGTCAGGATAATGTGACTGGATGTGGTATCATGCCACTTGTCTGTGGAATGATATCACAGGTGGGTCTGCCTGTTACAAGCAAACAAGGTCACCAAATGACTGAAATATTGTTAGTGGGATGTAAAACCAAAAGCAAGTTAATCCTAGTATCAGTAAATTGTAAAATTTTACATTACAGTAAGACTATCTTGCCAGTTACCATTTGTAACATTTAGCATTCCTATAGAAAGGACAGCATTATGCACTTAGGCCAAAAAAAAAAATAGCTCCATTTCTGGTCTCCAGCAAATAAAAAAGAAGGTCAGTAGGTTGGGATTTTATATATATATATATATATATATATATATATATATATATATATATATATATATTTTTTTTTTTTTTTTTTTTTTTTTTTACATGAAACGAAAGGTAAAAAAAGGAAAATATTTTTTTAAAGGCAGATGGGTAAAAGAAATAATTTAGGGTCGGTCAAAGAGGGACCAGAAACGCAACTTTTTTTTTTTTTTGGCCTTAGTCAAAAATTGCATACATACTTTTGAGCGTAGCAATGGAAGTAATTATGACTGATGCCAAAACTTAAGTTTCCAAAGGTAATCAATACAGAAACAATATAGACAGTATGTGAAAGGTTTCTGCAACGGAAGAACATGGTTGGTTCAGTTTAAATATTTTACTGATTTTAAGTCTTACATGAAAGATTTTATTGCTTACAGCACTGTAATAATATTCTTTTACTCAAATAAGTACCGCACTGATCCACTAATTATACCACATTCTACGAGGGGTGTCCCAAAAATTCAAAGACTTTCATACAATGCTGGAGATGATCCAGCCTCAATCTGTATTGAGTGCTGACTGTGAAAATGAAGATGTCTGATTAAAGTAAGGGATGCCCAATCAAGAATGCAAAATCTACTGAAAAGCTGCCCCTGGAATATCCACATTTTATGAATTCAGTATATTTATAATAAATTCCAATGGCATGTCTTAAAATCCTGGTATGGAAACAGACCTATAACAGGATGAAACTCAACCATAACTGCAAATATTACTGCAGTTATAATATTTGCCCTTCTCTCTCTCTCTCTCTGTCCACTCACTCTCTCTTATCATCATTCCTTTAAAAACCTCTGTACCTCCTTTTATTCACTCTCTCTCTCTCTCTCTCTAACTCCCTCCCTAAAAGAAAAACCTTCCTTAATAACAATATGCATGACATTCTCTCAAACTAAAGTAACTGAAGAAATCCTGGGAGAAACTATACCCTAGAGATACATAATATTTTGTGCTTGCTTTATAACTTTAATAATTTATTATCCTAACATAAGAAAGATGTATTTGTTTCACAGTCCTGTCTTTCTTGCTTTCAATGATTTTATGTTACATCATAAACTTTTTCCTAGCTTAATGGAATAACCCAATTACCAAACCCATCACATGTTCAGTAATCTTCAACAAAACCCCTTCAGAGCTCTACTCAAATTGCAGAAGTCATGGCTTTACATGTTTGCAATGGAATGACTTCCTGAGGAAGTCATGAAGGAGTTTACAACTATGCAGACAATGTCCCTTCTCTGTCCCTGTTTTATGACAATGTTTTGCTGCAGACGATACTGAAACCATTATCATTAATATTTAATCATGCATCTTCCCTTCTGGGAAATTACAATAACAGAGAGAGCGCTGTAAGTATGACAACTATGATCCTAACACTTCCGCTGTTGGAGGGACCATTTGACATTGACAGCTGTTTGCAATGCACGGATATCTGTCGTTTTCCCGTTGTATGCCTGTCAATACAGCAACAGTTTATGAGCTTTTGAGAGAGACAGACCTTGAGCTCTTTATATGCAGAGAAAAGAGATGAATGCTCCAGAATTATGACAGAAAACTATGACTGAGCTCAAGCCAGGCCCCATATTCTCAAAAGTACTCTAAGACTCAAACCCCTATTGAAACTAATGGGCATTGTTTGAGTCTGAGTATGAAACTCATACTTAAGTACCATATTTATTTAAAAGAACACGGCGCCTGATCTTTCTACTGATTTACACATAACATGCTTTGTAAAGTTTCTTTTTGGAAAATCAACTAATACTGTGCTAGAAATACTTGCAAACTGATTCACAAACTGATTTGCAAACTGATTCACAAACCTTTCTGTCTCTTTCCTCTCCTGCACACTCAGTGTTGCTCTCTTCAACTTGTTTCTTTTACCTCTTGTGGGAGACAAGTGATTTCCTAAAATTATACTATTAACTTTCCAAATTTCTTGGATGGGACATAATTGCAAGGCCAAACAGCACATGAGAGAGTCATTCATTCAAACTCCAATCAAAACCTCTCAAGTACACTGATCAAAACAAATTAAGATACCCCATCTTCTCCTTAACCTCTTTCTTCCTTAAATCTAAACAAGATTTCATACCATCAACCACCTGTGGTAGCTCCAATCCATCAGGAATGCATGCTTACTCAAACAGGCTGCAGGCACCAGCCAGTTGACTCAACCACACTGGCAGAGTGGAACCAGCAAGTCTCTTGCCCTCTGACAATGGATCCAGGCTGCAGGCATCCACCTGTTACTCAACCATATGATAGAGTGGAACCAGCATGTCCATCAGGAGCACCAATCATTCATGAGTATCTCCAGATTACCCCCTATTGAAATCTGACAACAAGAATCTCTGGCTACTTTGCCTCATTAAGATACTGGGAGGGTACTGTGCCTATACCGAGGCCATGATCTGTTGATGCCTTGTGGATATCAACCCCTTGAACACCATGCCCGAGTTTATTTATATGTTGAGATGAGTGTTTATATATCAGACCAGGTTTATCTAGCGGCCTTCTTGAATGAATGATCTTCTGTTTGTTGGAATGTGGCCGGAATTTGTTGTTTTTGCTACTGCTTCTGTTTTTACAGAAATTCTTGGTCCCATCTGAAAGATTTTTCCAGCGAAAGTCCAAGCCCCTGGCCTTGCCTCAAGTCTACTAATGATGAGATCAACTGCTCACAAACTCATGTGTTCCTTTGAGTAACTCAAAAGCATGTAATTAATGCAGCAAAAATTTCCAAATGGAACATTCAAAGCTTTTGTGATTCAATTTAGAAAAACATTCTGGCCAGAAGACTGGGTCAAAATGTGGCCTATGGAGTGTTCACAAGTTTTTTTTTCTGAGATTTGACCTACTAACCTACTTTTTAACTTTATGTGAACCAATTCTGAAATCATTAGATCATGAAGACAAACATACTGACAGATTACAAAAGCTCATCAAGAGCTAAAGTGCTCTGGTGATCAAAAATTATAAATGTTTTGGAGTCTACCAGCCATGCAATGCACCTTCAGTCATGCAACCATTGATCACATGATACTCCAGCATTCATTGGTTAATATGCTTAGTTAATTTAAATATATTTATAAACAATGGATAGGCCAATTGTGTCATAGCTCAGATTTAAAAAAAAAAAAAGATCAATGTTTAGATACCTTAGTACCATTTATTTAATGTAAGGCCAAAGTTTACAGAAATATGTAAATTAAAGCAAAGGATTATCCAGTAGTTTTACCAATAAAAAGAATTTGTCATCAGATATATTTCTTGTCCTTTTTTTTTTACTATCAATACTAATTCAATGAAGATCATATTTCGAGACTGTACCTGAATAAAGACGTTACAGACCTAAATTCAGAAATTTCTCCTCCAAATGGAGCCTATCTTTAGTCCGCAATATATCAACGATATTCTATAACGATTACAAAAGCAATTTCTATTGCCTCAAAGACAATCATTATCTTGCCGACACATTCAATTTATAAGCAGATAGTTCTGTACAGAATTAATTCTCAGGAGACAGAATTTTACCAAGATTTATCAGATAATTCTGTGGTAATTCTGGAAGAGATTGATATGAACACTGTTCTAATAACATTTCAGTCTTTCACAAATTGTGTCTGCTTTGAGACAAAGTCCTTCATTACTTTACTGTGCTAGAAAAACTTGTGTGGCACTCAAAGTGCTATTCAGCTTGCAAGTTATGACTTCATTACTTTCTAAGCCATAAACAGACTTCTTAGTACAGGTGACTGCTTAGTACAGGTGACTGCTCAGTACATTTGACTGCTTTGTACATGAGTACAGGTGACTGCTTAGTACAGGAGACTGCTTATAGTACAGGTGACTGCTAGTACAGGTGACTGCTTTGTACAGGACTGCTTTGTACAGTTTGCTGCTAAGAACATGTCGCCTGATTAGTACAGGTGGTTTGTTTAATACAGGTTGCCTGCTTTTTTTGACTGCTGCTGCTTAATACAGTTGACTGCTTAATACAGTGGCTGCTTATTACAGTTATACAGGTGCCTGCTTAATACAGTTGGCTGTTTAATACAGGTGCTGCTTATTACAGTTATACAGGTGCCTGCTTATTACAGTTATACAGGTGCCTGCTTAATACAGTTATACAGGTGCCTGCTTATTACAGTTATACAGGTGCCTGCTTAATACAGTTATACAGGTGCCTGCTTAATACAGTTGGCTGCTTAGTACGGGTTGCCTATTGTTAACACAGAAGACTGCTGACACAGATCAAGCTGTATTATCCGTGTGATGGAAACTTGTTTAGACATTATGGAATAATCTGATTTACTGTATCAAGATATGTCTCGCTAAATGCCCCATTCATCATATTAATACCCTGCTCTTCTAATATTCTGTACTCAGAGTAGCTAGCTTCCATTTTATCGATCCTACAATATCACTATATTCAATGCAATCCATTAAAATCACACTGTCAAACACATTTTCTAATGCTTTTATATAATATATTTCAGTGGTTAAATTATTTGAACATCCATCCTGTCTTGAGTACAATCCCTGTCCATAACATATAAACTGACGGGCAAAAGAAACGCCCCATTCCTATTTGATGTCCGATTTTTCAGTATTCGTGATTTAGAAGTACAAAAACTTATTATCATCTGCAAATTTGAATGTTTTTAATTAAAAAATGATCGTAAAGAAATTATCAAATTGTTACAGTTTAAAAAAATGTAATTTTAAATAGACCGGTCAGAGAATTTTCCTTTCGAAAATCAGAAAAGTTAGAACTAAACCACGTTAAGGTCTACAGCAGGTAATCCCGCGTTCCCTCAGTCGTCTTCTAACCGTATAACGACTTATTGGGCGACCACGGTTACCGACTACTAAAGGCGACGTCGATTCCGCCGTCACAAACCTGTCACGCAAATAACGTTGACGTATGAAATGATCTTGTCTTACAGACACGAGGTCTTCCTGAGCTTGGCCGATCAGCAAACGTTCCCGTAACTCTAACACGTTGAACAAGACGCCAAATCGTCGAACGCGAGACGTTAAAACGTCTGGCGACTTGTTCTTGAGTTCGCCCGCATTCGAGCATGGCCAAAATGCTAGCTCTCTCTTCGGAATTTAGCATTGGCATTCTTAAATACGAATGTTTAAGCAGAAAATCTCTGAAATTATGATTGTCTATCGACTAGCACATGTAACTGTGTAAAATGTGATCGATTTCACCACGTGGTAAACATACACATGGTGCACATGGAAATCATGAGCAGCCACCGGAAATGGACATCGGGCTGAATAGAAGCGCACGATTTTTTTTTGCCGTGATTGTCGGTCAATGTACATATATACAGACTACATTTCACTAAAATTTCAATAGGTATGAGGAAAAAAACGCCAAATTCCATTTCTTTTGCCCGTCAGTATAGTTACCATAGTCATAAAAGATGTTAAAGCAAATAAAAAAAGAACCAGATGAAATAGTAATTTGAAATAAAACCTAAGCATAATAAGCTTGCTTTCAGCCTGTTTTAAGTGCTTCAAAATAATGAAAAAGGCATTTAATAAATAAAAATGATTTCACCTGTTTGCTTCTTATTTTAGTCAATTTCTGTCATTTGATGAAAGCTTCACATTGTTCCAGCATTTGTTCTGAAAACAAAATCAAAGACCAAACTCATTAAGTTAATTTTTCACAACAGTTTCAGCCTAATAATTCCTAGAATTATGATAAATAAGTATGCAATATTAGAGATCTGATCCCTTCAACTGAAAAATTAATGTTTCTTTGAAAATTTGTTATTTCAGAAAATAAAGGATTTGTAAAATTTTACCTCAGCGAAAATATGTTTCAAGATTTTTTATGTATATACAGCTCATGGAACTTTCAGTTGATTTTAGAATGCATTTTACAAAAGTACAACAGTTTTCTGTTTTCTTCTCATTAAAGTAAAATTCAGAGCCTGTTGGTAACTAGACATAAATAAAGAGGCAGTTACAATAGTTTTGCACCAAGCATTTGAAATTATGTTCGTATTCCAAGCCTTTAATCTTCTTCTCATAACTGTTTTATGATGTTTACAGTGCCCACACAAGGCAGTGATACCAAGAGGGAGCTCAAAGATGTATGTGACTTTTAAGTTCCAAACTCAAGGGAAATTGTCTTGTACAGTGAAATGCAGCTTTTGTAAACAAAATGACAGTATTCCTTTCACTCTAGTCACAATTTGTCATCGTTTTTGCAAGTTTGAAAGCATTTCTACAGTACATCACGTGGCATTTAGTTGAAGCTAGGAACGTCTCAGTTTACTTTACAGCTCTCGGTTATCCGACAGAAACATGCAACCAGACAAATTGCCAGCTATAGATCATGCATCTGTAGCCCTCTCTCCCTCTGTCTAAAACCTTTCCAATACTCGCTTCACTACCATCTTCATGTACACTGAAAATGAAATTTTCTCCAGGGAGAGCAAAAGGCATCCACATTTGCCTGTAAAACAGCTGTTTTGAAGGCGGGCATCTTTCCACCAAATCTTTCAAGAAAGCACTATCTGTCCCTTCAATCTTAGGAGAAAGTGCTTAAATTCAAGCTCAATGTCACTCATTCTTATGCACTTTACCATAAAAAAAGTTCAAATCGGATTTTGAAATCAGCCAAAATCGCTTATTATTTCCCTAATCTTGGTCTGTGAATCGAAATACTCTGCGGATACTCCGCGGATACTCATGATACAGCAGGAAAATGCTGCGGAGAAAGTGGAAAAATGAGTTGGCATGCATTTGGTTCCAGGCATGGCAGCTGTAAGATTTGCACATGTTTAGAGATGGCATGAACTGCATATTTGTATAGACGCTCTCAGCTCTTCACATATGTCCTTAATGATGATCTAATGACCGTGAAAATGTCTTCTCTTATTATCGCCCAGAATAATTACCGTGAAAATCTTTCCTTAAATGAAAATACAGTAACTCTTCAGTAGGAGGTAAACTACTATTTGCCCATGTGACTGTATTCTATTCATTTTCTTATAATGATTTCAATTCATTTCATATTAATTAATCCAAAATAAAAGACTTCAATTAACAGAATACTGGCATATCTAAAGGCTCAGTGTTTGGGTTTTACATATTTGTACCATGCTAAAAAATAGCAGTGAATAAAAAAAATAAAAAAATAATTAAGTGATAATCATGTCAAATGAAAAATTTCTTAACAGTAGAAATTACAGTTTAAACTCTATTAAAATGCAATATTTGGGGTCCAACTCATTATATTGGATTGCATAATAACTAGACTGTTTACATTATAAATATTCACATACAAATTTATAACCTGATGACTAATTGACTGAACTTTTAATGGCATAAAAAACAATAGTTTCTTTGCCATGTAGACTGTGTAGAATCAGACATGTAATATTGTTTGCAAAAACAGTGGAAACCCTAATCTGACAGGATCAGTCTGATTAGGATCTGCTCTGTTTGCCAGGTATCAAAACAAATAGATGTGAGGTATGACAATGTATTAACCCTTTTCCTCATATAGACTCATTTTGACACACTCAGTAGGTACCACATAAAGCCTGATCTGCAGAAAACCACAGTTAAACCTTACCAAATTTAATTACAAAACCCTCATTTCCAGACTACTGAGGAGCAGCAAACAGCATAAAACCTGATCAGCCTGCGAGTTACTTGCAGGCTGATCTGGTTTTATGCTGTTCGCATAGGTCTTTTCATGGTTTCCTTTATGAAGGAAAGGGTTAAACTGGAGCAAAATATAATGGATTCATATTGTGGATGATCAAAACACACTGCAATCATATAGAAAAACATATTCCACAATGGTGGCCCCAGCCATCATGCCAAGCAGCCTGTCATTAAAATGTTCTTACAGGCACCATAAAACAATGAGTCCTGACATGCCGTGTACTGTAGAGAGCACCCAGATACACAGAAGAATTACATAATGAATCATAAAGACTACATCCCTTTACTCAGGGGGTGCAATAATTCTTGTCAGAGCTGTAAACTAAGTAGCATATTTCATAATCTACTGGTAACAAGGAAACTATCCTTTGCCTTTACCAAAAAAAAAACTTAATCTGAGCTAGGAGTATCAGGTTTTGCCTGTATCCTTACAATCACATGCTTATCTCAAAAGACAAGTTCTGTTTCTGTTTTCTACTGCCTCCTCTTACCTTTCCCTCATATAAATAAATGCTTCACAGGCTCACATTAATAAAATGAAGCCTCATAAACTTGCAAGGGAACATTTATGATAGCATTCACATCATAAAATTCAAATTCACATATTTATCGGAATGAAAAATGAAACCTAGATGCCCAAGGGTTACAGCATGGACAAGCAAAACAATCACCATGACTTTTCACTTCTAAGTGTGCCCTTGACCTTGGAGCTAGGAACTCTTGTGTGCGACAATTTGTTTCACTGAGGCAAACATGACTGCTAAGTTCCCTGCAATTCGTATCTCAGTTATGGTCTGGACAATCTAATTCAACACATGATCTTTCACCTCTATTAAAGTGTGACCATGACTTTGGAGCGAGGGATCCAACACTGTTTGCAACAATGTCTCACTGAGGTAAACATATCTTGAAAATTCTGTGATCAATTTCTAAGTTTCAGCCCAGACAAGCAATTCACTCATAATAATCTAGACAACCTTATGCACATACAACATGAAGAAATCACAGCAAACTGATGTCGATCTTCCGCAAGAAGACTAGTCAAAAATCTACATTTCTGTTATATTGTTACATTTTTCAGGTACAGTGGAAACTCCCTAAACCGGACACCCTCGGGACCAGCAAAAAAGTCCGGATTAGAGAGGATTCCGGATTACGGAGGTTTTGTAAATCAGACTCAGCTGTTGTTGTGGATGATGATGTTGATGATGATAATTTTTCTTAACTTTTTCTTAATAGATCTTTATTGTCGTAATTATATTTTGAACATAATACCCACTCTATTTTTCTCTCAGATTTTTTTAATAATCGCCTGCTATACTCTCATTCTTTTTCTCTCTGTTTTTTTCTTTCATTCTTAAAAACAAAATAAAGTCAACATTGTTTTATAATTTTATAAACATAAATCTCACTTGGACATATATGTATGATTACAATACATGTTTCAAGCAAAAAAACCTTATCAGTTTTACATTATAAGCAACACTGATATGCAAAAATTCAGCTTATTCAGCTTTTTAATGGATATTAAACTTTAAAAAAAGACTGTGACATGAGCTTATGGCAAATTACTTTCTTATCTGAATCGAGTATTGATTAAAAAATAAACTTACACCTTATTCTTAATAACACTCTTTACCATATACCTGACTGTCCGTACCATAATTAACCGTAATCCCATAAACCTTATACCTGACAGTCCGGACGATTATTATTTCTTCCCTTTCACCGCGTTTTTATGAAGAAACAAATGATTTTGGTATAATATGATCAAATAAACCAAAAACTGGTCTTATATCTCCAGATTATGAGATCGTCCGGAATGAGAAGGATTCCGGTTTACGGAGGGTCCGGTTTAGGGAGTTTCCACTGTACATATCAGTCTTTTAAAATTTTATTAATTTTGTTTGATTGTAGAAGAAAATTCATTTACCATACTATAAAAATAATGTCCAGCAGTAAACATATATTAATCAATTATTGTGCAACCATTCAAACATCTAAAGGTCAGTACCTCATGACTTGACTTGATTATTTGAGTTAACCGTTGCTTTGACAGTATTTCAGTCATATAGCCACTAAGCGACGTCCAGTTAATTACAGGTGGAGGAAGACCCCGAATGCATGGAGGCATCCAGGTAGAACCACCGACCTACCAAATGAAAACCCGAATGACCCTACCGGGATTCGAACCCACACAGTGAAGGACTGAGTGAGTGTTAAAGTCAGCGACTTTACCCTCTCGGCCATGGAGGCCCCCAGTACCTCATGATGCCATTAACTGGCTAGATAGTCCAATTATCCGGCTTGGTCTACAGAATTATGCACTCAAGCCCGTTTATTTGCGAAAGATAAAAGCATTTGATTGTTTTCATCAGCCAGTTAGTTTCATTGATGCTTATTACCCATAATGCACTTCAGCAGTCTTTTACCCCACCCATTTCTATTCTGTTAATCTTTAATGCCATTAACATAGAAAGGGCTCACCATGAAATTGTTCTTTCTTCTTCTATTTCTATATGCATTTAGAACATTTTTGCGGTCAGTCTTTGATTGATACAAACAGTTTCTTACAAATCATTATCT
>CM037778.1:10422584-10472584 GCA_021229015.1 Solen grandis | reverse complement strand
AAAGCCGTGTAACTTAAGTACATTTGTATAGCAATCATTAAAACAGTGTTTTGTCATGTTTCTTGAATTCATATAGAATTTTAACAATTATGAGCATGCGCTGACCTGAAGGGTCCCGAGATTGTGTAAGTCAGGCTTCTCCCTGTTTAATCCTCCAGAGGGGCTGATTAAGTTTGGGTTTCTTTACACGGTCTTACACCATCTCTGAGATGAATGCCTGATGAGTCCTCGCATAGAACGCTAAAAAGACAACCCGGCCCAGATCTTATAAGAGTTGATCTGTTTATTCAGATTCTTGAATACTGCACTGTACTGTAGCCTACAAATACCATGCTATTACTGAAGTGTGACTCAGCAAGTACTATATTAAACGATAACGATCGATACTTATATATGAACTATGAGGGATCAGCAAATACTGTACTTATAATACTATTTTGTACTCAGATACTCGACTACTATATTGCTGTAACTCAGCAAATACTTATAATACGATCTATATTGTGTGTAACTCAGCAAATACTTATTATACGACACTATATTGCTGTGTAATTCAGCAAATACTGTATTATACGATACTATATTGTGTGTAACTCAGCAAATACTATATTTTACGACACTATATTGGTGTGTAACTCAGCAAATACTGTATTATACGATGCTATATTGGTGTGTAACTCAGAAAAAAGTGTATTATACGACACTTTATTGTTGTGTAACTCAGCAAATACTATATCATACGACACTATAGTGCTGTGTAACTCAGCAAATATTATATTATACGACACTATATTGCTGTGTAACCCAGCAAATGCTATATTATACGACAATAATTTGCCGTGTAACTCAGCAAAAACTATATTATACGATACTATATTGCTGTGTAACTCAGCAATACTGTATTATACGATATTATATTGCTGTGTAACTCAGCAAATACTATATATACGACACTATATTGCTGTGTAACTCAGCAAATACTATATTATACGACACTATATTGCTGTGTAACTCAGCAATACTGTATTATACGATACTATATTGCTGTGTAACTCAGCAAATACTATATTATACGACACTATATTGCTGTGTAACTCACAAATACTATATTATACGATACTTTTACGATATTTCAGAAGGCCTCGTGTAAAGAAGTTATCTTTCAATGTTTTAAACTTACTGAGCTACTTCTATAAATAAAGATTTCATTATTATTATTATTATTGATATAATATATGAATGATACTGTAGTGTAATTCAGCAAATGCTATATTATATTATACTGCTATGTAACGCAGCAAAAACAATACTATATGATACTGTAGAGTAACTCAAATGTTATGTATACTACTGTACTGTAGTGTACTATACCATACCATACGATATAGTATTGTGGTGCAATTCATTAAATTCTATATTGTAAGTTGTAACTTAGCAAGTACTGTGCCTAACTACCACGTTTACATTTCAATCCTTATTTAAACTCTGTCAAGCGTGGGCTATTTACAATTTACTATTTAAGTCACATTCTCGAAATTATGATATGTGCATGAGTACCATTTGAACAACACTGTTCTCGGCTTCGTTTTAGCCCAAAGTAAAGCTAGAATGGAAAGAGAAGTATAATCTTAAAACATGGTAAACATTGATTTAGGCATATTAGGTAATTACAAGTTTTTAAAAAAAAGGTTTTCTGTAGTTTTTTTTTCTTTTTCTGTTTTCTTTCATTTCATATATCAGTGATTATTTGATAAGCTCATAATTATATAAATTCCAGATGTTTATTGAATGCGACAGCATAGAAAGAGTACGAAGCTAAGTCTGTATACAGAGGTGCACGAAAAAAAATAAATCATCGACTTGTAGACATTGAAAGCAGTTTCTCTTATGAAAGCAAAAAAGCCGCGTATATGTTATATAAAGCCGCGTATATGTTATATAAAGCCGCGTATATTTCATTGAGCTCTGGGCTAAACAGACTGTGATATATTTTCTTTTTCCTTTAAAGCGCGCGGGTTAAAATAAATAAATATATATAAATAAATAAATAAATAAATAAATAAATAAATAAATAACAGTAATATTATGGATTTCCAAATGATGTATTTTGTATAACATGGAAGAGCAACGTGAGAGTATACCAATTAAATACTCTACTTTTTCTCCGTATGTTAGTGATATTTTTTTCAACTTTTCATACCTACAATTTGTATTATTTATTATTAAGAGAACCATATGGAAGAATGGCATTGCCAAATATGTTATCCTCTAAAATTATTATTATTGTTGTTGTTGTTGTTGTTATATAGTCAGGGTATCTACCACTTTATTTGCATCAGTGTTTATTTTGCTATGAATTTTATTATGAATTTCAAAACTGAATGTGTCTTACTTTTGCATAAATATTTCATTAATTGTCTTTAAGTCACCTATTTTTCCCTCAGAATAAGCAAAATCAGTGTAATAAAATGTTTATTTGTATTAAAAATGGTTTGGACTTTCATATTAACTTATCAAATAAGTTTTACTTAATACTGACATATGCAATATGGTCCAAACCAGTTGGCGTCAGAATTCGTGCAAATCAGTTAAGTATTTTTTACGCCTATAGCAATAATTTGTCAAAATTCCAGATAACCTTCGACTTGTGTCATTGACATCGTGCTGTACACATCGCGGGTTTCCACGCAGCGCCTGTATAACTCAAATATTTGGATATCGATTTAATACTGGAATTTAGGCTTTAACACGTTTAAAGTGACTTTAAGGATTAGCGGGCTCAGTCAGACCGGTGTTTGTTATTCCCAGGGGATAACGAGTCGAGTACTTCAAAGCCGCGCCTGTCTCCCTGTACCTGATTGATGACCATCCTTCCGACACATGGCCCAGTCTGGTACAGCCCGTGGGGATCACACCGCACCCCGGGGAACGGGGCAAAACTCATCATCTAACTACATTTTATTCGAAATTGTGTCATTTCTTATTCTTCTTTATTTTTTTGTAAACATTAATTACGTATTAATAAATAAATAAATTTATTGATTGATTCAATCATGCAGTATTACCAATCCTTAAGAACTGAGATGTGAAAGATATGATTATCACATTACAGATTAAGTATCGTAAAATACTATCAAATCTAGAATCTTTATCAGGACAAGCTAGCATATCGCTTAATTCTAAAGATTATACGATAAGATTTATATATAAAAATAAAATTTAAAAAAAAATCGCAAAAGAATTGTTTACACCGTTTTAAGAATGTCTATCTATCACGAGCAGTCCTTTTAAATGAAAATTTATACTAATGTGACCAGATAGTTTATAGATTTGACAATGTGGTACAGCTATCTAATTTCTTTGTTTTACTCAATATTAACTTCCATTCACAAATGTCCATAAAATGTTTAAGGCCACATATTTTTCGCTGGCGTGGTGTTGCATAAAAAAAAAATACCAACTCTGTTTACTTTCATTAATCGTTGAGCATTTCCATTGACGATTCGAGAGACTTCGAAAATGTGCACTTCAGGGTAAGAATAGATGAGACAGTTTTCTGTGCGCTGTGGAAATAGTAAAGTGTATGTTTAAGAGTCTTAAAAGTAAGCAAACCTGAAAGTGTTTATGCCATGAACATTATTGTTATTTCCGATCTCTACCAAGTGTCCCGACGATATCTCCGTAACATTCTACGAAGGTGGCCAAGTTATACCATGTAATGCCGACCCTAAAACATTCGCCTTGGAAGGTGTTTTGCTAAACGGCTTGGAATAATGTTTTCCACTCATCTAAAAACATGTCTTTGCGTTAGTTGAGACATCTTGAAAATCAAAAGTTCGGGAAGTGCGCCTTGGTCTTGATCTGCTGACCCGAGGTAAATGAATTCGAATCCAGTTTGGGAGAATTTCTTACGGCCTTTAAAGCAGCTCGTTCACAGATGATTGGTAAAAATGAAAAAAAAAATCGACTCTCCCTTGTTAATATTGGTGAAGTCTTTGTCACCTTGCACAGGTAAACGTTATTTTCGTAACATAACTTCAACGAAATCGGTATATATATATATAAATCGCCTCATTTGCAAACGTTTGATCAGTTACGGAATTAGCGCTGTGAAGAGAGTAGGTCAGACTTTTAGGCAAGGACCCTGAGTTCTATTCCAGCTTTTTTTCAGTCGAATCGTATTACAACTGCTTAATCAAAAGGAAAAATAACAAATAACATAAAAAATAACATACATAAATAAAAAATGAAAGTAATTGATTAGGTTGACACGATGCAGTAATAAAGTATTTTAAAATATGTGTGGGCTCTTTTTAAAAGCAGTATTTTTGGGCAATATATGTTTAGCATGTTTAAAATGCTAGTTTTTTTTATATGTATATCCATTATTTTGCGTCTGCTATTTTATATTTGCTTCTTTTATATTTTAATCACAGGCCTATTTAACAGGACAGTTTATAATTAAGGTTTATGAATTAAATACATGTATTTATGTAAGTCTCCAAAATGGTAGAAGAGAGAGAGAGAGGGGGGGGGGGGCATCTTTTCTAGTTTACGAACACGGCTGATTTCATTGGGTGACCATGCGTATGTAGATGGGTATTGACATACGTAATACACACATAAAGTTAACAAGAGGGCCAAGATGTCCCTGAGGACGCTCACCTGAGAAATATTGCCTTCATTGTCTTTACAAGTTACAATAGCAGTTATACCGAATACATAATCCATACAGAAATACAGCAAGATCATTTCAATACCACAAACCAAACAGTACATGTAGTCAAAATATGATGTTTGAAGCATAAGAATCATAAGTTATATAAAAAGGGCCATAACTCTTGACCTTATTGGCCAAAAATCAGCCATAATCGAATTTGGCCGAGGGAGTATGGCTATAAACAAAAGTTTGAAGATTATTGCTGAAGAAATGAAGATGCTAGATAAAATCTGGCTTTTTAATACTAAAAGGGCCCTAACTCATAACCAGATTAGGCAATATCAGCCATAATATCGAACTTGCTCAAGAGATTATGGCAATAAACATTGTCATAAAGTTTGAAGATGATTGTTTAAGAAATGAAGAGACTGCAAACCAACTACTAGTAATTGTTGACGACGGACGGACGACGGACATTCATTGATCCTAATAGCTCATCTTGAGTACATGTGTTTAGGTGAGATAAAAATCAAATACTTGAAATTTAAAACAAGAAAGAATGCGTTTAACTATCTTACTAAAGAATTTAAACCATACACAAAGATCCTTGGCACGTCGTAGTCCAATCTGCTCGTCTCATTTCTGGTGGGAGGGTTCAGCATAAACTGACTTTTATGGCTTAATTTTCGGATCTGAATGATTATACTTATATACTGATAAGAAGTTAATGATTTTCTTAAGGAGAGGAAAGTAGTAAGAAACTAAGTTATTTCATAATTTTAATAATGAATTTTTATGTATAGGAACAAATACCAAGTGTCTGTTATTAAATTATGACAGTACATGAAACGTAATTTATTTTCCTAGACAGTTTTATGATGTCTCTAACGTAGCAGATATTCTATGTATTGATGCATTCAATATGTTAAAAAAAATAAACACGTAGTGAATAAATGAACACGGAAACGTGTTTGTATTCGATTTATACCTTATTCAGTATATAAAATCAAATTCTTTTTCACAAAATTGATTATTAAAAAATGGTGTATTATCATCTAATATTAGATAAAAGGTAGGTTAACATACTGTGACTGTGCGGCTTTTGACTTTAATGGTGCTTCAGTATGTCTATGATAGGACCTAGAAAAGCTTCAGAATAACAATTTCCGGGGAGCTTCAGATTGGCGTGTTTCATGGAGCGTTAGAGGCAAGCTTCGGATTGGCGTGTTTCAGGCGAAATTTAGATTGGCGTTTTTCAGGGAAACTTTAAATGGCGTGCTTCTGTGGCTTCGGGTATGCATATTCAAGGATAGCTACCGACCGCTTCATTCTGGCGTGTCTCTGGGTAGCTTTTAAATAAGCTTGAATCTTAGATTTTTATGCTAAAGGCGAGCTTCAGATTAGCATATATCATGGGAACTGCTTCAGGGGAGTTTCAAATTTGCGTGTTTCAGGGAAGCTTCAGATTTTGAGTGCTTTGATTGGGTTTGCTTTAATTTCTGATTGTAATTTTGGTTTCCGGGTTAAAAATTTAAAAATTAAAATAAAATAGAAATAAAAAATTAAATATTAAATTCTTATTTTGCGTATTTCTAGTCCAGTTGGCTTTTTTTTTTAAAGTTCATATGCAGTAGTAAAGACATATATTTCAACACATTTTGCATTCATAAATCTAACAGTTTAATAAGTTTTGCATTTTGGAGCAATTCTGATATTAAGGCTTCTAAAAAAATAATTATGGAAATCTATTTTATCTGTTTCATTTCTCTATGGTACAAATGTTTTTAATCGTTTTGTTTCAAAATATGAGTACAATGTATTGTTTGTTTTCAAAATGTCGAGAAATAAAAAACTAAAATAAAACACTCACATTTTATTTTCAGTGTGACCTTTATATAAAAATTAAAAGAAATGGGATTCTGTATGTTTATCCACCAGATCTATATTTGGTATTTATGTATATGATGGTGTATAATTAGGCATTTCAACAGATATTAGAAGACCGATGCGAGCCGACTTAGAAGTCACGCTAAATGTGTGGCAAACACATGATTTTGTCAAATAAATCGATCTATTTTGTACATAGTAAAATAGAAAACAGAAAAGTATTCTGTTGAAATAAATCTCTGGTAAATTTTAATTTTCAGAGTCACTGATTGGCCACAAATAGGGTGACATCTAAATGAGTGATTGTGCTTAACATTGACTAGTCAAGCACAAACAACAGTGTTTAGACATAGAAAGTATTTGAATAAGTTTGTAAATATTGCTCCTGAACATAAACTTAAACTTTTTGATAAACTTATTAAGACAATACTTCTATATGGTTCCGAAGTCTGGGGTACAGCAAGACAAATTCATATTGAGAGAACACAAGCGCAGTTTGTAAAGGACTTATCATCAGTTAAAAAAAAAGAGTACACAATATGATTTTATTGCAAATTGGGTTATTTTACCTTATGCATCTATAGTATGATTAAAGATTGGTTTAAGGTTATCACTGGTCCAGAACATATATATATTAATGAAATTTATAAAGTCATGCTAAACGATTTAGATATGTATCAAATGAAAAACAACTGTGAGAGAAATAAAATCAGTATTAAGCTCTTTAGGTTTTTATGATTTGTGGGTCCAAAAAGTTGTGGGAGATTATTGCACTTTGATGTCCGCTTTAAAAAAGAGACTAACAGATAATTTTCCTCAAAACCTAATTCTAAAATAAGTGATTCATCAAGGGGCAGATTTTATAGAAACATTTGATTTTGATTTCAAGTTTATTTAAAATGTGTTAACATCGAAAATTACAGAAACGCACTTTGCAAACTTAAACTTTCATCACACAGATCATATATCGAACTGAGATACTAATGGTACTCCCTTGAAGAACGAACATGTTCCTCCCGTGGACTTATAGAATTAAAGTTCCATTTTCTCTTTCAGTGTAATCTGTTTTCAGACATCAGACAAAGATATATTCGTGAATACCTTCCAAACATGATTAAAACTTTTGAGCTTTTTAAATGTTAAAATTATACGAAACTTAGCTGTTTTTGTTTTTATTTATAAAGCTTTGAAAACCAGAAAAAAAATATAAATCAAACATTAAGTACATGGCATACGGTTTTATTTCTTTTATTTCGCCCGTTGAATGAATTACCAGTTTCCTGTGTAATATGCAAAATAGTACATTGTATATGTAGTCTGTCTTTATGTACTATCTCATAATATTAATTATAGATAAACATAGCATTGTGATCGTGTAATGTATTTGTCTATTACTTTAAATAAGACATAGTATTATAAGAACATACCATTATGATTAACAATGTCCGCCAGAATTGTTTATTTTCTTATAACGATCATGGGTCATTTTAGCCTTTAATTGCATTGTTATATGTTTCTAGAAGAAAATAAAATTTTCTTCTTCTTTAATGTTTGTCATGTAAGGGCTGTCCGTGTGTTTCAGGTGTCCACCAGTGTATATATGCGCTGTACGAAGACAATATAGTACAGATAGATCTCCAGCGGGCCATAGTCAGGGGATACAGTCCCTTCGTGCACTTCATGCAGACACCTACTTGGTCCAACTCGGGCACTTGCGATAGTCAGGCGGTCGTCAAGATAGATTTTTCCGGAAAGTACCGAGGAGCCGAGCTGACGCTTCACTATGGAAAGAGTCCAAGGTTGTGGACGCTGGACATCTCGGACTCTGCAACGGGGGATGGGTATGGGGATGACGCTGGGACAACAAGTAACATGGCGGAAGTTCAAATTCTCAACCGCCAAATGCGCATCTATAGTAACATGTTGCCAGGATACATGGACGCCACGCGAGATGGCGGACTTCTGATACGCACTATTGACGGATTTGCTACGAAAGGGTCTAAAGCAGTTATAAGTGTCGGGGACGAGAGGATTGAATGGAGTCGTGGCAAGATAAAGGATTACTTGGAATCGAAGTTTTTGTTTACTCTTAACGGCCAGCAACCTACTTATGGACGAGTAGATTATGACATGTACTTCGGATTTAATCGTGTTGTGGCGGGGAATTTCCGGAATGGTTCGGGATTATGTTCCGTGTCCATTAAGTTGATAGCATACCCCGGTAAGTTGGATTTCTCAAAGATCATTACGAGATATGACACCAATACATACTCATATACTGACCAAAAGCTCTTTTTATTTTTTTTTATTTTTTTTTTTTTTTTTTTAATTTTGAAGTAAAGGGCGTGGTCCACTATTTGCTAACAGGAAGGTCACTGATCCGACTCCGTTGGCGAAAAAATAATTCATGGCCTTCCTATGCGTAAGGTACTGTTCCAATCCAGAAACCTTCGAGAGGGATAAGCGCCCGTATAAGCTGTAAAATCATACTCCCCAATCGTTGTGAAAATAATTTGACAGAGAACTTAACGATTTACTAAATTAATATTTCGTCATCATTATTAGCGACTTTCTGACTGGGTCCCTGACAATCAACCTTTGTATCAGGCAATGCTTCCGCTATCTAGTGGTGATATTTATATATAACTATATAATTATATGAACCGTCTCCTACAGGTACGGTTGTAGCAACATAAAACTGTCAACTACTGGTCATAAAACCATCCTCTTACTTGCGTCGTCATGGTTATAATAACATCTAATGTTCATAGACATCCCGGCGAGAGCAATGACTTCTTCATATTTTATAGAAAACAAGGGAGGTAACTATCAGGAGAAACTGTGCTTTTCTGCACGAGTTGTGTACTGGTGCTAGCTGTACATATCCGTTTTACTCGGCCATCTCCGGCAAGCTCTGGATAGGTGGCACGCTAGATCTTCTTGTGAGAGACGATTTTTTTTTTCAATTTTGACAAAGACTCCAGATCTAGGAGTGTAACTCTTGAAACTATACAACTATAAAATTCTAAGATCATTTTACTAATGATATAATTCAATATAATTATACCTAACATGAAAGGAATGTTTCCCTATCATTTACCTGGTTTATTGTATATTTCGACTACGTAAGACTTATATCAAGGAATTTATGTGGAGTCAAGGTTCGAATGAAAATAAGAAATACTGAATAAACGAAAAGATTTTGATCAAAATTTTTTTACAGCGTAGGTGTATTTCCAGATATGTGTTAATATTTTTTTTTTTTTTTTTTTGAAGAATTGTAATTAATTTAGAATGCGAGTATTGCCTACATGGATCAAGTGACCAGGAACAAAATGTTATATTCACTTTGAGGCAACCAACCCATCATTGAATTAAATGGTCCTTGAAATGCTTAACGACTTGCAGATGCAAGCATCCATTGGCTCTTTTGCTCAAGTTCGCACGATCACTTGATGGCCCATAACATGATCACAATTTAATGATGAATGGATTAACGTAACGCATGCTACTTTAAAAGAAAATGCCTCTGTAAGCAGCTGTTGTTGATGATGATGATGATGATGATGATGATGATGAATTAGACATAGATTGTCTTTAATGAAGATGACGACGACGACTGCGACTTTAATGCGAGGGTCATGGTTGCGATGACTATGATGATGGTGATGTTGTTAGTGGTGTATCGATGATAGTAATGGAGATATGATGATTGACGGTGTTAGTGTGTATGATATAGTATGATATGATGACTGGAGGGGGGTAGTTGTGAATATGATGATGATGATGACGGGTGGTAGTGGTGGTAGTTGTGAATATGATTATGATGACGGGTGGTAGTGGTGGTAGTTGTGAATATGATGTATGATGACGGGTGGTAGTGGTGGTAGTTGTGAATATGATTATGATGACGGGTGGTAGTGGTGGTAGTTGTGAATATGATTATGATGACGGGTGGTAGTGGTGGTAGTTGTGAATATGATGATGATGATGACGGGTGGTAGTGGTGGTAGTTGTGAATATGATGATGATGATGATGACGGGTGGTAGTGGTGGTAGTTGTGAATATGATGATGATGATGACGATGACGGTGGTAGTGGTGGTATTGTGATATATGAGATGTGGGTGGTAGTGGTGGTAGTTGTGAATATGATGATGATGATGATGATGACGGGTGGTAGTGGTGGTAGTTGTGAATATGATGATGATGATACGGTGTATGGTGGTAGTTTGATATGATGATGATGATGACGGGTGGTAGTGGTGGTAGTTGTGAATATGATGCTGATGATAATGACGGGTGGTAGTGATGGTAGTTGTGAATATGATTATGATGATGACGGGTGGTAGTGGTGGTAGTTGTAAATATGATGATGATGATGACGGGTGGTAGTGGTGGTAGTTGTGAATATGATTATGATGATGACGGGTGGTAGTGGTGGTAGTTGTGAATATGATGATGATGATGACGGGTGGTAGTGGTGGTAGTTGTGAATATGATTATGATGACGGGTGGTAGTGGTGGTAGTTGTGAATATGATGATGATGATAATGACGGGTGGTAGTGGTGGAAGTTGTGAATATGATGATGATAATGACGGGTGGTAGTGGTGGTAGTTGTGAATATGATGATGATGATGACGGGTGGTAGTGGTGGTAGTTGTGAATATTATTGATTAGATGATGACGGGTGGTAGTGGTGGTAGTTGTGATTATGATGATGATGTATGACGGGTGGTAGTGGTGGTAGTTGTGAATATGATGATGATGATGATGACGGGTGGTAGTGGTGGTAGTTGTAAATATGATGATGATGATGACGGGTGGTAGCGGTGGTAGTTGTGAATATGATTATGATGACGGGTGGTAGTGGTGGTAGTTGTGAATATGATGATGATGATAATGACGGGTGGTAGTGGTGGTAGTTGTGAATATGATGATGATGATGACGGGTGGTAGTGGTGGTAGTTGTGAATATGATGATGATGATGATGACGGGTGGTAGTGGTGGTAGTTGTGAATATGATGATGATAATGACGGGTGGTAGTGGTGGTAGTTGTGAATATGATTATGATATGACGGGTGGTAGTGGTGGTAGTTGTGAATATGATGATGATGATGACGGGTGGTAGTGGTGGTAGTTGTGAATATGATTATGATGATGACGGGTGGTAGTGGTGGTAGTTGTGAATATGATGATGATGATAATGACGGGTGGTAGTGGTGGTAGTTGTGAATATGATGATGATGATGACGGGTGGTAGTGGTGGTAGTTGTGAATATGATTATGATGATGACGGGTGATAGTGGTGGTAGTTGTGAATATGATGATGATGATGACGTTGGTGTTGTTGGTTGTATCGATGATGATGATGATGATGATGAGGACGACGAATATGTTGTTATGACAATAAAGTTGTTCAAAAATTGTTGTTTAAAATATGACATTAATTTCACATTTTTTACTACTATATTTATCCTTAGTTTACAGCAGAACGCGGCCATATTAAACTAATTAGATGCAGACTGCGTTTGCAATTATCTTAATCTATCTTAATCGAAAGAAAAAGTAAACATTTGTCTTGCAACATTTTGCAAGGGGAAAAAGGAGAAAACACACACATATACGAAGTTAAAGACTGGATGGATGACGACCGTCGTTATCTACCCAGATATAATGTAAACATAGGAGTTTGCACAATTCTCGAATTTATTGAAATACGGGGAGAAGAAAGCTTTCTCCCAATGTATTATAATTACATGCACTACACTGGGAATTTCACCGGTTATTGCTGTTATTGTAAGATATGTTCTTGTCAATTTTACTCCAGTTCTTAGGAAATACACATGGGGAAAGGCAGCCCATCACTATCCGGCTGGTACAATGTACAGCTGCCTACTATTTTTTAAATCCAATATAATACAGGTATTTTTAAGAGTCAGCATATGAATGAGGAGGCGGAAACAGTTTGAAGCAGTTTGCACTACACACAATTAACACCTCTTACCCTAGAGATGAGTTTTTGAAACGTCTGGTTCCTAAAAGGTTTCCCGCCGCTTTTCAGACACGTCTGCTGCGAAGCGCCAAAATACCCCACACGTATTGGATTTGATTGGCACTAGATAGTCACCAATTAATGAACGCGGTAACAGGCAATTCAATATCACTTATACTGGGTGCTTTGACCGCCTGATACGAAAAGCAGTTATGAAAATTGTTTCTAATGGGTGAACTACTTCACCCTTCCTCATAATTGAGTCATCGGCTGGTTTTATTTTCACAGGAAAGCGGAATCCCACACGAGATTGACTTTTTTTTGGAATACTATTATGAAATCGTAGGACTACATTCAATGTTAATATATAGAGAAGCTATATTCAGTATGTTTGAATGACTTCTATTGTATAAGCGTTTGTATTCAGAAAACGCTTTGTAAGATTAATAAACCTGGTTGTTCAGCTGTTCATAAATCATGGTTGTTCAAATTAGTATCAGCTAGTATGATTGCTTAGTTAGGTTTAACGCAGTTTCAGTCATTTCGAGAAAACAGATGTAGTTATTCACTGCGTCAACACTATGAACACATGTATACAAGTGACATGATTCCACACCCAGTCATGTTAAATTGAAACCGGACCAACCGTCTTAATGGGCCGAGCACAGAACACAAGCTGAGATGCTCAAGACTTATGGTACACCGGGATTTTGTTTGTTTGTTGGGTTTAACGTTCCACCGACATTATTTCAGTCATTTGGAGACGATGTCTACTTGAGACAGATATAGTGCTGCCACACTGCAGTATCACGCCGTAGACATGTGGCATGATACCACACCCAGTCGAATTATCCTGACACCAGGCCAACCAGTCATGCAACTCTTATATGCTGAGCGCCAAGCAAGGGAGCTATAACAGTACCATTTTTGTCGCGGTTGGGGGCTACACCGGGAATCCTAACAATTATGCATATGTAGATAATGCGAGTTACCTCAATGGTCAATGTGTCGTAGTGACTGAAACATACATGTAGGTCCGATTTTAATATTGATATACTTTTTGTTGTAATTAGCGATTCCGTTTCCTTTAAGAACGACAATTACAAACTATTCCGTGTGTGGCGCTTGAGATATCCCTCTACATTTGAACATCGGAAGGTTTTCATGTATGCATTGTAGACTCCACTTTCTTGGTATCCAGAATTAAATTGCTTTGCTAATGTGCATAATAAGGGGGGGGGGGGGGTTCTTAAGTTTTATTTCATACGCTTAAACATAAAAACATAAACTTAACATTAACCAAGAAACATTCATTTTATGATGTAGACAAATAATAGTTTGTCTACAATTATGAATAATATCTCTAGATAGATATATGCTATTAATAAATACACCCATTTAACCTTTATGATCTCGTTTTTAGCGTGACCTCGCGCGATCTCTCATGATTCGACAAAATTTAATTATGTATGCATATTTTCTCATAGCCTAGGACTTTTTGATTCATATACTATGATACAGTTTATGATATCATAAACGGCGGAGTATCACAAAAAGGGATGAATCTCTTAAGATTGTATCTCCCAGGCTGATAGCTGGGCAGATAGACCGCCCGTGTGTCAATATGTGGAGTAGTTTATACTTTGGTATCGTTTTGCTGGTACAATCTGTGTGGTCTTGCGCGCGAGATTGCTCTGATGCAGACGATAGGTATGGACCCGAAGCAGACGACACTGTCATTTCAGCGTTAATAATTTCATGAAGTGGAGACTCACCTTTTCCTTTCATTTTACATGATAGTTCATGAATATACACGGCGTAATATTGTACTGTCTGCTTAATGTTTCGGCAAAAAACTACCTCCTCTGTAATATCAAAACTGTTGACTGCCGTATCAGATTGCTATTTTCAAATTTCTATCGGGCTTTTTTGTTACATTATTTGATTTCGGAAACATTCCTGTAATATGAGTCTAGACATTCCAAAACATGGCGTCTTATTATACCAATCCTTCCGCCTGTCCATTTTTTAAAGATATTTATCTAAATATTTTTTTTATTTTAATGTAATAAATAATTAATTAATTAATTCGTATTTCGTATCAGTCCTGTCTGGTTAGTCAGATCTTAATAATTTATTCTACAGCATTTTAGATACTTTATCTAAAACACATTTCATTTCCAGACTTACATGTGAATAATAATAATAATAATAATAATAATAATATATACACTCATTTAACCTTTATGATCTCGTTTTTCGCGTGACCTCGCGCGATCTCATATTTTCTCATAGCAGTCGGATGGATATATATGTTGTTATAACTTGTCAGTTATTGTTACTTGGATAAACAGATTAATATTCAAGTGGCATGTTAATAGAATTTACAGCATCAGAAGAAGTTGTAGTAGTACTCGTAGTGAAGCAAGTAGAGGTCAGCATTCTTGTAAAAATTCGAGGCGAGAGATTTTGAGACACCACAATAGTTGTAACTAAACTCATAATGAATAACTGTATAATGCTAATATGGAATTATAACTAAAAAATCAACATGGCCAGCTGGTTTGGTAATAAGTTTATCCTTAAATACAGTAGAGCAGCGTTAGTTATTACGTGAAAATTACTGTTTTCTGAAGCTTCTTTAAGTGAAACAGGCACGTGCATTGTTATACTGGATAGTGTTTTGTCAGATCTTTTCTGGTTTTATTTCGACGAGTTTATTTTACTGCAATCCGACATAAGTCCATTCAAACTGGAACTTCGTAAAGATTGTTATGTTTTGAGTGATTTTATAACAAAGAATGAGCGAATCTCGCTTTATTTACAGCATTCTCTATCCTAGGTGGTTTTGAAATAAAATATGCCTTCACCGCGCTTGTTTGAATTGAAGTATCATTTGCATTCGTAAGGTATAGAAAAAAAATGCAAACTTAAAATTTATTTTGCAACAATATGATATAAGGCGGAAATATAAATAGTATCTTTATAGCTGAGTATACCACACACAAAGCGTCCGCATCAGTCTGACGCGCAGTGCCTGCAGGCGTACCGACACACTTGTGGGTTTAATACAGCATCAATAAACCACTAGATTGACAGGTACTTCATTTATCAATGTATGATATTGTTTAAGACATAAGTCGGATGGAATAAGAATTGTTGCAAAGAGTTTTGTTAGCAGTCCGGATTTAAACCCATGTACCATACATAAGTGAAGACTGTAAACCATACATAAGTGTAGACTGAGAACCATACATAAGTATAGACCGGAAACCATACATAAGTATAGACCGAGAACCATACATAAGTATAGACCGAGAACCATACATAAGTGTAGACCGAGAACCATACATAAGTATAGACCGAGAACCATACATAAGAATAGACTGAGAACCATACATAAGTGTAGACTGAGAACCATACATAAGTGTAGACCGAGAACCATACATAAGTATAGACCGAGAACCATACATAAGTGTAGACCGAGAACCATACATAAGTGTAGACTGAGAACCATACATAAGTGTAGACTGAGAACCATACATAAGCCCCTTTTTTATTTTTTTAGTATTACGGAGATGCATTCTGAAGGGGTATCTGGGGATGAAAGTGAAAGGTTTTTTTTTTTAGTTTTTTTATGGGTTTTTTTTTGTTGTTTTTTGTTGTTGTTTTTTTTTGTTTTTTAACTTGAACACCATATATCTAATGCGTAAGTCCCACTGGAGAAAAATCAACGGCGATGTGTAAATACACAAATTTTCTCCCAATGGCATCAAATGTTTGAGCCAAAAAGACGGAGGAGTCCCATGAGAAGCTTCGGGAATGGTCCGTTGAAACGTTCACTAATGCTTCGATCGGCTATTGTACGAATGGCCTAGTATTATCGGGGATGGCTCCCGTTGCTCGAGAAATTTCTCCGATAATCGGGAAAGACCTTCACCGAATTTCCGGGAAGCTATGCTTATGTTTCCCCGGCTTGTTTTCCCCGATAAAACTTCGAGAACATATAGGGAAAAATTTCAATGCAAGCAATGAAGTTCTCCCGATGACTCTACATGGCTCGCGACGCTTTCGAAGCTTCCGCGGGACACAGGGGAACCTGTTCCCGACGCCTCGCGAGGCTCATCATTTTCCATCGGCAGTACATCCCCGAGGCAAAAAATGTCAAGTGGGACTGAGCCTTTAGCGATATAATTTTATATTTTACCTTCGCAAAGCCATGTTATTGAATAACTACTGTGCAATTGTATTTGACTACAGTTGTATTTGAAAAAAAAGGGGGGGGGGGGAGTATACAGACTGGGACACTGATATTACTGAAAGGGCATTTACTCCGGTATTGGGAGATAGGGTAAAAAATATAGGTTTCTCGTGCATTTTCAACCGCAAACTGGCATTAAAAATTAATAAGTGTTTTTTTGGGGGACCCCCCCCCCAAAAAAAAAAAAAAGTGACTTGTGTACAATATCGGTTAGTGAATGCTTTGAATAATCATCAGTTTTAGACTCAACAGTGTAAAAGACAGTTTTGTTTAAGTCTGAGTGAAAAAAAAAACACGTTAAACATATTTTTTTCAAATATGTGGAAGGGAATACCGGTAATACTTGGTAATCTTGACTGTCTAATTGTCGATCTGGAAGCAGCCATCACACACGGAATTCCCAGATAAAAAAAGAAAATCAGGCGCACGTTTTACGGTCGGACGGTTGCAGAAGGTTTTGGGTCCCTTCTGCGTGTCGATTTTTTGCATTTTTTTTTCTGAGTGTTAAATCAATGACAAAACAAATAATATTCATTAAGAAAAGATGTTGATCTTTAATATAAAATCTTTAATATCCATTTTATATTGCACATAAATTGTGTTTTCTGTGCATTAGTATTTCGAATTCATTGACTTATCAGTATCATTGCTTAATGATTGGTTACCTGGATTTGATTTGAATTAATGATCATGCATAATCTACATATACATTGTCCCAAAATATGGATTGTCCCAAAATATGGCAGATTGAAATTTTCAAATTCTTTCATTTGTTATTCATTTTTATATATATATAAATTTAAAATACACCAGGGTGTCTTTATTAAGACACCATGAATACACATACGCTTACATGTAGATTATTGCATTCGTAAATCTTAAAAAAAGTGAACATGATGATTAACAGCAGGGGGCCATAAGACAATAGGAGTCTGGCTGGTCAAGTGGTTATGCGGGTAGTTCAGTAGGGGGCCCACGATGGGGATTTCCTCTAGACAACACTACTATGATGTAATAAAGGGATTTTATAGCCTAGAAAAATATATGACCAGGACAGCTGGGGGGGCCAAAGGCCCCCTCGACCCCCCGCTGGATCCGGGCCTGCATAAGTGTAGACTGAGAACCATACATTAGTGTAGACTGAGAACCATACATTAGTGTAGACCGAGAACCATACATTAGTGTAGACTGAGAACCATACATTAGTGTAGACTGAGAACCATACATAAGTGTAGACCGAGAACCATACATAAGTGTAGACTGAGAACCATACATAAGTGTAGACTGAGAACCATACATAAGTGTAGACTGAGAACCATACATTAGTGTAGACTGAGAACCATACATAAGTGTAGACTGAGAACCATACATTAGTGTAGACCGAGAACCATACATAAGTGTAGACTGGAACCAACATAGTGTAGACTGAGAACCATACATTAGTGTAGACTGAGAACCATACATAAGTGTAGACGAGAACCATACATAAGTGTAGACTGAGAACCATACATTAGTGTAGACGATAGAACAACATACATAAGTGTAGACTGAGAACCATACATTAGTGTAGACTGAGAACCATACATTAGTGTAGACTGAGAACCATACATTAGTGTAGACTGAGAACCATACATTAGTGTAGACCGAGAACCATACATTAGTGTAGACCGAGAACCATACATTAGTGTAGGACTAAGTAACCATACATAATAGTGTAGACTGAGAACCATACATTAAGTTAGTGTAGACGAGAACCATACATTAGTGTAGACTGAGAACCATACATTAGTGTAGACTGAGAACCATACATAAGTGTAGACCGAGAACCATACATTAGTGTAGACTGAGAACCATACATTAGTGTAGACTGAGAACCATACATTAGTGTAGACCGAGAACCATACATAAGTATAGACCGAGAACTATACATAAGTATAGACCGAGAACCATACATAAGATATAATGAGAGACCATACATAAGTATGTAGACGAGATATCATAAAGATATGACCGAGTTCATAAGTAGTTAGACAGATATCATAAAGATATGTAGACCAGGTATCATATAAGTAGGTGTAGACAAGATATCATAAAGATATGTAGACCAGGTATCATATAAGTAGGTGTAGACAAGATATTATAAATAGATTTAGATCAGGTATCACACTGATGTGTAGTCCAGCTATCATAAATATGTGTAGACAAGATATCATTTATAGGTTTAGATCAGGTATCACACTGATGTGTAGACCAGGTATCATAAAAAGGTGTAGACAAGATATTATTAATAGGTATATATCAGGTATCACACTGATGTGTAGACCAGGTATCATAAAAAGGTGTAGACAAGATATCATTAATAGGTATAGATCAGGTATCACACTGATGTGTAGACCAGGTATCATAAAAAAGGTGTAGACAAGATATCATTAATAGGTATAGATCAGGTATCACACTGATGTGTAGACCAGGTATCATAAAAAGGTGTAGACAAGATATCATTAATAGGTATAGATCAGGTATAAGATATCATTAATAGGTATAGATCAGGTATCACACTGATGTGTAGACCAGGTATCATAAATATCAACTGATGTGTAGACCAGGTATCATAGATAGGTATGGACAAGATATCATTAATAGGTGTAGATCAGTTATTACACTGGACGTGTGTGACGGTTAGAAATAGTAAGGTAAGATATTTAAGATCAATATCATAAATAGTTGTAGGACTGGTATCACACTGATGTTTAGAGCAAATATCATGTATACCTGTGGACCGGGTATCGCATTGATGTGTAGACCCTATGTCATAAAGACATGGTCAATTGAAATGGAGGTACTGAAGTTAGAGCAGGTGTCATGTTGATGTAAAGACCAGGTGTCATACTGTAGTTTGAACAAGTGTAATGTTAAAATCTAGACCAGGTATCATACTGAAGTTAGAGCAGGTGTCATTTTGAACTGTAGACCGATGTGTCGACCAGGTACTAAATTTTTTTTTAGACCAGTATCATATTGGAGTTAGAATCGGTGTCATGTTAAACTGTAAAGCAGGTATCGTACTGATGTGTCGACCAAGTATTATACTGAAGTTAGAGATGGTGTCAAATTAAAGTGTAGACCAGGTATAGTACTGTAGTTAGAGCTGGTATCATGTTAAAGTGTAGACCAGATATCATACTGAAGTTAGAGCTGGTATCATGTTAAACTGTAGAGCAGGTATCATACTGAAGTTAGAGCTGGTATCATGTTAAAGTGTAGACCAGATATCATACTGTAGTTAGAGCTGGTATCATGTTAAAGTGTAGACCAGGTATCATACTGAAGTTAGAGCAGGTGTCATGTTAAACTTTAGACAAGGTATCGAACAAAGTGCCGACCAGGTATCACACTGTAGTTAGGGCAGGTGTTATGCTGATGTGCTGATCAGGTTTTATGGTTTAAAATATTGCGTGTCCTCCGGGTCGTTCCAAACTTAACGAATTTTTTATAAAATAATTACCCGATGGACCAGTCCAGACTTCATCTGACGCGTGTATGATTAACGGCTAAAACTCAAAATAATATTTAAATCAGCTATTGGTATAATTACTTCAGTTCCAGCTATTTGTACCATTTTCCAACGACAGTGAAACAGGAATGATAGTCATTAAACCAAAACGTTCGTAGATTTATATATACATATATCTAAATTGTTTTATCAATAAGACAACATCACCCTGTTTGCTCGAACCAGCAGTAATTCCGAGGACCGCCAGATGGCGTGATTTTTGAATGCTGACTCTTTTTACAGCTATAGTAAATACGAAAGGAGAAAAAAAAACGATTTTAATAGCCGAACTCTCGTGTTTGATTACCCAGACGTGTGATTAAATAGCAAGCCCAGCATGTACCTTCCATTACATTTGCTATTCCAATCTGTATTTGATAACAGCGAGGCTATGCGTTTGGAGTAATACTCTTGACTTTCTAACTTATACGCATAAAACGCAGTTATACATTTCCTCCTCTGTAGTTTTTTTTCTTGAAGCGGCAGAAAATCTGATACGTTAAGTTTGGGGGGAAAAATCCTGCCGGATGGTATAGGGAAATAAGTAATAATGAATATACATGCATGGATGAGTGTGAAATCGGGGACCCACACGTTGCGGCGGTACAGCGCGATCTGTTAGACAGGCAGTATATCATACAGAACAAAACATGTGGAAATAAGTGACAGCCTCGAATAAAAGAGGTGTTAATTTTTAGAGCGACTTTAAACGTTTACTAGATAGGCGTTTTCAAGCGAGACTGTTCATGATGGTTGTGCGGTATGGCAGTTGTGTGTTCTGTAAATGTGTTTTAATGTGCTATAAAAATCGCACCAGCGGATGTGTGATAAAGTGATTCCGTAATTGTGAACATTTTAACTATACAGCGGTCACGTGATTTTGGTAGAGAGTGTGACGTCATGATATCAGAGAAATAATAAAATGAATAAAAAATGTTAGATCTAATTTTCAGAATATAATATTTAAATATATTTGCTGACAAAGTAATGAAAAGTTGACACATCTATTGCCATCAATAAAATTAACGCACATTATTGGAATATCTTCTGTCATTGTGGATTTGAGAGATACACATAGGCATTATCGATAATAAGGAACTTACTTAACGGTGTAATATATTACTGTCTTGCGATGCCGTAAATTACAGACCTCTGTAGACACACCTCAGTCTGATTCAGTACCACGGCTTGATTTTACTCTCGGCACATCGCTATCAAAGTTCTTATTTTATGGCTTTCAAACTAAAATTACTACATAATGATCTATCGTTTAGTCTGTGAGAAAAATGAAAGGTATCGCAGACGTATAGATATTTTAGGGTTTACTGCATGTTATTAAAGAGAAGTATATCGAGTAAGAGCTGTATATTATTCGCGTGAAGTGTTAACTTGGACACAGAAAACATGGGATTCCGTATTTCTGTATCCCTGGATTAGTGGATATTTATCAAGGACCTATAGCATAGCTACAAATGAATTATAAAAGTGTTCTACAAAAATGGTCCAAGGAGTGACTGTGCGATTTCATTATTATTTCTTGATCTGTATTATCTTGTGCTGTGACATGTTGGCGCAAGGTGCACGGAGTACAGCGAAGAAGAAGGGAGAAGGTATGTCATGTTAACATCAATTAAGTGTTGTTGTTTTTATCATCCACTTTCGTTTAATTAATATATGCAAATAAAGTGCACTGGTACTCTAATAAGTGCACTGGTACCCAAATTAATTGTCATTGATGGTTAAAAAAGCCAAGCTACTTCACTTTATATATCATTGAAACTCTTATATGAGGAACATGAAAATGAGGAAGGGGTCACTTATAAAGCAAAAAATAAAACACATGTGATTGGGTTTCAAGACCCACCAACATGATCTTAGTCATATTTGTAAAGAGGGTCTCGTGGTCCTGTTGTAATGTACATCGGTGCGAATCTGAAGATTGTGGGTTCGAGCACCGTTCGATGCAAACAAGTTTTTCATGAACTTTCGAAACGCTTGGTTCTGGTCAAACCCATGAACTGCTGAGAGGGATTGATATATGTTGTAAAATATATGTAGTACTTTGGGCTAGTTAACATCCGGAACACTGTAATTTCACGCTGTCAATTTAGAAAATCTCCCTCCTAATAACATTCAAAGTTTTTTCTTTTAAATACCCATGTTTATCAAAACGATTCATATGAGGCCTGTGTTGGAGCTAGAGGCTCGGACAATACCATTATTAAGATGTCATATATTTGACCTAATGGACAAACGATTTGAGCAATAACAGGATGTAGAGCTGGACACATTAATTTGACTGAAACCAGAATGTTGAGCTTCGATATATATGACCTCCTGGACACAGTAATTGGCCATTATTCGAAAATATATGACCTACTGGACACAATTTTTGAACAACCAGACAAATATTAGACTCAAGAATGTAAAAAGCATCTAACTATAAAACATTGATCGACTAAACCAATTCGCGTAGGGACCGAACAAGGCCATTTGGCAACATCACTGCATGAAGGTGGACATTTCTAGAAGAACGTTTTATTCAGTTAAAGTTGAAAAAAGCAGTCATCTTGACAATCAATTAAATAATTAGGAAGTCGAAAACCAGACAATGTAATTCTAGCGGTATTACGTAAGCTTCCACATGGTATGTAACATGACATAATTTTTACACCTTTTTTCAAGTTCATTATCCAGTTCCCTTCTGAACATGGCAGTGCCTTTTTTTCATTCAGATTATGCAACATTAGTGATACCATCGTCCTTATGCTACTGGAAACCATAATCGTTCAGATTTCTCCAACATTGTGAACTTTTTAAGAGGGCATGGGGCCAACAAACATATGGGTTGTTAAATGGTTTATAAACATCTACTAGATGATAAACGGATCAACAACCCTCGGGTCAGCAGTCACTACCAATGAACTTCTTTAACAACACGGAGAGACGAGATTCAGTTCCCTGCTTCAACATTTGACGACCCATAAAGTATCAATGTTGAGAACAATTATTAGATTTTTTTATCAAAATCAAAAATAGAATTGCAGTACGTGTCACTATAGGCTGAGTGTAGATTTCAAAGTTTAGAAAAGGTTCATTCATTTTACGTTGAGTTTGTGAAATATTATCAGAGCTGATGTTAACAAATTGAATTAAGGCATGTCTTTCTGTCTAGGGAAAACGGGCCATAAAACTACGGAAGAGTTTTAATTACATAATTTTACTGCACAAGTAATTAGCAAAATTCCAGAGATTTCCTTGTGGAAAACATGCAGTGTGGAACATCGCAGTGTCAGTTGCAACGTTAATTACGGAAATCAGCGGCGGTATTGACAGACGAGTTAGAGACTAAAGATTAACTAACATTGACTGAGGATTGGTAGATTGCGTTCATTTCAGAAAGAAATGCGCGTTTTAATTGATTAGTAATTGATTATGTAATAGCGACGCAGAACAAAGAATGTGTATGACTTTGTTGTAAATGGTTCCGGTCTGAGAGTACATGAATCCTGATGTCGACTCCCATCATGGCGGTAAGGTTATTTCATGTTCTTACCGGGCGCAGCGTACTGGTCCAATCATAGAGATAAATATATAGTTCATGTTTTTGGGAGAAACATTGAAAACTACTCATCATATCATACATCATGAAATATAAGATCAATAAATAACCCACACATCGTCAGACACCCACGGTCAATTCGTTTCTTTACTCTCCATTCCGATCAGCGTAATCAGCAGGCAGCCGTGGGTCATACGATGATGCTAGGAGTATATGGGACATGGTTTGGCAAGCTAATGTTCGAACCCGAAATACATGTATTTTTTTTTGTCACCTGTTGTAAGCAGAGGTGACATATAGGAATCACTTTTCCGTCGTTCGTCTGTCTGTCTGTCTGTCCGTCACAGTTTTCCCGTCACGATTCAGCAGGTGACACATGAGTTCCAAAGAACATTCTTCTTAATGTTCAATGACTTTATACATCACACTATGGTGATAAAGTGGAATAATTGTGTAGCCCTGATCATGGAGGTAGGCAGTAAGATATGCTGGGACAGCCCCTTTAGACAAGAGGTCAGGGTCTGCGTTACAGGAATTGCAGGGAGGACGTGAGTGAAATCCCCGGTGGAGACATACCGAAGTTGTTAATATGGAACTGGTAGATGTGTTTTATATCTCATCTTCTTCTTTGGACGTGATGGTGCTCATTCAAACACTTAGGATTATTTGTCATACGTTAGGATGTTATTTACAAGAAATATTCCAGCATTTGAAATTCCCTTTTCAAAAGTATGCTTCCAGGAATCAGGACAATGATACTTAAATGTAGTATTATAAGCAAACTGTTAAAGTATCCAAGTGCACTGGGAGCGTCAAACACAACAAACTGCATGCTTTTATAGAATAATTAACTATGAAAATGTGTACAAAACTAAACCAAATATATACCATATATTTATCAAAATTTTACTTCTGCGCATAAATGTCAGCAAACCGTTTTGTTATTGCGTATGAATTTGTCTAACACTGCACCAGTAAATGAATGAAGCTACGTCAGGCGCGTGACGTTAACTCGCTTATTGTTCGCGGCCGAAACTCGCAGATTGTTATATTGCGCAGTCGCAACTGTGGTAGATAGCCACATGTTTTGACGATCACTGCTTTTGAAAAAAAAAGAGAGTTAAAAGTCAGAACATTTGGTGTCGACCATAATGTACCGTAATATTCACAGGTATGTGAAACTTGCGGATACATTTCCCATGAATACAAAATGATCTTACAAAAGGGGATTAACATTATTTTTCATTATTTTGTTGATTCAGGTTCTATAAAAAGATGCGGCAGTTATATTATCATTCTATTTAAAGCATGTATGCGGACTTACTTATAATAAAAATATGGATTTAATAGGAAGCTAGTATATAGTAATGTCGTATACGTACATGTTAGGGTTAGCGGTTCACAGCAGTCCTGGTACATGTATTTTTAACAGCACATCTTTTCCGATGGGTTCGAGTGTCCGCCTCGGGACCGGACGGTCGTGTGTTCGATACCCGACCGCGACATACCAAAGTCGTTGAAATTGGTACTGGTAGCTTGTTGCTTGCTCAACATGTAAGGCTTGTTCCAGGACTAGTTGGCCTGCTTGACTTGGTGTTGTACCATACCACATGTCTACTGTATGATACTGATTTGTGACAGCACTATATCTGTTTTAAGTAGACAAAGTTTCCAAATGACTGAAATATGTTGGTGAGACGTTAAACCAAACAAATAAACAAACATACCACATTCATGATAAAATGGAAACTATCAAATGTGTCGGGAAATAACTACGTATATGTCCAAATTTTCAGCATTTTCCAGTAGATTGAACAAAGAACATTTTTTTTCGGTTCACTCTAACTGATTGTGTACATAGTCTTTGATATATCTAAAACAACTAGACAAACTTCTGTATGTGGTCATTTCTTATATCCATGCGAAAATTCATCCTTTATATACGCAGAGAAAAAAATGACAGCTTTTTTCTCAGATGTTTGCGTATTGAACGTTCTTGAAGGCATACCTTTTCAAGAGACAGATATATAGAAACAATAATCTCACCAAATTTACTAATTACAATATATTTATGGTAGATATAGTCAGAAACTAATACAAGATCACAACCATACTTTTTTCTTATCATTTTAAGTCCATTTCTTATGATAAGTGAATCCACTCCATCGCAATTCTTGAAAAAAAATCAGGGCAAAATTGTCGGAACATTCAGCTCATGGTAAAAGGAAGAAGTATCAATATTTCACGTGACTGTCTGCTGCCCTAGAGCCTCGTCAGAAATAGAATCATTTGGAGGATCAATATTATGATAAACGTGTGGAATAAAAGCGTTTTTTTTTTTTTTTTTTTTTTTTTTTTTTTTTTTAAAGTATTTTGTTAAGATGAATTTAACCTGACAACCAGACCATTAAACTGAGAGACCACTGTCTCAAAGAGAGTTTCGTCCCAATTACTACTGAATTTAGCTCTATAATCAAACCACTGTTTTTTTCTTTCCGGGAGACATGTTATCCCATGCACCTTTTGCTGAATTTAGTTTGATAGTAAGACCACTTCATATGTTAGACGTTTTTCCCCCATTAGACATGTTATCCCATGCACCTTTTGCTGAATTTAGCCTGATAGTAAGACCACTTCATATGTTAGACGTTTTTCCCCATTAGACATGTTATCCTATGCACCTGTTGCTGAATTTAGCCTGATAGTAAGACAACTTCTTATGTTAGACGTTTTTTCCCTCATTAGACATGTTATTCCATGCACCTGTTGCTGAATTTAGCCTGATAGTAAGACAACTTCTTATGTTAGACGTTTTTTCCCCCATTAGACATGTTATCCTATGCGCCTTTTTCCCTTTAGACATGTTATCCTATGCACCTTTTTCCCTTTAGACATGTTATCCCACCTATTAATTAGTTCAGCTTGATTTTTAGACCAAGCATCTTTCCAAGAATGGTGGTCTCATTTTAGGTTTTACTGCAAGTGTATATACCACACGTTACCCTCTTTTACTAAAAAGTATGTGACTGCGGTGTCATGCTGAAGACAAGTGACATGATATCACAATAGGTTACATTACGCTTACATTTAAGTCTTCGTGACCAACCAAGCTAACATATTAAAACATATCTTATACCAAAACAGAAAAAAATACTCATCTTCCATTTTGCTTAAAAACGAGTTCGAAGAGTTGTTTGAACAGATTTATTTCGAACTTAAACAAATTCTCATCGACTAAACCATAAATAAATGAGCCACCAAAGGTATGGCACTAATCCAACAGTGTTCAAGTCTTCTTCCTGCGGAAACCTGACTGCAATGATATTTTACTCCCAATGCTGGATTGTACATGGTCAAAATGCGATAAAATTCGTTCATAACAAAGTTGGTTATATCTTTATTTTCTGCCTTTGAAAGTGTTTGATCGGAAATTATCAAAGGCATTTTCGGGGCAGGCCTGATGCGCCTGGCTGCTGACTAGGTGCAGCATGTCGGTGGTCTGTTGCCGGTTGACCTCGGTACAGTTGCCACACCAAGCCAGGTATTTGTTGTCAATGTGGTGCAACCGTGCTATCAGACTAGCACTTGTAAATGATGCCAATTACAACGAGTTATCGGTGCGCTCTATGAGCTTGGGAAAGATATGGTAGTTAAAACGAAATAAAATACATTGGGACAAAGATCGACGCGATAAGGCACGGGAATACTGGAAATAAAGTTCCGAGAAAAATGTATGAGAAAAGTTTCATTTAAACGAGAAACTCAGGCATCGTTGTGAAAAAAGATCAAAAACTTGCGGGTGCTTTAGAGAGAATATAATTATTTGTCTGGCCACCAATCCATTCATCTTTTTCTCTCTCTTACCTATATCTGGCCTGTGTTTCCAATAGCATCTCAAATTGAGATTTAACTGTCAAGGTCTAAAGCTACATAGAGAATAGATATTTGCATACTTACCAATACCAGCAAGCTTTAGCAGAAATGTGTCTTTAATTACGTCATTTTTTTTTCATTTTTGTTGTTTTACAGACTTTGTGATGAGGAAAATTTCAATTTGAAATTTTTTGCTAATACACGGTTTTATTCGGCGGCAGCTGTATGCTTTTGCTATTGACCCAGCTTTTTCACCGGATTTCGAACAATCATAAATGACTAGAAGGTTATTTCTAAGCGCACCTGTTAAAGGCATTTCTCATTGGCTAATGGTCCAGACTGGTTTATTTAATTACTGGACATGAAAACTGTGTGCAAAATCAGAGATACAGACTATGCTTTGTAGCGATATTGAGTTAAATACGATATTGTGACTGAACATGCCGCCAAATGTCGTTTTTTTTAAAAGATATGTCTTGTTTCTTTCTTTTTTTTATCGCACTTTCATCACTCGACTGTGGGCATTCACCATCTCCATTATTTGTCTACTTCATTACTTTTCAACTTTTCTGTTCTTAAATTTATCTTATTAAATATGAAACAGGAAGGAGACATCAACACTGCTCGCCGTGCAGTCGTGCCACCAGGCGGTGTGGTATTTGAAACGTTGCACATGTTTTGGGGAACCATTTTATCTTTTTTTTACTCCGATATGAGATTGGGAGTACGTGCAAATTTCAGACTCGTTCATATTTTTCTTAGAGATATTTTTTCCCTATTAAATACCATAAAACTGTCATTATGTATATTTGCATTATACTTTCTATTTAGCCATGCATCTATGTTTTAATCATATGTATTCTTTTTCTGATTTTCTATTGATATGAAATAAATGTAAGCCTGTTATCTCAATGAAGTGACGCTGTTGTCAAGTAGAAGAGTGCACGACTGCCAATCTAACGGGGGTTCAAACCCCGCTCTGGGCAAGGATCTCTGTATGACCTTCTCGGCACAAAGTAATGGTCCAATTTAGGAATCCTATGTTGAGAATGCCATAGAGTGAGCTCTGCATATGAGTAGGAAAAAGAAGAGAAAGAAGGACCGTGTTGTTACCATTGTGATATTTCCCGTCATTGAATTACTTAACAATAAAAAACAATTCAATACGTTTTTATTCTATAAATATTTATAAATAAACAAAATATAACATTATTTAATTTCCATTTTAATGTCGAAATCTCGTCAGACATGGAATGTTTTTCCCCAATATCGTTCTTAAAGACACACCATCGCCCATAAAGTCCTAAAACCAATCGGAACATCTCTTTACTTTCGCCCTAAAGGATGGCTTATCAGTTGATTACTTCAATAATTTAAATGAAGATTACAGAGTAAGGGGGCCTCCACGACAGAGTGGTAACAGTCATGGTCACGACAAAATTAAAAAAAAACGCTTTTGTTGTTTTATTCCCTGATTTATTGTTATTTTACAGTTAACCGATGTGGGTTCGAATCTCGGTCAGATTATCTAAATTTTCATGTGAAGAATCCATTATGCTGACTTACGGTAGATTTATGGTTTTATATTAAGTTAAGACCATCTTTCTTTTTAAAAAAGTTTATAGTTTTCCAGTTCCTATTTTTTGTAATCGTAATTGTAATTATAGACTTCATGTTAATGTTTTTTCGTGAATACAAGAGCATGAAACACACCAATTACTTTGGGATAATAAGTTGTGTAGAAATGGACATGTGATATCAAAAAAATGGCTAAATCGAGGGACTTTAACCAAAATATAAACAAACAAAAACAACAGTTGGAAATCTTACAGCACTGACGCAAAGAAAGATATCAAATTGCAATTGGGAGAGATCTCTTGCCAACTCATGAACACGGACGTTTATGAACAGAAATACACGCTTCTCGGGAGCAATGAAAAAAGAGGGACAGATTAATCTAATGTAGTTACAATGTATGTAAGTCAGAAAACAAAGAGAAGAAAGATAATTTAAGACAAAAAAATGAATATGGGCATGACGAAAATGAAGAAAAATACGCTCTTTCTTAAGATTGAAGTTTTGCGAAGGGCGCTGTGGTCTAGTGGTAACGTATCCGATTACGGTTCCGAAGATTGTGGATTCGAACCCCGTTGGAGACCCATCGCAAAGTACTGGTCCAACCAGTTAACCGCCGAGAGGGATTAGTATAAGTTGTAAGAACTTGTTTCCCAGTCGATGTAAAATAAATAAACTTAATTGAACTTTTTATATCAAATGAAGAACTTGACTTTATTACATGTACTAGAAAGTGTTACTTCTAATACGAATATGAACCAAAAATTGAAAAGAACAATGATTATAATCTGTTCCACTACAAAGAAGTTTTCTTTTATTTCTTTCAGTACACTTAAGTTTTTTCTTAACACAAAAATGTCCATATTGTGGCAAGTATTTACTGGTAACCTTACGTAGTCAAATCTCGATCTTAGGACTTAACAACTTCCCTGTTGTAATACGCCAGCGAGGAAGCACGGCCACGCCATTTCTTTGTTGCTGTTGTTGGAGATAACCTTCGATGCGATATTTCAGTCAAATAGTGAGAAGTCCGAGATCTCACCAAGATACTCAGCTAGAATGACTGAGCTAATGCAAGTCAACTGGTAAACTTAAACAATCTGAATAACAAGACCGAGACTCGAATCCCCAGCGGAGAGGGACTCACTGACTCAGAGACCCAGGGTCAGTATGTCAGCGACTATAGTTCAGTGGAACCCCTTTCATTCTCTTGTATTTATGCACCAGATGCGCCAGTTTAAACAGTCTGCTATACATCATTGTGCTCATTATGTCGGCGGATCAAATCCTTCCCCCGAGCATGTGTTCCACATCTAAACCCCTCTTTGGCAAGCGCAATTAAAATTAACATCGCACTTTTTTCCATCGTGGAATTAGAATAATAAACGAAATGATGTAATTTATACAAATGCCTCAATGATTTATCCCGAAAACACGCAGATAGCGAACGTATGTTGGGAGCGAACTTGGAAGATTTCTGCACACATCGGTTTGGAAGGATTTGTGTGTGTGTATCGGTATGGTTTATTAATGATATTAGCTTGTAGGTGTAACGATTTGATAGTTTAATAGTTTGTTGAAGTCTTGTTCCCCACGGATAAAATCCACATTGAATCAAACTTATAAATATAAAACATATATGTCAAAGGGGGTCTTTCTAACTTTGGGGATATGAACGATGGTTGTTAACTACATGTACAAAAAAGCATCTATATAAATCGTGCAAGTATGTACGTATTCCATTAATGAGTTGAAAAGAACATTATGCAATATAATTATCATTGTTAATTAATTTTAAGCATATTTAACAATCGTATTACTTATTAGAACATGACGGCCATGTTCTATTACTTATTAGAACATGACGGCCATGTTCTTTTACTTATTAGAACATGACGGCCATGTTCTATTACTTATTAGAACATGACGGTCATGTTCTACATGTATTACTTATTAGAACATGACGGCCATGTTCTGTTACTTATTAGAACATGACGGCCATATCTATTACTTATTAGAACATGACGGCCATGTTCTATTACTTATTAGAACATGACGGCCATGTTCTGTTTCTTATTAGAACATGACGGCCATGTTCTGTTACTTATTAGAACATGACGGCCATGTTCTATTACTTATTAGAACATGACGGCCATGTTCTGTTACTTATTAGAACATGACGGCCATGTTCTGTTACTTATTAGAACATGACGGCCATGTTCTGTTACTTATTAGAACATGACGGCCATGTTCTGTTACTTATTAGAACATGACGGCCATGTTCTATTACTTATTAGAACATGACGGCCATGTTCTATTACTTATTAGAACATGACGGCCATGTTCTATTACTTTCATTTAGTGCTTATAAAGCTGACAACAGTGTTGACGTGTAAAAAAGAAACAAGACTACATGTATATTGAAATGTTAAATGAAGAAGAAAGGAAGAAAGTTTGGTTCGAATTCTTTCACACAGTCGTTCAGAAATATCATTTGTGGTGCATATGAATGGAGAAAGTCAGACTTTGATACTTTAAAAAGTAATAGATCCTGTTATCACAAATGTTGAAAAATAGTTGTTAGTTGCTTATGACTGTCAACATCATTATCGATGATGAGAAGGTAACTAAGTTTTACAATGATGAAGCAATACAGAGCAGAAATGTCACTAGACAATGGCCAGTACATATGACCGCCCGAATGCAATAATGCAACGTAGAGCATGTCTGTCACTAGACATTGACTAGCTGAATACAGTACTGCAAAGAGAAAGATGTCTGTCACTAGATTTTGATTATCTGAATACAGTATTGAAAAGTAGAAAATGTCTGTCACTAGATTTTGACTATCTGAATACAGTACTGAAAAGTAGAAAATGTCTGTCACTAGATTTTGATTATCTGGATACTGTACTGAAAAGTAGAAAATGTCTGTCACTAGATTTTGACTATCTGAATACAGTACTGAAAAGTAGAAAATGTCTGTCACTAGACTTGTACTAACTGAATACAGTAATGCAAGGTAGAAATGTTTGTCACTAGACTTTGACTATCTGAATACAGTACTGAAAAGTAGAAAATGTCTGTCACTAGATTTTGATTATCTGAATACAGTACTGAAAAGTAGAAAATGTCTGTCACTAGACTTGTACTAACTGAATACAGTACTGCAAAGTAGAAAATGTCTGTCACTAGACTTTGACTATCTGAATACAACACCGCAAAGTAGAAATTGTCTGTCACTAGACTTTGACTATCTGAATACAGTACTGCAAAGAAGAAGATGTCTGTCACTAGACTTTGACTATATAAATACAGTACTGTAAAGAAGAAGATATCTGTCACTAGACTTTACTATCGGCATACATTACTGTTAAGAAGAAGAAGATGTCTGTCACTGGACTTTGACTATCTGAATACACTACTGCAAGGAAGAAGATATCTGTCACTAGACATGGACTATCGGCATACAGTACTGTTAAGAAGAAGAAGATGTCTGTCACTAGACTTTTACTATCTGAATACATTACTTAAAAGAAAAGATTTGTCACTGGACTTTGACTATCTGAATACAGTACTGGAAAGTAGAAACTGTCTGTTACTAAACATTGACTATCTGAATACAAAACTGCAAAGTAGATGTCTGTCACTAGACTTTAACTCCCTAAATACAGTACTGCAAAGAAGAAATTGTCTGTCACTAGACTTTGCCTATCTGAATACAGTGCTGCAAAGTAGAAAATGTCTGTCACTTGGCTTTTGCTACCTGATTACAGGACTGCAAAGTAGAAAATGTCTGTCACTAGACCTTGAATACCTGAATACAGTACTGCAAAGTAGTAATGTCTGTCACTAGACTTTGACTATATAAATACAGTACTGTTAAGAAGAAGAAGATGTCTGTCACTGAACTTGGACTATATAAATACAGTACTGTTAAGAAGAAGAAGATATCTGTCACTAGACTTTGACTATATAAATACAGTACTGTTAAGAAGAAGATGTCTGTCACTGAACTTGGACTATATAAATACAGTACTGTTAAGAAGAAGATGTCTGTCACTGAACTTGGACTATATAAATACAGTACTGTTAAGAAGAAGATGTCTGTCACTGAACTTGGACTATATAAATACAGTACTGTTAAGAAGAAGATGTCTGTCACTGAACTTGGACTATATAAATACAGTACTGTTAAGAAGAAGATGTCTGTCACTGAACTTGGACTATATAAATACAGTATTGTTAAGAAGAAGATGTCTGTCACTAGACTTTATCTATATAAATACAGTACTGTTAAGAAGAAGATGTCTGTCACTAGACTTTGACTATATAAATACAGTACTGTTAAGAAGAAGATGTCTGTCACTGAACTTGGACTATATAAATACAGTACTGTTAAGAAGAAGATGTCTGTCACTAGACTTTGACTATATAAATACAGTACTGTTAAGAAGAAGATATCTGTCAATAGACTTTGACTATATAAATAGAGTACTGTAAAGAAGAAGATGTCTGTCACTAGACTTTGACTATCGGCATACAGTACTGCGAGGAAGAAGATATCTGTCACTAGACTTTGCTATATAAATACAGTACTGTTAAGAAGAAGATATCTGTCACTAGACTTTGACTATATAAATACAGTACTGTTAAGAAGAAGAAATTGTCTGTCACTAGACTTTGACTATCTGAATACAGTACTGCAAAATAGAACAAGATATCTGTCACTAGACTTTGACTATATAAATACAGTACTGTAAAGAAGAAGATATCTGTCACTAGACTTTGACTATCGGCATACAGTCCTGCGAGGAAGAAGATATCTGTCACTAGACATGGACTATTTGAATACAGTATTGTAATGAAGAAGATATCTGTCACTAGACTTGGACTATCTGAATACAGTATTGTAAAGAGAAGATATCTGTCACTAGATTTGGACTCTCTGAATACAGAACTGTTAAGAAGAAGATGTCTGTCACTAGATTTGGACTATATAAATACAGTACTGTAAAGAAGAAGATATCTGTCACTAGATTTGGACTATCTGAATACAGTATTGTAAAGAAGAAGATATCTGTCACTAGACTTTGACTATCTGAATACAGTATTGTAAAGAAGAAGATATCTGTCACTAGATTTGGACTATCTGAATACAGAACTGTAAAGAAGAAGATATCTGTCTCTAGACTTTGACTTTCTGAATACAGTATTGTAAAGAAGAAGATATCTGTCACTAGACTTGGACTATCTGAATACAATATTGTAAAGAAGAAGATATCAGTCACTAGACTTTGACTATCTGACTACAGTATTGTAAAGAAGAAGATATCTGTCACTAGATTTGGACTATCTGAATACAGTATTGTAAAGAAGAAGATATCTGTCACTAGACTTGGACTATCTGAAAACAGTATTGTAAAGAAGAAGATATCTGTCACTAGACTTTGACTATATAAATACAGTACTGTAAAGAAGAAGATATCTGTCACTAGACTTTACTATCGGCATACATTACTGTTAAGAAGAAGAAGATGTCTGTCACTGGACTTTGACTATCTGCATACAGTACTGTTAAGAAGAAGAAGATGTCTGTCACTAGACTTGGACTATCTGAATACAGTATTGTAAAGGAGAAGATATCTGTCACTAGATTTGGACTATCTGACTATAGTATTGTAAAGGAGAAGATATCTGTCACTAGACTTGGACTATCTGACTACAGTATTGTAAAGGAGAAGATATCTGTCACTAGACTTGGACTATCTGAATACAGTATTGTAAAGAAGAAGATATCTGTCACTAGATTTGGACTATCTGAATGCAGTATTGTAAAGAAGAAGATATCTGTCACTAGATTTGGACTATCTGAATGCAGTATTGTAAAGAAGAAGATATCTGTCACTAGATTTGGACTATCTGAATGCAGTATTGTAAAGAAGAAGATATCTGTCACTAGACTTGGACTATCTGAATACAGTATTGTAAAGAAGAAGATATCTGTCACTAGACTTGGACTATCTGAATACAGTACTGAAAAGTAAAAAATGTCTGACTAGACTTTGACTATCTGAATACAGTACTGTAAGGAAGATATCTGTCACTAGACTTTGACTACCTGAATACAGTACTGCAAACAGGAATATGTCTGTCACTAGACTTTGACTATCTGAATACAGTACTGCAAATAGAAAATGTTTGACTAGACTTTGACTATCTGAATACAGTACTGTAAGGAAGATATCTGTCACTAGACTTTGACTATCTGAATACAGTTCTGCAAATTAGAAGATGCCTGTCACTTGAGTTTGACTGTCTGAATACAGTACTGCAAATGAAAAGATATCTGTCACTGGACTATGACTACCTGAAGGAAGTACTGTAAAGTAGAACATGTCTGTCACTAGATCATGACTCCTTGAATGCCATGCTGTATGCAAGTAGACTATAAATACCTACTTGATACCGTACTGCAAGCAAGAGCATTTTCAGTTAACATAACCTGAAGGCCGTGCTTCAAGTAAAAGCATGTATGTCACTAGACTAGTAAATGCCGTTCTACAAAGTAATGCAGGTCTGTCATTGGACTACCGGTATGTTCTGTTGAAATGATAACCTGAAGGCCGTACATACCTCTAGGTTCAAAGGTCACTTGATGATAATTTAAGGTCAAAGTCACTGGCCACTCTATGTTTTCCAGTATCGTACAGATGTTCCAATTGATTTGAAGTTTGAACCTCTAACGTGAAGGTTGCAAGATCACGATATGAAATCTTACAAACACAAGGAAATTTGTAAATTTAAATTTACTTTCCGATTGTTGGCCGATCAAAATCTAACTGGCCCTCAGGTTTCAAACAATTATACAACATATCAATGTTGTGTTCCTTGTAGTTAATTCTTAATGATATTTGGGATAGTAATCCCTGGCTCAACGTGTGTATTATTCTACAGTTTGTAACTCAAAGGTCATGCTGTTGTTTCAGTTTAAGTATCATTTTCGTTTATCATAAATTTTATGGTAACTTATTTAGATAATTAAGTGATATATGTATTTCTTAATGACAATTCTCATACAAATAATTGGTAAGATAGCGAGGTAGCTGAATGAAACAGGTTGAATGGTAGAATATGCAACAAGAAAAAGAAGGAAAACTCGTAAGATTTTAAGTTCAGGTGAGAAGGCAGATCCCCGACCACGAAATACAAAAGTCGCAAATAATGCCACTGGTATGTCTCGCCTGCCCATCAGGGTACACCCAGAACTGGTTGTCCGATGTAAAGATATAATATTATGTTACTTGTCCAAATACGATGTTATATCGCAGATAGGCAGCACTGTATTTGTCTCTTGTAAACACAGTAAACCAATGACTAAAACACCGCCGGTGTGACATTTTAACAAAACAAACCTACTAAGCCTTTAGAACTATTGTGATTACCCGACGTGGCTGTATTCGGCCAGACCTTCCAGACAGCTCCAAGTCAAATCGTAGATTATCTCTTTGATCACATGACCTCATCCTGACCCCAGCTGACCTGAGCAGTTGGACTCTGATCAAAATGTATGTGTACACTGTCTACTCATTTCATCATTACTGGTATTTAAGGATTAAACTGCACATTTTGATGGTTCACCGAAGTTTTATCTACACTGCGGTTGGAGGGAGGTGAACACCTTGAAAAGCCCCAGTATTGTTCATTCACGGATAAACAACCGAAATGAACAGTTTAATTCTTAGTATGCCCCTAACTGTGGTCAAAGGCATATGTATTTTCCCTAGTATGTATGTCCGTGTGTTCGTATTTATGTCTTGCATATCTCAAAACTATATGAGCTATGAGATTCACTAGCATGGCAAGTTTTGTGTCTTAATTCATAAATAAATGAGTTATGTCCCCTGGGTAAGTGAAAATGGCGAAATGTGTGGCATTCGTGTCCATTGGACACGTGTATACACGAAAATCTTCTTTCTTGAAGTCATGGTTAACATTGTAGTGTATATACTTGTGCATGATTATAAGCTTGAAGGGACGCGAAAATGATAAAAAACTTGAAAACAAATGAGCCATTTTTTTCATTGTTATATCAGACACATTTTTGTATCATGCACGAAGTGTCTTACTTGGAAATGTTTTCGTTGAATATTTAGAGCCAGAGTTGTGGATGGAATCCATTGTAGTTAACGTAGTGAAGGCTTTTACAAGGACTACTCGTTTCAATCAGTATTTTTTTTAATTATGTTTTCAGAGGAAATGTCATGTTCTTTTTTTTTTTTTTCTTTTTTTTTTTTGGTTCTTGTTTTTATACACCATGGTCCATGGTCCCTATAGCTCACGCTCAGCACGTCAACAAATTCAAAGAAAAAACATATCGCACAATTTTACATTTCACGTTTTCGTGTTTGTTTAGTCATAAAATTATTGAAGGGAATAAACTTATGTATGTAACAAGTTTCACATCCCACAGGCTGAGTATAAAAACGTTTCTGCGAGAAAAATGACGAATTAAAATAGTTCATAAAGTGATTTGAATGCGGTTGCATGTTAATATTGTCTAACATTAGGAGAATATAACAACTGTGCGGACCACCATGATACTTTCTATAACTGTTCAAGATTCAAGATGATTGAATTATTAAGTGTCCTGAAAATCGAAAACAAATTACAGCCAGCGTTTGATATGAATGAAAACAGAGCCAAAGTGTTTCAGTGTTGGACTCCACAGTTGTTCCATTTTCAATTAGGCGTGAGGCAATCGTAAAGAATCCTCCAATAGGTGTTTGAACCATTTATTTTTATGTTTTTTCCTCTCGCTGTTCTGTTACATGTGTGATTAACTCTATTACTAGAGATGCCAATTAACGGCGAAATGACGGCAGAACCTCGTTCTAAGTTAGCGGATTCAAGATCGTCTATGTTGTGTTTTTATTTTGATGAGTTGAAGAGACATAGGTGCTTGAGACCTGGGAGTATCCCGGCGGGTGGTTTGCGTCTGCTGTGTGGCTCTCTCAGCACCCAGGAATCAGCTGCATCAGTCACTGTAGAGCAGTATATAATAGGATCCTGTTAATTAATCAAAACGATGAAAGACGCCAAAATAGTTTTTTTTATTCCATATACAGATGACTTTCCCCTTGTGAGTGAAGTCACTGATGGCGCAATGAACTATGTAATGATTTGTTTGTACATGCATCACGGTTGAAGGAGAGACAGCTGGCTTACTTAAAAGTTGAATGAATATTGAACTTAACGTTTATCAATACAATCGTGATTAGAGATGCGTGTTAATGATAAATCAGGATCTCATTAAGTGTGTTATTGGGGATTTTGATCTCGGGCTATATTTACATGGACGACTTTGTCAGGGGTAATGTTTAGCTGAATAGACCGTCGGTTAATCTACTTCATTAAACTTGAAAGGAATCAATACATGGCTATTTAGGAGATTGGTTTTAGTATGTAAAATCAGTCTAATAAAACATGGCACGTCCCTCCACGTGTATATTTACATGCGTATGGTTTTATTTTATATTTATATGAGAATATCCTTATGCAATTCTATAATAATTCATGTATACATTTCTTTCATAAACACAGTATATCACCATTAACTCTAATTTTCATGTAAACAGGTATGATATGACGTATTGCGGATATATGATTACAATAGAATATGATTAAACTAAATTCGGTAAAAAATTAAGGGGGAGGGGCTAATATTCGTCGATTTCATGGATGGATTTATCCCATAGACTTCTTCATCTAGTAGACATCACATTTGTCTAGAAACATCTCAAGAAATGGGAATATGAGATTCAACAGAATTTGATGTCAACAAAAAATAATAGCTTTGAATTTTGAGTACGCAGAAACTGACGACCGGATGAGATTCAGTGACAAACTTTACGTATCAGTTACTTCCCTTGATAAGCTGGTGTATAGAAGCAACACCATAAGAAGAATGTTGTTTACGAATACCTGAGACGGTTTACTTTTGATATTGTTCCAAAGCTATTGCGCCGGTATTTTTCAACAAAATAATTGAAGGTAACCCTCAAATCCTGTCACCGGTATTCGGGTTGACTCCGTCCCACGCTTGTACCGTGCATGGCCCATCGCCAGTGACTGAAGCATTTTTGTGACCAAAAAAAAGAAACGATTTTACATATTAACTTTTTAAAGTCCATGAGTTAAACTCACATAAAATAAATAAAACTTACGCCTGTTCAGGCGAGATTTAATCTGGTTTCAAATATCCGGGTTGAATATAAAAGGGGAAATAAAACTTAGGTACGTGATCCAAATCGTGCAGGTTCAATATAACATGTTGCCATTTCAAAATCAAACAAACTGCAATAAAAAAAAGAAAAAAAGAAAGAAACGAAATCAGCAACTGTGATTGATTGATCTATGCACATGGTATCATAACAGAGAAATTTGATTTGCTGTAATAAGCTAAATTTGTTCTTTGTCTGCACCCCCCTCACCCCCACCCCGTATCTGTCAGTCTCTATCTCTATCCATCCCTCCATCCCTCTAGCCCACCTCGCTTTCTTCTCTCAATCTCTCAATCACCCTCAGTCTCTTTATCCTATCACGATCTATCTCTCTCTATAACCCCCCCCCCCCTCGATTGCACCAAGTGACCCCAACTCCTGCCGCTGATTTAATTATAATATGCATATTACCTACCGCGGTGCGTCGGGTGACTGCATTCCACATATTTGACAGGTGTGGAAACTACCGACGTTATCAAGAACATATGTACTCTTGGCCAGTGAGAGGGAAATCCTCAACTGAATCAGAATTGTCTAAGTGTACCAGTCTTACCTACTTTACTTAGCGCTTAATAGTACTAAGGTACTCAGGGAACATACTTTTTTGTTTTTTTTTGTTTTTTTGTTTCTCCAATATTTTATTTCCTAACAACTAGTGTTAGGTATTAAGGAAATAACTTATGCCAACTTGGTCATTTAATTGAGTATTTCATGAACAAAAATAGTTGAATGCGTTTCTATTCCCCAAATTTTAATATTTAAATATCACAATCAAGAATTTGAGTTTTAGATTTTTTCCTTTGACCGAATAAATATTCTGTTAACGTTTAATTAAAGGTGTTTCAGTAAGTATTGTTTCGAAGAGAAATTTTGCACACAAATACTTTAGACTATAATAAAAATATATGAATTTGAAATAGGAGTCTCCATTCTCACTTTATAGAAAATTACTGTTTGCAAACAATTGTTGAAAATCACAATTAATTTCTAGATACTTTAAGAACATATTATAAAAGGAATTTTCAGAATATTTCATCACAGATTGTAAAAATTGTCAATAATGTATCCCATAAGTTACAGGTAAAAAATCAAACAAACATGCATGGAAAACACAAAACGAACATAAGATTTCCATTGTAGCTGGACAAAAATAGAAGGCAAGATTACTTCATAGAAATGAAATTACATTTTATTTTTGGTAATGAAACATCTTTAACGCAGAGATTGACTTTATTTTTTTTTCAGATGGAAAAGCACTTGATATAAAGACTTTTTGAAAATGTAGCCAGGACGTTTAGCTTAATTCGCATAAAACACTAAAATGTGACATATGTCTTTAAAAAATAAATCCTAAAACAAATGAGGGTTTTGATAAAGTACCAAAACTGAACTCAGTGGATACCCCTTTGAAATGTCCTTAACACTGGTTAGATAGTAAAAACTGACTCGTGCCCACAATTAACGTCTTATACTGCTAACGACTTAGTCCAGTTATGTCAAATTCAATGTACTGTCACGCACGAAGATACGAGAGAGATGTCCGCTAAGTTCAATAATGTGAGTTCAATAATGGAAAGACCGGGGCTTTTCATGACGAGTTACTGTTTCGCTAATCAGTCCAAGACGTTGACGTTGTTTCCGTAATATAAGACGTCGACGTAGAGCCTTCATTGTGGCAGACGGTGGAGGTATAGACATTGGTTCTAAAGTCCGGTGGGACCTCGCCAACGTTTCTGTTGGTTAGACTTGTTTTATTTATTTATTTATTTATTTATTTATTTATTTATTTATTTATTTATTTATTTAAAAACTATTGATTTCGTATCTCCACAATAAAGAAATAAAACATTAAAATAAAGAAATTAAACATTCTTGCATTTGAATATTGCTGTCTTATTATTGATCAAATAATATATTCATGTGTAAAAGAAAATGGGGAAAAAAGTGTCATTAACAATTACCAAACAAGCTTTTTATTCGAAGAAGCCACACAATAAGAAAAATGTTTGATCAAGAATCAAGCGCTATTCATACAGGGAAACGAACAATTGACCTGAAGCGTGGATTTCATTCTCTAATACAAACGCCTTCAAGAAAACATTTGGCAAGGATGTATCTTTTTTTCTGAACTAGAAAAACCAAAAACTGAGTACTTTCTGATTGAGAAAAAGGCGTGCTCTAATTGTATTTGCAATCGGTGATAATAAAGGAGAGCACCAGATCATTTTTTTTGCGCATTTTCTATTAATTGTGAAGCTGCCAAAACTGTAATTGCATTAACCGGCCTCAAAATCGGCCTTTGTTGCTACAGTCAGAAAACCTCGTATACATCTGTATTGTCTTGCATTCCCGCGACTTAAGGGTTGCTTGACAACAATTTCTATTCATAAATGCAATTTTTCTTAACATATCAATGGACAGTATAATTAATTACTACACTACAATAAAGAAATAGTTCTAAAAAATGATCATATCCAGTGAAGGTACTGAAATATTTCTGGACATTTGAACAGTTTTACGTATGCGAGAAAACATAGAGTATGTGTGTTTGGTGTATAGAGAGAAAAGTCTGTACTGTCGACGCTGTCAAAAAGAACAAGAATGAGTCGAAATTATTAGTCTAATCGATAATATATATGTCATTCTGAGACTGAAGTGTACATGATCCAGATATAGAGATGTCTGACTGTGATATTGTAGTGGTTTAACCAGATATTGATATGTCTGACTGTGATATTGTAGTGGTTTAACCAGATATAGAGATGTCTGTGAATTGTAGTGGTTTAACCAAATTGTAGTGTTTAACCAGATATGATATGTCTGACTGTGATATTGTAGTGGTTTAACCAGATATAGAGATGTATGACTGTGATATTGTAGTGGTTTAACCAGATATAGAGATGTCTGACTGTGATATTGTAGTGGTTTAACCAGATAGAGAGATGTCTGACTGTGATATTGTAGTGGTTTAACCAGATATAGAGATGTCTGACTGTGATATTGTAGTGGTGTAACCAGATATTGATATGTCTGACTGTGATATTGTAGTGGTTTAACCAGATATAGAGATGTCTGACTGTGATATTGTAGTGGTTTAACCAGATAGAGAGATGTCTGACTGTGATATTGTAGTGGTTTAACCAGATATAGAGATGTCTGACTGTGATATTGTAGTAGTTTAACCAGATATAGAGATGTCTGACTGTGATATTGTAGTGGTTTAACCAGATATAGAGATGTCTGACTGTGATATTGTAGTGGTTAAGCCAGATATAGAGATGTATGACTATGATATTGTAATGGCTTAGTCAGATATAGATATGTCTGATCGAGATATTGTAGTGGTTCAGTCAGATATTGATATATCTGACGTGATATTGTAGTGGTTCAGTCAGATATAGATATGTCTGACTGTGATATTGTAGTGGTTTAACCAGATATAGAGATGTCTGACTGTGATATTGTAATGGTTTAGCCAGATATAGAGATGTCTGACTTTGATATTGTAATGGTTTAGTCAGATATAGATATGTCTGATCGAGATATTGTAGTGGTTCAGTCAGATATTGATATATCTGACTGATATTGTAGTTGTTCAGCTCAGCCAGATATAAATATGTCTGACTGTGATATTGTAATGGTTTAGTCAGATATAGAGATGTCTGACTTTGATATTGTAATGGTTAGTCAGATATAGATATGTCTGACTGTGATATTGTAATGGTTTAGTCAGATATAGATATGTCTGACTTTGATATTGTAATGGTTTAGCCAGATATAGAGATGTCTGACTTTGATATTGTAATGGTTTAGTCAGATATAGAGATGTCTGACTGTGATATATTGTAATGGTTTAGCCAGATATAGAGATGTCTGACTTTGATATTGTAATGGTTTAGTCAGATATAGAGATGTCTGACTTTGATATTGTAATGGTTTAGCCAGATATAGAGATGTCTGACTTTGATATTGTAATGGTTTAGCCAGATATAGAGATGTCTGACTTTGATATTGTAATGGTTTAGTCAGATATAGAGATGTCTGACTGTGATATTGTAATGGTTTAGTCAGATATAGAGATGTCTGACTGTGATATTGAAATGGTTTAGTCAGATATAGAGATGTCTGACTGTGATATTGTAGTGGTTAAGCCAGATATAAAGATGTCTTACTGTGACATTGTAGTGGTTTAGCCAGATATAGATATGTCTGACTTTGAAATTGTCATGGCTTAGTCAGATAAAGAGATGCCTGACTGTGACATTGTAATAGTTTATTCAGATATAGATATGTCTTACTGTGATATTGTAGTGGTTAAGTCAGATATAGAGATGTCTGACTGTGATATTGTAATGGTTTAGCCAGATATAGAGATGTCTGACTGTGATGTTGTAGTGGTTAAGCCAGATATAGAGATGTCTGACTGTGATGTTGTAGTGGTTTAGCCAGATATTGTTATGTCTGACTGTGATATTGTAGTGGTTCAGCCAGATATTGTTATGTCTGACTGTGATATTATAGTAGTTGAGTCAGATCTTGATATGTCTGTTCGTGATATTGTAGTGGTTTAGCCAGATATTGTTATGTCTGACTGTGATGTTGTAGTGGTTTAGCCAGATATTGTTATATCTGACTGTGATATTGTAGTGGTTTAGCCAGATATTGTTATGTCTGACTGTGATGTTGTAGTGGTTAAGTCAGATATTGTTAGGTCTGACTGTGATGTTGTGGTGGTTTAGCCAGATATTGTTATGTCTGACTGTGATGTTGTAGTGGTTTAGTCAGATATTGTTAGGTCTGACTTTGATGTTGTTGTGGTTTAGCCAGATATTGTTTTGTCTGACTGTGATGTTGTAGTGGTTTAGCCAGATTTGGTTATGTCTGACTGTGATATTATAGTAGTTGAGGCAGATTTTGATATGTCTGTTCGTGATATTGTAGTGGTTTAGCCAGATATTGTTATGCCTGACTGTGATATTATAGTAGTTGAGGCAGATATTGTTAGGTCTGACTGTGATATTGTAGTGGTTTAGCCAGATATTGTTAGGTCTGACTGTGATATTGTAGTGGTTTAGCCAGATATTGTTAGGTCTGACTGTGATATTGTAGTGGTTTAGCCAGATATTGTTAGGTCTGACTGTGATGTTGTAGTGGTTTAGCCAGATATTGTTAGGTCTGACTGTGATGTTGTAGTGGTTTAGCCAGATATTGTTAGGTCTGACTGTGATATTGTAGTGGTTTAGCCAGATATTGTTAGGTCTGACTGTGATGTTGTAGTGGTTTAGCCAGATATTGTTAGGTCTGACTGTGATGTTGTAGTGGCTTATCATATATATATTACGACCCTTTAACTCCCTCGCAGGGAAATTAGCTTCTGTATTGAGATGATAGAGTGTCTGGTTTGCACACAGAAAGGTACGAGTTTGATTCTAGCTTGGAATATAGGATTTTACTCGGTAAAATTTTAATCTCAGCACAAATGATTCTTACAAACATTACTCCTAGAGATATATTCTAGAACTGAGGGGCGCGTATGTTATGTATGTAAAGTACGGTTCTTGTAATTCTAGTTCTGATACATGTATTAAACTGACTTATATTGCAATGCGGTAAAGTGTCTGACTTGAACACAGAAAGTCCCGAGTTCGATTCCATTTCCAAAGAGTATACATGTATGGAACACTAGCTTCCTGTGTAACTACATGTGTAGTTTAGAACAGGTCATGTTTAGGCCATTCTCAAAATAAATAAATAAATAAATAAATAAATAAATAAATAAATAAATAAAATGCGGACCTCGCCCACGTTCAGTTTTCGATCGGACTTTGACTCTTTATTACAGGTATAAGGTGTTTTATCTTAGTCGTATAAAGTATAAAACAATTCCATATCACTTAAACTAGTATGTGTATCATTGATGTGATTCACACCTGGCAAATGATTCTAGTTTAAGAAAGGCGCTTGTCTGCTGTCTTATTGATATCACCAGTGCTTCCGTGTGCGGCATCTCAAGGTACGTAGGAGCCAAATGATAAAGCGTGAAAAACAGGAGTAACAAACTTGCATGAAACCTGATATCGACTAAAAAAATCCGTTTTCGAAACCCTGGAATTGATTAATTTTAACCTTTAAAATAAATTACCTAGCTCTCGTTCATCATGAGGTAACTGCACTGTAATTAATGATACAGAAATAAGGAAACGAGATGTTAGCGTGCTCCGAGTCATTACGGCGATATGAGAAGAATTCCCTCGTTCCAAAAAAAAAAAAAAAAAAAAAATGTTAGTAGAAGCACTGTAGCGTTCGTGAAACGTTTTGCGGACGTTGGAACAACAGTAGATATCGGAAGCAACAGTAGTATAAGAAAGTGTACTATGTACAAGTTAGTATTGTGAAGTCAGTGTGAAATGTACTATGTACAACAGTTAGTATTGTGAAGTGCAGTGTGATAATTGTACGTATGTACAACAGTTAGTATTGTGAAGTGCAGTGTGATAATTGTACGCTTGTACAACAGATAGTATTGTGAAGTGCAGTGTGAAAAGTGTACGTATGTACAACAGTTAGTATTGTGAAGTGCAGTGTGATAAGTGTACGTATGTACAACAGTTAGTATTGTGAAGTGCAGTGTGATAAGTGTACGTATGTACAACAGTTAGTATTGTGAAGTGCAGTGTGATAATTGTACATATGTACAACAGTTAGTATTGTTATGTGCAGTGTGATAAGTGTACGTTTGTACAATAGTTAGTTTTGTGAAGTGCATTGTCATAAACGTACCTATGTACAACAGTTAGTATCGTGAAATGTTCTGAAGAAAGTGTACGTATGAACAACAGTTAGTATCTTGAAACGTTCTGATGATAGTGTACGTATGTACAACAGTTAGTATCTTGAAACGTTCTGAAGATAGTGTACGTATGTACAACAGTTAGTATCTTGAAACGTTCTGAAGATAGTGTACGTATGAACAACAGTTAGTATCGTGAAACGTTCTGAAGATAGTGTACGTATGTACAACAGTTAGTATCGTGAAACGTTCTGAAGATAGTGTACGTATGTACAACAGTTAGTATCGTGAAACGTTCTGAAGATAGTGTACGTATGTACAACAGTTAGTATCGTGAAACGTTCTGAAGATAGTGTACTTATGTACAACAGTTAGTATCGTGAAACGTTCTGAAGATAGTGTACGTATGTACAACAGTTAGTATCGTGAAACTTTCTGAAGATAGTGTACGTATGTACAACAGTTTGTATCGTGAGATGTTCTGAAGATAGTGTACGTATGTACAACAGTTAGTATCGTGAAACTTTCTGAAGATAGTGTACGTATGTACAACAGTTAGTATCGTGAAACGTTCTGAAGATAGTGTACGTATGTACAACAGTTAGTATCGTGAAACGTTCTGAAGATAGTGTACGTATGTACAACAGTTAGTATCGTGAGATGTTCTGAAGATAGTGTACGTATGTACAACAGTAAGTATCGTGAGATTCTGAAGATAGGGTACGTATTTACAACAGTTAGTATCGTGAAACGTTCTGAAGATAGTGTACGTATGACACAATATAGAAAGTTTTGAAAGTCAGTAAATAGTACTCGTAATACAACAGTTAATATAGTGAAACGTACCGTAATAGCGCCTTTTACAACACATAGTATCGTTTAACGTACTGTAAAGCGACAAAAAGCAAATAGAGAACACGAGAAGCGTATTGGTGAGTGTTCATCCGGACGCGGACTGTATTGACTCTGTTCGCTCCTCTAGGTGCCGATGTAAAAAAGGCTACATAGGGGACGGCCATAAGTGTATGGGTGAGTGTGGTCTTACTTTACTCCTTGTCTAAAACTACACATTATGTGTGTGTGCACAGGGGATATGAGGGGGCGTATTTACGCTATGAAATATCTTAAGAATGTCTTTACTTTGATGTGTTTTTGTAAGATCTATACTTGGCTAAAATATTGAAGTCTAAAACCAAACAGCTTATTAACTAGATAATTGAGAATGTATATCTACCGTTACAGGATTTTCTTTACTACTAATTTAGGAATGATACACTATTATAGAAAAAAAATTCTTGATGTTTTATCTTTCCTTGTCATTCTGTATGAATTTATACAAAGACATTCATCGAATGCTTCTGTTTCTAATAACAACCGCCATATAAACAAGTATTGTATTATAGATTTATTTCTTTTGACAGATAAGAATGAATGCGACCATAAGAACGGGGGTTGTGTCCACTTTTGCCTCAACACAAAAGGGAATTACACGTGCGGCTGCAGGGACGGCTTCACGTTGCAGCTGGACATGAAGAACTGTGTCGGTATGTAGACCTAGCTCCACAGTCTCCGCAGTACACCGTTAATATTTGGCAATCTCTCCCTTGTAAAGGGGGGCGAGATTGGAAAGTGGTAGCTTCGAACCCCGTAAGAGGAGTGGTAATAATTTTTCATGACTTTCCCGGTGCAAAGGTTTAATTCAACCACAGGAAACGGGAAGAAAAAAAGTGGTATAAGTTATAAGAACTTGTTTCGCAATTACCTCAAAAATAATGTTTGTAAAGGAACTTAAATTTAAGTCTTATGGCTTTATATTTTGAATACAGTGCATAAATAATTTGCTGATACAGTAATGTTGGTTTTAAAATAAAGCGTGTAGAAAAAAATCGCACACTTTGCATAAAAAGTGAAATTTAACAGGTGGGACATAAAACTACTACATTCCTGTCTGAAGTTACAATTTTAGAATAAATAATCATATAGTTTGGCACCTTTTGTGAGTTTTCTGTTTTGTTTTAGATGTCAATGAATGTTTTGAAGACAAGGGAGGATGTGACCAGCAGTGTGTTAACACTCTCGGTGGTTATGAATGCCGCTGTAACCAAGGATACGCTCTAGAATCGAATGGTGTTACCTGTAAAGGTAAGAGTCAGGATGATAGACAGTGTCATGTTTGGGTCTGAATACAGCGGAATTTATGTAAACGCCAAAAAGAAGTGCAAAATATTATAAATACCAATAATGAATGGTGAATAAACAAAATGCGTTTTATCATTCATCAAAGACATATAACCTTTTATTCGTCTATGCTTTCACTAAAATACTTGAACTGTAAATGACTCTCCGAGAAAAATAAATGCATGTACATTACTTATAAACTTCGCAATAAATAAATATATTACGTGTGATTCTAAATAAAATGGAATGATATCTTGCATATATACGTATATATATTCAAAATGCTTATCTTGGTCAATGGTTGTATTGGTATTAAGACTACTGTTGTCATGGTTACAGTGGGCACGTGGTGTCAGAAGAACCAGGGATGTGACCACTTCTGTCGGACTACGTCCCGCGGTAGTGTCGTGTGCGCATGTAGGGAAGGATACAAACTACATCAGAACGGGAAGAACTGTTTACGTACGTATTATGGCTTTTCTTACCCAAATCTTACACACGATAGAGTCCATGAATACATTTTGAATAGGTCTTTTAAGCGTGAGAAATGGAATTGACTTAAAATATTCAAATGAAAGCTTACAGGTTCATATCAGTGATTATCAAATGAGGGCGGAGATTAGTAGTTCCATATGTCAGATTTGAATGGCGGGTGATGTCACAATGGGCGCGCAACATAACTTAGAGCGTACGCACCCACAACTGCCGTGGGTTCGATCTCTGGCCACGACATACCAAAGTCGTTCAAATGGAGCCAGTGCTTGGGTTCACAAGAGTAGTTCCAGGAGTAATTGGTCCAATGTGTGGATAATGTGACTTGGCGTGGTATCGTGCCACCTGTCTACACAACGATTTTAGTGAAACATCGTTTACAAGATGGCGTCTAACGTAGACAGCATCTATCTTCCATTAAATATCATTTTGCAAGATTAAGAAGATGATCATGCATTTACGTGGCACATAAAATTATTTTAATACTGACAGAAATACATTTAATGAGCACTTAAGATAATACCCATTCCGAAACAAGGACTTTGTTGGTCATGTATGTTTACCATGTTACTGCACAAGAAAGCGTTCCTTCCTGCAACACCCGGTTGCATAGAAATCAAATAAAAACTATATCGTTTAACTTTTTGAAATCTTTGTCGAGCAACGAATTTCTTGAGAAAATCCACGAGTCATATATACAACGCCAGACCGACCATCTATCGAACCGGGTTGCATTGGTGATAGGTCAGTGCGCTAAGATGGTATATTTTGAACATCAGTTTCCACGGTGTCTTCTTTGCAGAGACCTGCAGCGTAGGGAATGGCGGCTGTCACCACAACTGTACTGACCAGGACCACGGGGTGCGCTGCACGTGTGCCACGGACTAT
>CM037778.1:10372484-10422484 GCA_021229015.1 Solen grandis | reverse complement strand
ACACCTAATAGGTGGTTTTAATGGCATAATGATTCCAATGATATGCACCGGTAATGGAAACATAAATATGCATGCGCACAAATAAAAATTTCCATCGAATTTTTAATCCAAATAGTCGTTATTTCGAAGTTTTCAGCTTGGTCCCATGGATTTCGGTTTAACAAGGTTCTACTGTATAAGTTTAATAATAACTTGCATGCAAAACTTTAACCAAAAGCTGCAATGCAAACACCAACGCAAGAGCGACTATAATTGCTCTCATATTCTTCAAAAAGTCGAGCTAAAAATCAGGAAGGCACCACTACTCACTGAGTATTATAGATGTGTGAAGTTTTGTAAAGATAGGTAGAGCAGCCCCTGAGATATGGCCTGTACAGAGTTGCCGATTTCAATCATTGCTACGAATGATAGGACTTTCTGCTACTTTTATCAAACATAAAAACTTAGAAAATCAAAGCCCCTACCTTTCACTTGCTTTTGTATTGGCTTATCTTACATAAATTTAGCGAAATAAGCCGTTAAAACTGGAGGACATGGCAAAAGTAATTAAAAACCTGTTCTAATTCTGATATCACTTAAAACACTAAAAGCCATAAACAGAAGTAAAATTGCAGCATAGAATCTAATGCTGCACCTTCAGTATAAATTTCATGCAAATTAAACAAAAAATAAGACCTACAGGCCTTAATAACCGTTTAATTTTAATAAAAAGTATTTTTGCCTTATCACGTCACATGACATCATATGACATCAGACGTAAAAGAATACAAAGAAGACTTCTGGACACATGTGCACTCAAATTTTTATGCTTCTATTAACTCATCTGGAGCCTTTTAACACTTAATCATATTTTCAGTACCAATTTCAATATAACATCTGGTACTTTTCAAATTCAGATAGTAAAAGGCATAGGTGCACATTAACATCATAACTTACACCTTCTTTGAAAATATCAATCCGACCAGAACTGACTGCTGCAAAGCGCAAACCAAATTTAGAAGCTTTTTTTTTTCAATCATGACGTCATATGAAGATGAAAATTGGTGCATTCAAAAGAGTTAAAAGACACTGCCTACTGATAAAAGTTTCATGCATCTGGCTCATCAGCAACATATTTAATTTGAACTCCAAAAGGAGAAATAATGATTAAAATTAGTATAAAGTGAAAGTAGATATTTTCCGAAAAACCTTAAAATTAACTGAAAGTGAAAGAAAGATATTAAATTCTTATTTACATGCTTTATCTAAAAAAAGCTCTCTTAAAATTATAATTCAACCTGTCAACAATGATAAAAACACACTATGAAATATCTAGGGAACCTTTGGTCATATAAACTGCCACTCAAGATATAAGCTGTTAAACTTTGAGACAACGGCAAAATTGCTGAAAGTCCTTATTTTGGATATAGCTTCCTTATACTTTAACCAATTTCAAAATACTAGGTACCAAAATAAAGGTCTTGAAATTTTCTACAAATCATTTGCTTAATGTTTCGACTTATTTCTATTGACTATCAAGATATTGGCTGTTAAACCTTGAGATTACGGCAAAATCGCTAAAATTTTACATGTTTACATTCTTTTTTTTGAGGAAACTTCCTTACACTTTAACCAATTTCAAAAGTTTAGGTACCAAAATAATCATCTGAAAATTCTCTACATTTTACGCACTTATATTTAGGCCTATCTTCAATAGTTTTTGAAATTCAAGCTGTTAAACCTTGAGAAAACTGCAAAAATCACTGAAGTTATATACACAAATTTAGTTTTTTTGCCATTACAGTCCAACTTGTCTTAAGCAGCCACCTAAGGGATGACCCGAGATTGGCTGCTTAAGACAAGTTGGCTGCTTAAGACAAAATATGACTTCAGCCATATTTTAGGCTCACCTATATAATGTATATGTACTTATATGTACTTATGTATGTGTGCATGTTTTTTATTGTCTTTATTTATTTATCATGTCTTCTGTATGTGTGTATGTTTGTTGAGTTATTTTTTTATTATAATTAATACCACTCTTTCTTTCTCTCTTGTCTATTTTCCTTCCCTCTTCCTCTCCTCTCTCTATTTTTTTTCTCATATCACACCATTATCTTTTTTTTTCTTTCTCTCATCCTATCCTCTCATCTTTCAAACAATAGTCAATAATTTCTCTCTTTCTTTTTCCAATGTTCTGGATTTGAGTCCGGCCCACGTTGAACTCGGATGTCAAGATTCTTGAGCTTTTTCCAGCATCCAGAAGCTTCACTACTTTCATTCGCTCTTCTAACGTTAGGCATTTTCGTTTCAACATCATGGCATACACAGTCATAATGCGGAATTGTTCTAGAAATTCCATTTTATACCGCCAATGATTTATTGTTTTTAACATCATTTTTTGTTAAATTTCTATAATTATTCGACTTCAATTATTCATTCTTTATACTCACAAAGATGAAACATGTCAAAATTTAATTATTCAAACTCAAAACACAAACAGTTTCGCGATCTTCAATGGAGCGTACGCAAATCGAGTCAGCTTTCTGTACACTGATTACCGAAATGGAGTGTTTTGCCCAAACTGTGATTACATCAAGAGCTATCGAAGGTAATTTAAACACTGGGCATTGGCTGATGGGTCATTCATCAAATAACAACGTGTCAAACACCAATTCACACCATACTTTGTTTGCACACTCTATGAATGGAACAATTATGACAGTGGGTGGGGGGTATACAATTAGCGGTTAAGTGTACGGCGCGAGACAACTATTGACCGTCTGCACCTGCATCTGTTGATTGGGTGCCGATGACCGCTAATTAGGAGTCAATTAAAGAAGGATTTGACCATCAAAGGTGACCGCTGGCCGCCGAAGACATGTGACCGCTGATTACACGACAATTAAAGAACAAATTTCTTGTGGGGACCTGAAGTGACCGCTTACGGCATGGTGACCGCTTAATACACATGGCCACTAAGGCAAGTTCGACTGTACTTCATGATCCTTAGGACAATCATAAAACTTAAAGCATCAAAAGAATGGCTAAACATTCTAAGTTAAAAAGGGGCCATAATTTGTAATATATTCCATTAAAATTATTCAACTTGATAGTATGATACCCCTGAACATGTTAAAGATTTTTTAAATCAATCCCATGCCTGGTTACTGAGATACTGCATGCATTGTGGACTTCGAAATTTCATGTTATCTTAAACTGACAATTAAATGACATTGTATTATAAGATATATTTTCACCTTACTATTTAATTTTTATAAATTTAGAATATAGCTTGTACACCATTTACAGCCATTGAAATAAATGCGTAAACGTTACCATTTCAATAGCATCTGCCATGCGTGTTACCTCGTGAGTTAACCATCAACAACACATACATCACACTCCACCCTCTCCCAGTTAAACATGATCGAGCCCATCATATTAAACAAAATACAGTCACGATGGAACGAAATGCGATGGAGCGAAATGACGGTGTAATGCGAAGTAATTGCCAGGTCCCGGCAATATTTGTTCTTTATTCAATGTAAAAAAGATGCGATGGAACGAAGTATGTATGTGGTCCGATTTGCTAATTAACAACTGGTTAATGACACGTTCGAACGATGTGTCGGTCGGTTTTCACACCTACCCGATTGACACCTGTCGCTTACACGCGTCCGCCATTATATTGTCTGTAATCAGCCTATTAGAACGCCATCCGTGACGTTGATTGTTGCAAACTTACACGAAGCTTACAAGCGAGTTTGTTTGTTACAATGAATGATTTTATGTCAAAACTTAATAAGCATGTTGTACCTATGTACGTTTGTCCAAACAAACTTGACTTATTAAAAATATTTACATTTGTACTGCAGAACGCCTTTTTGTATTTATCAATATCATCGTATAAAAATAAAAAATATAGAGAATCAAATAATGAAACAACATCTCACTAAACATATTACGACACTAAATCTTTACTACAGTACATGGTTTTCGGCAATTCATTCTAAAACATAAAACACGACATAAACAAACGAGTGAGCACATACATAAAGGGATTCCCAATCGTCAATATGAAAGATGCGATGGAACGAAATACGCGATGGAACGAAATAAATGGGTTTCCCGGGGCTACTTCGTACCATCGCGAATTGACTGTATAGTAATGGGTTCTTCCATTTTGCCCTAGCAGTAAACAGACCAATAAAGCTTATTATCTGTTGAGACAGAATAATTTGGTTTCAAAAGTCTGCATTTATACATGTGTGAAAGTATCAATAATTTGTACTTTTGCAACATGCCCTCACAGGTTTAATCTGCCAAAATTTTAATTGCGTTGTGGGCTCATGATTTCTTTAACTGACAATTAAATTTGTAAAAGTGTTTATTGAGATAAGGGATAATTATACAATTATCGAGTGGTCATTTTTTGTTAAGCAACTTTTTCCTTCATGCATATAACTCATTTCATTATTGACCCTAAAAACCAAATGGCCATTTTGGTAAAATTTGGGCAGGCTAAAGTGTCTATGTTAATGGCGGTTTATGTAATTTACATGAATAACCAGTCCAGGAAAAGTCACCAAGTTCACATTGTGATACTCAGATGAGTGAAGTTACAAACAAATATGTTTGTTTGTTGTTGCGTTTAACGTCCAACCGACAGCATTTCAGTCATTTGGAGACTGTGTCTACTTGAGACAGATATATTGCTGCCACACTGCAAAATCAAGCCATAGACATGTGGCACGATACCATCATACCTAGTCACATTATCCTGACACCGGGCCAACCAGTCCTGGAACCACTCTTATACTGAGCGCCAAGCAAGGGAGCTATACCAGTACCATTTTTATGGACTTGGTATGTCAAGGCCAAGGATCGAACCCACGACCTCCCGCTCCAGAGGCAGACTCTCTAACCACTCAGCCACTGGAGACTGTAATCTGAAATATGATTCTAGCCAGGAGATGATCGAAGGAAGTAAGTAACAATAATGTGCAAGGGAAAACAACAAAGGGTCATTAAATGCTTTTAATCAAATTAAAAATATACAATATTAACATTTTTGGCCTGCTATAGCCAATTAAACATTGGTTGGTTGGTTTTATTCTCGGCCTTTTGATAGCTGCAGTAACTACACCAATATTTTCTCTAGCACTTTTTCAGTATGCATGCTACATAAATATCAACTTTAAAGTCAATCCCTGTATTAGAACTTAAGTAATGCTCTGGACTAACTTTCAGAACAAAGGACAATAACTCCAAATTACTTGACTGAGAGTTATGGAACTTGGTCACTGCACTCCTCCTGAATGCATGAAGTATAAACTTTGAATTCAATCCCAGATGACTGCGGAGGACTGATTATGGATGGACAAAGGCAAATCTATATGCCCCCATCCCACAATAAGTAGTGGAGGTATAAAAATATCTACCTATGAAGTTTCATGTTGATACCTCTTATAGGTTTTGAGTTATGCTCTGGACAAAATTTAAGTTTGAAAAATAACAAAGGGCATTAATTCCTAAATCATACAAAATAGAATTATGGTTCTTGTCCACTGCACTTCTCTTTATTGAGCTCTATCTACCTATGAAGTTTCATGTTGATACCTCTTATAGGTTTTAAGTCATGCTCCGGACAAAATTTAAGTATGAAAAATAACAAAGGGCAATAACTCCTAAATTAAGTAAATTAGAGTTATGGTTCTTGTGCACTGCACCTCTCCTCATAAGCTCTATCTACCCATGAAGTTTCATGTTGATACCTCTTACAGGTTTTGAGTAATGCTCCGGACAAACTTTCGGGACAGACGTTTGTACGGACGGACAAATAAAGGCAAATCTTTATGCCCCCCCACACACATAAGTGGTGGGGGCATAAAAATTCAGCTAATAGTTATCTATCTCAGTTGTCTGATGCCCCAAAACATACTCAAACTTTTAAGCCAATACCATAAATGGTTATTGAGATGTAGACTTGATACTGGCTTGCATGCAAAACATGACCAAGCTTCAACGCTAACACTGACGCATGGTAACTGCAATAGCTCTCATATTCTTTGAATAGTCCAGTTAAAATGCTATTTTGTTGATAATTTAACAAGTTTTTGCTACAGAAAATTGAGGCATACCTGCTTATAGTAGGGTCCTTCACAGAATCAACATCTAGCGTACACCCATTGGCAAAGCCATAAGCAATACCATTGTTAAACATGGCATAGAGGGGTGGGCTTCTACCAGCAGCACTCAACACCTGGAATTACCATCATAGTTAGTATGGAAAATTGAATGCAATTAAAGATATGATTAAAGATCACAGCATGGGATAAATGAATGCAGCATTGGATAAAGGATCACAATATGGGATAAATGATCGCATCATGAAATGATTGAAAGCATAACTGATCACAGTAACTAATAATGTAGCATCAGAAAACTGTGATGTTTGAATGCATCATTGGATATTTGATCTCAGTAGGATTGCAGCTTGGGGTGAACTATCACAGCACGTGTCAATTGAATGCAACATGGAATAACTAAATGCAGTATAGAGTAACTGAATGCAGCATCATTAGAAAACTGATCGGGATGGGATATAACAGAGCAGCATGGGATAACAGTGCAGCATGGGATAACTGAGTGCAGCATGGGATAACAGTGCAGCATGGGATAACTGAGTGCAGCATGGGATAACAGTGCAGCATGGGATAACAGAGCAGCATGGGATAACAGTGCAGCATGGGATATAACAGAGCAGCATGGGATAACTGAGTGCAGCATTGGATAACAGTGCAGCATGGGATAACTGAGTGCAGCATGGGATAACTGAGTGCAGCATGGGATAACTGAGTGCAGCATTGGATAATTGAGTGCAGCATGGGATAACTGAGTGCAGCATGGGATAACTGAGTGCAGCATTGGATAATTGAGTGCAGCATTTGATAACTGAGTGCAGCATGGGATAACTGAGTGCAGCATGGGATAACAGTGCAGCATGGGATAACTGAGTGCAGCATGAGTGCAGCATGGGATAACTGAGTGCAGCATGGGATAACTGAGTGCAGCATGGGATAACTGAGTGCAGCATGGGATAACAGTGCAGCATGGGATAACTGAGTGCAGCATGGGATAACTGAGTGATAACTGAGTGCAGCATGGGATAACTGAGTGCAGCATGGGATAACTGAGTGCAGCATGGGATAACAGAGCAGCATGGGTTACCGAGCAGCATGGGATAATTGAGTGCAGCATTGGATTTTTCAATGTGACATAGGATAACTGAGTGCAGCATGGAATAATTGAGTGCAGCATGGGATAACTGAATGATTTGCAGTATGGGTTAATTGAGTGCAGCATGGGATAATTGAATGGTTTGCAGCATGGGATGATTGAGTGCAGCATGGGATTAATGAGTGTAGCAGGGAATAATTAAGTTGGAAAAAACGGTACTATTATACACACCCTAGCGTCGTAAAATTCACTGAATTAATGAAAGCAACAAATGTTTTAGTTGTAATAAAATTAGCTATTTATTGTATAAAAGCTTTTCGAACAAGAGAAATTAATCAAATTTAATACTTATGAATGTTAATTACAGATATAAAGTATATTTAGCATTCCTTTATCAAAACATTCTCACTAAATGTATATGAGATAACCTTGTTTGTAACATCTGTTTATTTTTCTGTGTTATTGTGCATATATGTATTTTATTTTAAAAAAAATTTTTTTTCTATTGTTGCATTTGATAATTGAATGAGCATGGGAGAAATTGTCCAGGGTTGGCATTAGCAAGCAGAAAGGAGCATCAGGTGTGTAAGAAAAATTAGACAGTAGTCTGACATGGCAAGTTTATTTTCAGCCCACATACATGCTTTTTTTAAAAAAGGTTTATCTTAATTAGCAAGGATAAAATTGCACATAACATATAGTATAGAAGCAAAGGGTCAAAACTCTGGAATGCTGTAAGATTTGGGATATTTTTGATTTTTGAGAAAATTATTACCTTAAGTGCCTCTAAATTTTGGGACACTTTTAAGCTGATATTTTTTTTCATATTTAAGTATAGGGAAAGAATTTTCTTCCAAAATAACCACTTACTTAGCAATTAATTCTTTAAACCATTATATATTTTTGCACGGCTTTTGCACCAGGTCAATCTCTACAGTGAATGCCTGTAGCGTACTGAAGCTGGTAAAAAAAATGTTGTTTCAGAAACGGGCCGATCTTTACAGTGAAAGCCTGTAGCATATTGAAATGAGTAACAAGAGGCCCATGATGGCCCTAAATCGCTCACCTGAGATAAATAGGTTGACCCAAGGAACATCTGTACCAATTTATTTTAAAATCTGGCCAGTAGTTTTAAAGAAGATGATTTTTCATATTTTTTTCTTTTTGTTGCCATGGCAACCAGAGTTCTATATGGATCAAGTTTATTTTAGCAACTTTTGTGAAGGTTGACCCAAGGATCATTCCTGCCAAGTTTAATCAAATTCTGTCCAGTGGTTTTGGAGTAAATGTTGATTAAAGTTTTCCCTATATACATATAAGGCAAATAAGCCCCTCCCCTGGCGGCCATGTTTTTTACGGATTGGAAAATTTTAGCAACTTTGGTAGAGGTTGACCCAAGGAACATCTGTACCAATTTATTTTAAAATCTGGCAAGTAGTTTTGAAGAAGATGATTTTTTAAGTTTTCATTTTTTTTCTTCTTTTTGTTGCCATGGCAACCAGAGTTCTACATGGATCAAGTTTATTTTAGCAACTTTTGTGAAGGTTGACCCAAGGATCATCCCTGCCAGGTTTAATCAAATTCTGTCCAGTGGTTTCAGAGGAGATGTTGTTTAAAGGTTTCTCTATATACATATAAGGCAAATAAGCCCCGCCCCTGGCGGCCATGTTTTTTTACGGATCGGAATAATTTTAGCAACTTTGGTAGAGGTTGACCCAAGGAACATCTGTACCAATTTATTTTAAAATCTGGCTAGTAGTTTTGAAGAAGATGATTTTTAAAGTTTTCAAAAAAAATTTCTTTTTGTTGCCATGGCAACCAGAGTTCTACATGGATCAAGTTTATTTTAGCAACTTTTGTGAAGGTTGTCCCAAGGATCATCCCTGCCAGGTTTAATCAAATTCTGTCCAGTGGTTTCAGAGGAGATGTTGTTTAAAGGTTTCTCTATATACATATAAGGCAAATAAGCCCCGCCCCTGGCGGACATGTTTTTTTACAGATCGGAATAATTTTAGCAACTTTGGTAGAGGTTGACCCAAGGAACATCTGTACCAAATTATTTTGAAATCTGGCCAGTAGTTTTGAAGGAGATGATTTTTAAAGTTTTCAAATTATTTTTCTTTTTGTTGCCATGGCAACCAGAGTTCTACATGGATCAACTTTATTTTAGCAACTTTTGTAGAGCCTCACCCAAGGAACATTCCTGCCAAGTTTCATTAAATTCTGTCCAGAGGTTTCAGAGGAGATGTCGTTTAAAGTAAATTGTTGACGACGGACGACGCACGACTCACGACGACGGACGAAGGGCGATCACAAAAGCTCACCTTGAGCACTTTGTGCTCAGGTGAGCTAAAAATATAAACAAGAGGCCCATGATGGCCCTAAATCGCTCACCTGAGATAAATAGATTGACCCAAGGAACATCTGTACCAATTTATTTTAAAATCTGGCCACTAGTTTTGAAGAAGATGATTTTTAAAGCATGGGATAAATTGTCCAGGGTTGGCATTAGCAAGCAGAAAGGAGCATCAGGTGTGTTTTGTTGCCATGGCAACCAGAGTTCTACAGTCCATTCGCAATGGTACGAAGTAGCCCCGGGAAACGCATTTATTTCGTTCCATCGCGTATTGCGTTCCATCGCATCTTTCATATTGACGATTGAGAATCCCTTAATGTATGTGCTCACTCGTTTGTTTATGTCGTGTTTTAGTATTTATTGCCGAAAACCATGAACTGTCGTAAAGATTTAGTGTCGTAATATGTTTAGTGTGATGTTGTTTCATTATTTAATTCTCTATATTTTTTTTAAATTTTTATACGATGATATTGATAAATAAAAAAAAGGCGTTCTGCAGTACAAATGTAAATATTTTTAATAAGTCATGTTTGTTTGGACAAACGTACATTGGTACAACATGAACATGAGATATCGAACAAGTGACTTATTATACAAAACGAACACAAGAACAGTAACTATTATAACAAGAGGGCCAAGATGGCCCTAGATCGCTCACCTGAGAAAAGTATCATTCATTGCCTGTACAAAACAGATTGCTTTAGAATTAAGATGATGAGGTGAAACAATGTTCAGGAATTTTCTGACCCCATCCACAAAAGATATCATCATGACAAACATTCTGCCAAAGTTTGAGGATGATTGGACCAAAAATGTTGCCCTCAGAGTATAAACAAGATTTTTCTAAGATTTGACCTGCTGACCTACATTTCTATCCAGCCCCACCAATTTTCAAACTGGTTCAAGATATCATCAAGACTAACATTCTGACCAAGTTTGAGGAAGATTGGATCAAAATTGTGGCCTCTAGTCTGTAAACAAGATTTTTCTAAGATTTGACCTACTGACCTACTTTTTGATCCAACCTGACCCATTTTCGAAAGGTTCAAGATATCATCAAGACAAACATTCTGACCAAGTTTGAGGAAGATTGGATCAAAATTGTGGCCTCTAGTGTGTAAACAAGATTATTCTAAGATTTGACCTACTGACCTACTTTTTGATCCAACCTGACCCATTTTCGAAAGGGTTCAAGATATCATCAAGACAAACATTCTGACCAAGTTTGAGGAAGATTGGATCAAAATTGTGGCCTCTAGTGTGTAAAGATTTTTCTAAGATTTGACCTACTGACCTACTTTTTGATCCAACCTGACCCTATTTCGAAAGGGTTCAAGATATCATCAAGACAAACATTCTGACCAAGTTTGAGGAAGATTGGATCAAAATTGTGGCCTCTAGTGTGTAAAGATTTTTCTCAGATTTGACCTACTGACCTACTTTTTGATCCAACCTGACCCATTTTCGAAAGGGTTCAAGATATCATCAAGACAAACATTCTGACCAAGTTTGAGGAAGATTGGATCAAAATTGTGGCCTCTAGTGTGTAAAGATTTTTTGATCCACCTGACCCATTTTCGAAAGGGTTCAAGATATCATCAAGACAACATCTGACCAAGTTTGAGGAAGATTGGATCAAAATTGTGGCCTCTAGTGTGTAAACATCAAAATTGTTGACGGACTACAAGATTTTTCTAAGATTTGACCTACTGACCTATTTTTTGATCCAACCTGACCCATTTTCGAAAGGGTTCAAGATATCATCAAGACAAACATTCTGACCAAGTTTGAGGAAGATTGGATCAAAATTGTGGCCTCTAGTGTGTAAACATCAAATTGTTGACGGATGACGGCCGACGGACAATCAGGTATCCCAAAAGCTCACCCTGAGCTATGCTCAGGTGAGCTAAAAACATGTCACAAATCATACATATGTATAACATGTATATTTATACTGCTGCTTTTTAAGTTTTAACATAAAATCACTCCTTAATCTTTGTAACAAACATGTAAGCTCTGTGTCAGTTTGCAACAATCAACGTCACGGATGGCGTGCTAATAGGCTGATTACACACAATATAATGGCGGACGCGTGTAAGCGACAGTTGTCACTCGGGTAGGTGTGAAAACTGACCGACACTTCGTTCGAACGCGTCATTAATCAGTTGTTAATTAGCCAATCGGACCACATACATACTTCGCTCCAGTGCATCTTTCGTTCCATCCTATTCGTTCCATCGCATCTTTTTTACATTGAATAAAGAACAAATATTGCAGGGACCTGGCAATTACTTCGCATTACACCGTCATTTCGCTCCATCGCATTTCATTCCATCGTGAATAGACTGTATATGGATCAAGTTTATTTTAGCAACTTTTGTGAAGGTTGACCCAAGGATCATCCCTTCCAAGTTTAATCAAATGCTGTCCAGTGGTTTCAGAGGAAATGTTGATTAAAGTTTTCCCTATATACATATAAGGCAAATAAGCCCCGCTCCTGGCGGCCATGTTTTTTACGGATCGGAAATTTTTTTAGCAACTTTGGTAGAGGTTGACCCAAGGAACATCTGTACCAATTTATTTTAAAATCTGGCAAGTAGTTTTGAAGAAGATGATTTTCTTTTTTTTTCTTTTTGTTGCCATGGCAACCAGAGTTCTACATGGATCAAGTTTATTTTAGCAACTTTTGTGAAGGTTGACCCAAGGATCATCCCTGCCAAGTTTAATCAAATTCTGTCCAGTGGTTTCAGAGGAGATGTTGTTTAAAGGTTTTTCTATATACATATAAGGCAAATAAGCCCTGCCCTTGGCGGCCATGTTTTTTTATGGATCGGAATAATTTTAGCAACTTTGGTAGAGGTTGACCCAAGGAACATCTGTACCAAATTATTTTGAAATCTGGCCAGTAGTTTTGAAGGAGATGATTTTTAAAGTTTTCAAATTATTTTTCTTTTTGTAGCCATGGCAACCAGAGTTCTTCATGGATCAACTTTATTTTAGCAACTTTTGTAGAGCCTCACCCTAGGAACATTCCTGCCAAGTTTCATTAAATTATGTCCAACGGTTTCAGAGGAGATGTTGTTTAAAGAAAATTGTTGACGACGCACGACAACGGACGCCAGACACAGGGCGATCACAATAGCTCACCTTGAGCACTTTGTGCTCAGGTGAGCTAAAAAGAATGTTGTTCATGTAAAAATAATAATAGATTTTCAAACAAAATCATAACCTGACTAAAATATTGTATGAAAATGGTAAAATGAAAAAAAAAGTAAATAATAAGAAAAAATACTTGGGAACATTTCGACCTCAAAATTAGGTATGTTTTGACCTCAAAAAGTGGGTACGTTTTGGTTTGGCTACGTTTTGACTCCCTCCCTTATAAAATCTCAACCATTTGAACTTTGACAGTCATTCTGTCTGAAACTTGCGATGGTATATTGGATTATTGGCTGACTCATCCTCCGATGGCATCAAATCCATTTCGGCAACTTTTTCAGGGTGAGAAACACCAACTGCAAATAAAGGTCTTTGACTTTCGTCATGTTTACGTTTCTTGGACGCCATTTTGATTCAGTCTGGTTCCCTACATTCGACACTGCTAGGTTACTCTGCTATTGTACAGTTTGGAAACCAGACTAATCAACGTAAAAATGCTTCAATTAACAGACTCACATTGCACGTCAAGTAATGTTTATTTTTCGTACTCAATATCAATCAGTGTTGATGTCATAATTTCTGAAAAAACGATCGGCCATTTTGTCCCTTTAATGAGAATTTTATCGGCAGATCTGTCTTACCTCTTGAAAATAAATCGGCAATTTATAATTTTTTTCCGCAAATTGCCGATGGCCGACGCCAATCTGAATCACTGGGAATGATAACAAAAAATGTGGCATCTAAAGTGTTTTTCTAACATTTGACTAAATGACCTAGATTTTGATCCTAGGTGAATTTGCACTCATCTGGGAATTTTTGCAGTCATCATTCTTATTAAGTTTAAAGAAGTCTGGAACAAAATTGTAGGCCTCTAGAGTGTTCACAAGATTTTTCTAAAATTTGGCCTGGTGACCTACTTTTTGACCCCATGTGGCCAAGTTTTGATTTCATCCAAGATTTGATGTAAACAAACATTCTGACCAAGTTATGGTAAGGCTAAAACTGTGGCCAGATTTGACCTGGTGACCTAGTTTTTGACCCCACATGACCTGATTTCAAACTCATTCAATATTTCATGTAGACAAAGATCCTGATCAAATCTAATAAAGACTTGGCTAAAACTGTGGCCTCTAGAGTGTTCACAAGGTTTTTCAAAGATTTGACCTGGTGACCTAATTTTTGACCCCACATGACCCAATTTTGAACTCCTTAAATATATCATGTAGACAACATCCTGACCAAGTTTCATGGAGATTTGGCAAAAACTGTGGCCTCTAGAGTGTTCACAAGCAATTGTTGATGACGGACGACGCATAACAGACAAAAAGCGGTCACAAAAGCTCACCCTGAGCACAAGTGCCAAGGTGAGCTAAAAAGTGACCATACATAACAAAGTTACAGCTGGGACACAATTCTAAGGTCAACTAAGTGCTGTGACTTTGACCTTCAAGCTAGCAACCTGGATTTTGTTTGTGAGACAACGTCTTGTCCTGTGAATCACTTGTGCCAAGTTATTTTAACAAGAGGGCCATGATGGCCCTGAATCGCTCACCTAAGAAACATTGCCCTCAATGCCAATTATTGTATTACGAGTCATAGTGAATACATAATGCATATGCAGAAGTACAGCAAAATCATCTAAATTCAACACAAAAACTGTACCTGCTATCCACACTTTGAAGGTCAAAGCTCTGATAAGACTATATAAAATCAAGTGACCCCAAGGACAAGGCCAATTTTGACACCAGGGCCATGATTTGATCAAAAATGGTAGATGTTCACTAGGCCATGTTACTCACAAAATATATTAACTCTAGGCCTTGTGGTTTCTTATAAAAAGGTTTTTCTATTTTCTGGTTTTTCTTATATAAGTCTATGTAAAATCATCAAGTGACCCCTGGGACGGGGCCAATTTCCCCTTTAAAAATTGGTAAGGTCCATAAGACAATGCCACACACCAAATATCTAAACTCCAAGCCTTGTGGTTTCTGACAAGAAGATTTATCTATTTTCTGGTTTTTCTTATTTAAGTCTATGTAAAATCAAGTGACCCCTGGGGCGGGGCCAATTTTTGACTCCAGGGCCATGGTTTGAACAAACTTGGTAATGGTTCATAAGACAATGCCAGACACTAAATATCTAAGCTCTAGGCCTTGCAGTTTCGGAGAAGAAGATTTTTAAGGATTTCACTTTAAAAACACTGTCTCAAAAGTACATTGTTACAAAACATTGACACTTGTTTATTTACCTGCTAGAAAAAACCACAAGCGCTATATTTTGAAAATTGTCATGCATTCACTTTCAGATCGAGGCTTTTTCCCCCATGTACACTTGTCAAATTTTCAATGTCATTATACTAACTTATATACAATATTAAAGTGTGTTTCTCCATTTAACTCTTCATTTTATTATATTTAAGAAGCTAATGATTAAAACAATATGAGTGATACAAATTTATGCACAAGCACTCCCTTTACAAATTAGGCTTGTTGGATTCCCATTCATTTCAAGTATTACGACAACTGACCATTTTACAGTTTGTTTACAAAGTTATACAAGAAAATAAAACAAAACAGATCGTTTGTCCCATAATGGAAAGATGAGTTCCCTTGGTTAGATTTTGATGAAGAGGTGAACCGACAATATGTTTTGCAAAATGTGCCGAAAATATGAAGAAACCTGGCACTTAAGTGTAGGTACTGACAATTTCAGAGTTGACAATATGAATTGTATTCTGGATCTGTATCCTGTAAGTTTCAACAACGAAAACTTGAACTATTGAATTGCTCACCAATTTAATTGCATCCCATACTGGGGAAATAGAACAGACTTGGGAAATAGAACAGGTTGAAAATCATTGTTACACTATTATTTTAAGTAAGACATTTTAGGTCAAGTCTAGTTGGTTTTCAGAGTTAATGGACCACTGGTCTAGTTCTCAAAAAGGTTAATGTCAAACACTGTTAATTTTCATATGGTATTCTCATTTGATTGTCCATGACCACAAAATTATCAAATATTATTTTCTACATCTAAATTAATTCAAATTTTCATGATTGTGATAATATAAATGATAACAGGTTTGTACCAAGGGATGTTTTTGACAACCTATTCATTTTCCTCAAGGGGATTTTGACATTCCTTTCATTTTTGCCTAGTAATGTTTCAATATTCCCGATACTTTATTTGCATGCCAATTATCACCATCACTTAGTTCCATGTTATCAACATGCCTTGCTAACTGTTCACACTATCATGGAAAAGTCAATGTCAGAATCGGATGAAGATATTTTCTTCCCTCTTAAAGCCTTCACCATACCACATCAACTGAGATCCTATAATGATGTCAAGACCTCGACACAGATGTTTGAAACCATCAGTCACCATGATTTGTCATTCTCATGTGATATTTGTTTACTTGATAAATCCATTATTAATTGAGACCTTTAAACTACATCTCTGATTCATTCAATAAACCTAACATAAAAAAGATACATACCTGTATATTTTTGGACTCTTGTGCCCTGTCAACCATGAGCTCAGTACCTTGGCCATAAATACGCAGTAACACTACATCCTCTTGGAACTTCCCATCTTGGTAATAACCATACAGCTGGTTGGATATACCACCAGTAAATACCTATGTATAATGAAAAGTCCTTCATTTTTACAGAAGATAAATATCATAAGAAATTTAACTAAATTGTAAACAAGAGGACCATGATTGCCCTAAATTGTTAACCTGAGAAACCACTTTTCTAAAGGAGCAATCTTGGTAGCCATAGATCATCTGTGCCAAAACATTTTAAAATCTGGGAGTAGTTTTATAGCAGAAGTCTTTAAAAGTTTTCACTATATAAAGGCATTGTCATTAGTTTCAAAAAGCGTTAGATTGATACGAAAATATCCAAATGTTCCCAAATGAAAGAGAGATAAGAGACTGGACTGTACTGTACGAAGCATGTATAATAGCACACTGAAGCTAACACATTTACAACACCTGGTTAAAAGAAATTAGCAAGGCAAAGCAGTCAAGCTTTGGGTTTCTCGGACATTGATTAAAAGGTTGTTATTTGCATTATCAATTTATCGGGGCCTCCGTGGCTGTGAGGGTAATGTCGCGTGGGTTCGAATCCCCGCAGGGTCATTCGGATTTTCATGTGAGGAAGCCTCCCAGCTGGTTTGCGGTCTAAGAAACAGCAGTGACCTGGTAAGAAACAAGGGGCACACAATGGGTACTTCCACTACAGGGCCGAAAAATTAACCCAATTCACGACAATTTTACCAAAATATAGCCTTGAACATTGTAAGACATTTGGATATCTTGATTTTTTAAATTTATGCACTTATGTAATATGATTATCTTTGAAGCAAAATGGGTAGTTTGGAAATAAAGAAATAATTTTAAGTTTGATACTCAGAAAAGAAGCATGATAAGCATTATATCATCATTAAAATTCTCAATTCAGGACAATTTGGAATTGGTAAAGAAAGAAGAAAAAGTATTCTTTCATGCTTATTGATGAAATACCTATGTTTATAATAACACCAACTTTTCACTGCTGTTATTTTCACTGCAGTGAAAATAACAAGAAAACAAAAATGGAACTACTTTTTCTTGTGCTGGGTTTTATGCTAGAAATGACGGGGGAATGTTATTATTGGAAATCGTAAATAAAAATAAATATACCCTAAAACAAACATGAAAGAAACAGAATATTTGTTGATTTCAGTATAAGATTGTATTTTATTTCTACTCGTGAGCCTATAAAGTCGTATTTTCTAGACTCAATCGGAGAAATAAAATGTGATCTCACACCGAAATCAACAAATATCCTCTATTTATTTATTAGTGACTTTCTTAGATATAAGTTTAACTTAGAGACAGAATAAGCAATATATAGATAATGTTTTAAATACTGGTAAATTAAATATGCATGCCAATTCTTTCCTGGTTTTTTTAAGGAAAATGGTAAAATTAAAATTTTTTGTATAGGGTTTTTGTGATTTTTTTTTTAAAGTAACAGATTAAGCTGGGGGTCAAGGGGGCCGCAAGGCCCCCTGTAGGTCCAGGGCAATGCCCTGGTAGGGGGACCAGGGGGGCAAAGCCCCCTGGCCGAAAATGAATTTTAGCATTTTCAGACCTACCCAGAAGCCATATCCTTGCAAGTAGTTCTCTATTTTGCTTGTCTAAAAAATGTAAAAAGAAAAAAACAAAGTGGCAAATTTTGTTAAGTTAAAACATTCCACTGATTTGTGGTGTCACTTTGGGTATTGTATTTTTTTTAACAAACAAAACAAAATAAATCCATGTTTAATTTTTTATTTATTTTGGCTCATTTACAAGACTCGAGTGTCATCAAGGCTTTGGCCATTGATTCAAGACTTAACAAAAAGATGAAGTTATATCTTTTGAAACAAATATTATCTTTTGTAAACTTAAACAATGTAGCCACAGGTTTCATCATACATCTCACTTTCTTAAAAGAGTTAGTACAGACATTCTGCAGAAAAAATTTGCTTGAGAAATATTTCCTTGCTTCTGCATTCATTTATCACATCTTTTTATATTGCAGAAAAAACACTTCTTTATTTAAAATAGTATTGGCAAAGTTTATCATATGTGGAATATGCCAACCTTGTATGAGTGTTAAACACTTAAGTTTCATGTTTAAAAATATGGAAATCCCATTTTTAAGGTGAAAGCAGAATTGTCAAAAACAAGCGAAATGGCTGCTTACAGTGACTTGGAAAGAATTTTTTTCAATGGGACTATGGCCCATCATTTGCTAAAATCAATGGGACATTTTCAAATCTAATGGGTCATTTTGAATTATTGATGTGAAAAATTTTAGAGGGTTAAAAATAAAACTGTTAAACATCAATTTTTATTTTGTTTCAGAACATATGTACTGATATTAGGTAAATAAGATTTTTTCACATATCCTTGTTTATACAGAACAGTATCTTCAATTAGCTGAAGCAACTATAAAATAAAGCTGTTTAAATAAAACATAGGCCTGATTAAAAGTTTTAAACCAAAAGTTCAGCTCCTTAATCTTAGTTCCATTTTCTCATATTTTTCTAGACTTATATTTGCATGGTGTTACTGGTAGGTATCGAGGTATCTTGAGGGCGAGGGGAAGATTGTGTCAATGAATCAGTCGAAACTTCTTGAGGGGGGAGTGAAGCAGAGTTTGTAACTTCCATGAGAGGGAGACTGCAATAAATCAGCACTTGACGCCATTTCATTATTATCATTTACAGTTTTCATTTTATTTCTGGATTGTAAGCCCAAAAACGAAGAAATGACGATGAAATGACCTATGGCGTTCGGACCTTTTAATTTTTATTTTGGGAGGCATTCTTGTTCTTTTCAGATAATATTCAATGCGTCTATTGATACGAAATTGAATGTAATATCTCGGACATGCTTTTCCGAGATATTAACTGAGTATTCCAATTGCGTCATTCTTTATGGTTTAATAAGCGTCCAGTTCAGTTGCCCATATGATATCTTACCTTAATAAGCGTCTGTGAATATACTGCTTACTCGGAAAAAATGCGATTTGTACTTAATCATTAATGTATTTCGATACGAGAAAAAAAAAGCAAGACGGTCTAGTATGATTCATTGCATTTTATACTCAATTGGGTTCGAAGCAAAAGAGACAAATGGCGCATGGGAATGTGAAAACAATGGGACATTTTCAATTTTAATGGGACTATAGCGCATGGCGCACAGGTTTCCAAGTCACTGTGCTTAGTAGTACTATTTTGCACAAGACAATGTTTATGTATGTCTAACACTTGGATAACCTAGATTAAGTATATTACTGTAATATACACATGATAAGTATGAAATCTGAGAAAAAAATGAATAAAGGAGTTTGTACACATAGAACTTAAAGAATCTGTACTGAATATTCAATATAAAAAGCTTAAAATATTGTTGTCATTCTATTTATAAGACGACAATGTTCATGTTGGGGTGCTCTCTAATACATTACAACCACCTTAAGACTTGAAATACTGATCAAAACCTTCAAATTAAGAATCTGAAAAGTCAGAATCAGAAGCCATCCCATCATCGCTGACATTATCAAGGTCAAAGGCCTTCAATGCTGCACCTACCTCCTCTCTCAGTGTCTCCTGATCAACAACGATGACAGGCTCTGTCTGAATTTCAACAAATTTTGATGCAGGAGGTACTGACTGAGGAAGTACTAAGGGCATCTTGGCTAGTTTACTTCTAAGTAATATGGTTTGAGTGCATCTTCTGCACGGGATAAAAAAAGATAATTGAAGTGACAACTGGCGTTTCTGAAAGTAAGACTAATTTTCATTTCTGAATCTGAATTATTTATAGGGTCACAGAGTTTTGCAGGATGCAAGTGAATCACCAGAATGTATGTTTGTTCCTTAAATGATAAAAGGCAAAATAAAATTGTTTGAAATTCAGATTTTCCAGAAACTGTCTTGCTAATACGAGTTACCAGTGCAAGCGATCATTTAACGGACCTTCATTTAACGGCGTCATTGACAATCGTCTTACCGGTTGTGATACATTACTGATCGCATAAATCGCTATGTAATAATTCAGATCGAGGAGGATAACAACCCAAAATCTGCATTTAACAGCTCCAACAACCGCTAAGGCTGGAAATATTGCCTTACCACATGTGAACCCATAATTTCGCAACTGCTGTTGAGTTCTGTTTTGGTTCAACCATGCTGCCAAAGCGTGTTCCAGTAAAACGCGTAACCTGATTGGTCGAAAAAATTATTATGTCCAATCACTGAAGATGATACAGGCGCTTGAAGGAATTCGCCAGTGTTGTGGTAAACAAGTATCTGTCTGTTTAATCCGTTCAAAATATAAAAAGCGAGTCAAAAATTCGGCACATCAATGGGAAAACTAACCGATCCAAAAGCGATTTTAACCGATAATTATGATCGGCAATCGGCTTATTTTGACAACACTGATGTATGTATGTATGTATGTATAAGTGAATATGCAATGCAGGCATATGTGTGTGTGTGTGTGTGTACAATTATATATAAATGTGTGTATACTGTTTTGATGAATTAAAGGTTGATTATCTTCTGGGTAATGATAGCGTGAAAGAACATAAGAATAATGATCAAATTATTTTATATATCATATATATATTGTTGCATCAAGTGATGTTATATTGCTCGGGAAAAAACTCAAATAAAAACATATTTCAGTGTAAACTATAATTGATACAGTCGGTATTTCGTGAATGCATGCAGTATTTTGTAAGGGTACATGGGGATGGCCCGACCCCATGTCCTCTATTACAGGGAAATAAACGAGGTTTCAATTTGAACCTCAAAGACAAAGCCAGTTGCCCCCACCCACCGCAGAAAGTACTGGCATCCGTGGTAGACTGCAACGTGGTGCACCCTGTTGTCACCGGGGGCGCGCTTGATTCACTGCAGATTCGGGGTGAACTGAACAGATAGAACGGCAATCAAGCATAAAGGTGTAACGTTCGGAACATGTTCATGGAAGTTTACTACGTGTCTTTGAATTTATGCGCAAGAATTTGAACAGGACTAGTTCAATAAACTTTTCCAAAATACCTTTTTGTCATTATTATTGATATATTTGCATCGTACTGGCCTGTGGAGGGAAATGTTCTATATTGGAACAGAATAGAATATTTTATTTGACCCATTACGGGTCATATAACATGACATGTAAATCTCATATATTAAAATGTAAGGTCATATAATGAAAAGTACATCTGTTGATTTTAATTTTTCGTCCTCAGAATGCTCATTTAAAGCCAAAATGGCAGCAGCTTCCGAAGTACCACAACATTTGCACCTTTCTGGATAGAACAACGTTCCCATTTCACTTGATTCACTGGTGTGTGCATTTGATTGCCACATTTTGTACCGAAGAGCGAATCAAGCGCGCCCCTGGCCACAGTCCTGTTTCCCCTTTACGGATCGTCACTGATATACCGTGATAGACCGTGAGAAAACTTGGCAAGACTTAACACGATAAAAATGACCAATGAGGTTCAATACGGTCTCACGGCGCACTACGTTTTGTGAAAACGGGGTTGCCGTAGCCGCCGGGAACATAATGTAAACGTAGCATTTCGTGTTTTCTGTTTAACGTTAAGTACAGTATCGCCTTACAGTGACGTAGAACCCCCGGGATAACCCCACTCAAATTAAGTTCAATACACGTGAACACATTACCTTTGCTCTCAACGTTTTTAGCGGATCGTCGCTCTTAAACCATTCTTCCCTGACTTTCTTTAATACTTGCAGTGCTTCAGAACAGTAATTATTGTCTTGTATCTTCTGTGGATCTATATGCACGTCAAGTTTCAGCGGAGACATGATGCGGTACAGGTGAGCTGTCGTCGGTGTAGTGAACCGCCGCAAGTGGGTAACACTAATTCCCACGCACTAAAGTCAACCGCTTATATCTCACGGACTTACGGTACAGGCTATTGGTACGTCATTGTAAAGCATATAGTTCGATCTCACACACTAATGGTATGGTTGACTAACCAGTTTTCGGGGTATTTTACTTTTACACCGTTTGAGCGTGAGAACGTGATATGACGAGTTGTTTTCGCTGTCCCATATGATAAAAACAAATGTCAACCGTGCTCTAATATTCAAATTAAGACATCATGTGACTTCTTGTGTAAATTCTGGACAATGTTTAAGATGCACGTCCATTTCATTAAAATCTTGAACTCGTATTTGATTAGCTATTTTGTAGATCAAACTCATCTGAATTATTTAAATTGACATATTTTCAAACAAAAATCCTTTTATATTTTTTATTTAAGTTAATACAACTTACAGGTTTAGTATTTTGCGCAGACAGCAAACTAAATGTTATCAATTACCCGGATAATAAGTCACATGATGGCTTAATTTGAATAAAAAAATGGTGGATATTTGTTATGAATTTTAAGGGGTTGGAAAATAGCTTGTGCGAGAAGCTTTATAGGGTGTGTAAAGTATATGTTTTGTGATGAATATGTGTAAAAATGTTTTAATTATCCATATGTGTCATCAATGGTAACTGTCATTAAGTTAAAAATGAAAAAATGATCATCGAAGGGGGTGGGTGTAAGGTCAGCGTTTTCCCGGAAATTTTTTTCCCCAGAAAAGCTATTTTTATGAAAGTTGCAACTTTTTTCCGACCGTGGATGCCAATCAGAAAAAAAAATTACTCAGATCAGCATCTCAGACGAAATAAAGGCTCTATAAATATCAAATAATATCAGCATTAATTCCCTGAAATGGAATTTTGATGCATATGTAACTAACAGAGTATGTTGAGCTTAATTTGAAAATACCCCGAAAACTTGTTAGTAACTTTTTATGTCATCACCGTTGACCTACACTGGAATGAACGCTGCTCTGTTTTGATCGAGATGAATTTAAGATTCGCAAATGTGTACAGGGAGTGACAAAATTTATTGTTTCACCCCTTTATTCTAATTAAATGAAAAGTTTAATGATATTTGATATGCAAATTTAGATCGATCTCTTTAGTACCCCGAAAACTTGTTAGACCATCATACACCCTGTTTTATTTCTGAGGGTAAATCTGGTCCATAGCACTTCAGGTAACCCTGTTTTAAGTCTAATATGTTGTTTCTGAAGTTCAATTCGACCCTAGTCTAATAAGTAGTATACACAATGGGGGTTCTTGACCACTCTCTCCCAGAAAGATAATTTAGGGACCATAGAGCCTCCCAGGCACCACTTTCGTCTAGAGATAATTTAGGGCCCATCGAGCCTCCAAGGCGGAGCCCCGGGGACGGTCCACCACCCTCGCCGGCCCAGGGTCTGGATCGGGCCCACACGATATGTCCAAGAGTAGTATACATAATGGTGGTTCTGGACTACTTTAGAATGGCAAACGGAGCCTTCCTCGTTATTTCTCGTAGTCCAGACCCACATCATCATTTCTTATCGGTTTTAATAACAAAAGGAGCCTTTCTAGTCATTTCTTACTATAGCGTATTTTTTGCCGGCGCAAATTTCGGCTCCCAGCCCCCCCTTCCGGCATATTTCGGCTATCAGGGCCCGCCCCACCCAAATTTCGGCTACCAGGTCCCATCCCACCCACGCCCCACCCAAATTTCGGCTACCAGGGCCCACGGACCACCGAAATTTCGGCTACCAGGGCCCACCCCACGGCCCACCCCACCCAAATTTCGGCTACCAGGGCCCACGCCCCACCCAAATTTCGGCTACCAGGGCCCACCCCACCCTAACAGCCGGGTCCGCAAATATTTGGATGGCGAATTTCGGCTACCAAAATTCTCCATCCAAATTTTCGCCCACCTTCCTATTTATTTCTTAGTTGGGACCAGGGCCATCCCCCCTATCTGCGTTGGCGTTGGCATGCTCTGCGGCTGATGTGTCTACGGTCTCCAAGCCTTTCCGAATACGGTGAACCCTCCTTTCGCCTATTCCGTATTTAGTTTTTGCTGCGCGTACCCCGATCTCGTCCGAAGCAATGTGTCGAATGGCTTCCGCAGAAAGTTGTAGTTTCTTTCTCGGCATTTTGGTGTATGTCTCTAGTTAGTGTGCCCTAACCGGCGTATTCTCTGATTGGTGTCCCGTATATTTGCCGGAGCTACCGCAAATTTCGGCCCGCTCAATTTGCCGCACATTCGATCTTTATTTAGAGTAATAATTGCCATAAGTATAGAACTATGGAGAACACGTGTCAATGGCTAGTGGTTTCTAAGTTTGAGAGATGCGGTTGGAGGTGTGTAAACAAGCTTTGCAGCAAACATATAGCAAATCTTGGGAAAGAACCACGCCCTTGTAGGAAGTGTTGGAAGGGAACACATTCTGAAACATGACTTTGCAGCAAGGCCTGTGATGATGTGAAGAAGGCTCTTAATAGGACAGAAACCAAGGCCAATCGCAACTATTCTTATGTAATGAGAGAACTCACTAGCACTACCTCTCAAGTTTCCAGCCGCACGCCACTCGGACCGGCCCTCTAGCTACCCAACCGATGACAGCCTAGACATCACGGGCATCGAGTTTCCTGTTTCGATCTCGCAGGTTCAGAAGTTTGAGAAGTTTAGCTTGGGAAAATTACCTCCAAGTACAGCCTTACCTAATCTGGCGTATCCTATTGAAAGTCCAGCTACCACAGCACCGTGATAGATAGCGTTTATTATTTCCTTTCCGTCCGCAGACATTCTTATTCCATATAATGAGGATCGGGTTTATGATAGACGGGCTTGTTCAATTCGACGACAGGATTATATTGAGTGCCAGCGGCAGTGTCTGCCACCTTAGTTTTCCAAAATATTGCAGCTATTGTATTGTCAGAGGGTTTTGGCGGTTCCTCCTGAGTGGGTTTTTGAGTGTCCATCTGCCGGGCCTCCACCGCCTTTAGACGCTTCAAAAGATCTTTCTGCTTCTTTTTTCTGGCCTCCGCCCCTGCCTTACTAGCCGCAACACGCCTAGGGTCCTCGGGCGACGGATTTGTCACCCTCTCCGGCGACTTCTGCGGCTCCGGCTCCGGCTGTTTTTTCTGCGGTTCCTCGACTTTTGTCATCTTCACTTAGTATCACTAATTGCTTACTAGGTGCTTGGCAATGTTTAAAAGGGCATAGCATTGCTGTGACAGGAGCTAAGTACGGACCAAAGCGATGGTATAGCAGGTAGTGTAGTGGTGTTTTGCACGTGGCCGACGAAAGGGTCAGACCCCAAGTCAGCAATAAGTAAATCTTGACGCAGCGTCGGAGACCCACGGCTGCCGATATTACATCTGTCGGTGAAGGAACGGAATAAGCGCTCGTGGGTCTCCGACGCTGATCTTGACGTAGGATCAGTAAAAAGTGGCTTACCACCATTGTGTAAATTTGGAGTGCTGCGGAGCCGAGGATCATGGTCATACTCGCTCCTAGCCGGGCTTCATAACGAGAGTAGAGTTTGTCAATCTCTTCGATCTGATCCACAGAAAATTCTTTTCCCATGTACTTTTTGACTGACCTCCTATGGCTAGGGCTGACAATCTTTGCCTCTTAAGACTATCGGGCGAAATGTCACCCTGCTTTTCATAGGGGCGCGTAGTACCTTGATCGGCAAGAAGATCATCAGTAACTCGTCGCAATCCATGGCTATTGTCACGTACCTCCCATTTCTACCTTAAGTGCGTGGACTTAGAACCGGTTGTACCTTAAATGTGTGGACTTAGAACCGGTTGTACCTTAAGTGCGTGGGACCGTATTGTACCTCAGAAACAACATATTAGACTTAGAACCGGGTGTACCATAAGTGCGTAGTACCATAGAAATAACTTATCAGGCTTAGAACAGGATGTCCCTTTATTGCGTGGGGCCGTATAGTACATAAGAAACATCTTATTAAACCAAGTTTAACTTAAGTGTGTGGGACCGTATATTTCCTCAAAAACAACATATTAGGCTTAGAATCGGGTGTACCTTAAGTGATTTGGACCGTATAGTACCTCAGAAACAACAATCAGCCTTAGAACAGAGTTTTACTTAAGTGGTTAGGGCCGTATAGTACCTTAGAAAGATCTTATCAGACTTAGAACCGGCTGTCCCTTAAGTGCGTGGGACCGTATTTTTCCTCAGAAACAAGATATTTGACTTAAATCAGGGTGTACCTTAAGTGCGTGGGACCGTATTTTTCCCCAGAAACAAAATATTTGACTTAAATCAGGGTGTACCTTAAGTGCGTGGGACCGTATTTTTCCTCAGAAACAAGATATTTGACTTAAATCAGGGTGTACCTTAAGTGCGTGGGACCGTATTTTTCCTCAGAAACAAGATATTTGACTTAAATCATGTACTTAAGTGCGTGGGACCGTATATTTCTCAAAAACAACATAATTTTAGGAAAAATAGGGTATATCCTAAGCGCGTTTAATTGAACTTTTTACATTATAACGACGTGCGAATAGCCTGTACAATACAATACAATATTTTATTTGCATAAAACATATTACATGTTTACATCATTCACAGAAATTACATGTTTATTACAAATGTAGAGATCATGTAAAAGAAACAGAATGAAAAATAAACAATAATTTTATCTAATGAGTTTTAGTAAAGATAATATATGTGAAACCTAATCAACATTACACAGTCATTATTCGTACATTTCTAGCTGTATTTTTTGTAGGATTACATAGATTTAATAATTCATACATTTATTCTCAATAAATTTGCATGATATATAAATTTGCTTAACATATTTAATGTTTTTGATGAATTGTTTGACATCAAGTTAATAAATTTCTGTATAGTTGGCCACGTGTAATAATATCTCTTTATATATTTTCTTCTTAAATGTGTATATTTAGGACATATTAGCAGAAAATGGTATTTGGCAATTTTGCATAATCTATTTTTCTTGGTGTGTTTATAGAGATTGTAATTTTGTAGGCGTTGCGAATTATTAATTTTACTATACCAGTTTTGATAATATATATCGATTTTTAAATAATTTATATTAATATTGTTTTCTAAAATACGTTTAATATATGATGCCCATTTGATCTTGTTTTAGCATTTCATATGTTTTATAAAGAATAGTTCTTGGATTTAACTTTAATAATTTTATCCAGTATTTAATTAATATAATTTTTCTATAAATATGCATAGGTAATCTTTCTAATTCACCATATAATGCTTCTCTATTTGTGTATATTTTTACTCCTAATATTTTTCTGCAGAATTTTGTGTGTATGTTTCAATATCTGGCTAGGTGTGTTCCCCAAATTTCTGCACCGTAGTTAAGAGTTGAACCTACTAACGTGTCGAAAAGCTGTATCTTTTTAGATATAGTTATTTCAAATTGGTTAAATATAGTAAATAAATTATGTAACTTATAAGATACATGTTGAGAAATACTCATTTGAGTTTGTCTCCAGTTGCCATTTTTATATAAATAAATACCTAAATATTTTACAATCTCTAATTTAGTATTGTATAGGTAAAAATCATATTCTGTGTTTCTTCCGTTTTCAAAAATCATTATTTTTGTTTTATTTACATTAAGTTTGAGTTTATTGTTATTACAGTATCGCTCAATATCGTTTAACATGCACTGAAGAGAGACTGGGTCTTGTGCAAATATAGATGCGTCGTCTGCAAAAAGTAATAGGAATATACGCAGATTTTCAAGTGTAATAATGCCATCTAGGTTGTAATTTATATTTTGGATAATATCATTTAAGAAGAGTAGACATAGTAAACTGCTGCTGGGGTCCCCTTGTTTAACTCCAATGTGTGAATAATTGGAGTCGATTTTAAATTTTGGTAGTGTATAGTTGCCTTAACACATTTGTACATAGATTGTAGCGCTTTTATCATTTTGCTGCTAACATTTATATAAGATAGTTTCTGCCAAAGTAAATTACGATCTATTCTGTCGAACATCTTTTCCCAGTCAAGAAATGCCACGTGTAGTTTTTGTTTACTAGATAATGTTTTAGCTATGAGAGCATGTAGTATAAAGATACAGTCAATGGTTGATTTGTGTTTTTGGAATCCATATTGATTATCTATTATTGTATTGTTTTTAATCGTCCATTTTGTTAATCTATCAACAATTAATTTGGAGTAAATTTTAGCTAATATATTATTTAGGGTTATTCCACGAACATTTTTGGGTTCATGGCTCCCCCCTTTAAAGATAGGGATGAGTATTCCTTCTGTCCACGTATCAGGGAATAATCCATCTTTATACAGTTTGTTATATAATTTTGTTAAGAATGATAGAATAATATCAATTATTGACTTGAAAATTTCTGCAATAAGACCGTCGTTTCCAGGGCTCTTTGAGTTATTTTGAGCGAAAACAGCTTTTTTTTATTTCTGTTTCAGCAAAGTCATTATCTAAGTCCGTATCAGTTATAAGCAAATCATTGTCGTATTTAGCATAAGTATTTTGTTGATCTCCATATAGATTATTAAAGTGTTGAAATAATTCGCCTATCGATATGTTAATCGATTCCCTATTTTTACTTTGGTATGTAGATTTAACTTGTTTCCAAAATAACTTTGGATTATGTTTTGACAAATTTGTTACTCTAAAACCTTCGGTTCTTTTGAATATCATTTTATTTTTACGTTTTATTTTTATGTACGTGCTTTTAGTTTTCAGATAATTTGTTCTAGTCATATTAGTTTTATTTCTTATATATTTATTCCTAGTCTCATTAAATGTTTTACGTACAAGACAGCATTCTCTATTAAACCAATGCTTTTGTATCAGCTTTTTCTTTGGTTTACTGGCTTTGAATTTACCAAAATGTTTCAAAGCACAATCCGATAACATTTTTGTAAAGGCGTGTATCGAGCGATTTACAGATACACTATCGTCATTTAAGCTATTAATAAGTGTGTTCAGTTCTGTAGCTTTACTGTGTATACTATCATGAAAATCATGCACGCGTGAACTGTCCTAAACTATGAATGGTTTACCTTGAGCGATGTTATTGTCACGTGACTTTTGGGGGCGTTTACAACGTAATGCATTGTGATCGGAAAATTCATTGGGCGATTGTACTTCAAAATGTGTGAAATGTTGAAAATTTTCATATTCTGTGAGAACATAGTCAAGGGTTGTGTTTGATACTTTGTTAATAAAAGTATATTCACCAATATTTGCGTCATGTTTTAATCTTCCATTGCAGATTAAAATATTTGTAGCTTTACAAAGATTTATTAAACGTTTACCATATGTATCTAGTACATTATCTTTATTTAATCTTGCAGGATAATGTGATGCGTGGTCTACCTGATCATCATTATCGATATATCTGTCATGTAAGATATAATCCTGTTCAATAGATGTTCTAGAGTTCAAATCACCATTAATAATTACTTTTCCTAGTACTTTGTATTTTTCTACACCGCTTTCTATTTCATCAAACATATCAGTCTTACTGGTTTTAAGAATTTTGGAATTATATGGTGGGATATATACACAACATACCATAAGTCCGTGGGATCTTAGCCGTTGACACTCAAGTGCGTGGGAATTAGTGTTAACGAGCTATGTGTTAAAGTAAAGCGCTGGGCGTGGTTATGCAAATGTCACTATACTACGTGAGATTGTACGTCACTAAAATGCGTGAGAAATAGACAGACACGACCCTTTAGCTTTGCTTATATTGTTCTTCATTGAAATATTTTTGATCGCTTCACCTGTTTAAGCTTTTGTTGCGTTTTGTTAACCATTCATCTGCAATAGTACTTAAGTCCAACAACTTTCTGGTAGACATAATTTCTTATGTCTTTTTTGGATGGTTTGAATCTTCGATTGAATGGCGTCACAGGAGTGTCAACTGTTTCCGACACAAAGTCTTTTGTGATATGTCTGATGCTATCTGTGTGTCGGTGTCCTTGGACAGCCAGATCTTTTACCTTTTGTATGACACTCTTGTCCACCGGTAGATTGGAACCTGCTTCCTAGAGAAATAAATTGACTGAAGTTAAAAAAAATCAAATCTTTTACAAATAATTTGTAACAAGTTATCTCTTCACCAGGGCTATTCTCAAAATATATAGGCCAGACTTTTTAATTGCATTTCAAACCTAAATTTAATGCTATTTCAATGAAAAATAACAAAATGATGTTTGATTCGTATTATTTTCCGTCTTCATATTGAAATGCGCTACTGGTTTATAAACTGGGACGGATTCGTTTCCTTCTTAGCGTTCAGCTCAATCAGCAGTCTTCGACTTTATTGTCGGTGTGTAATGTGTTCGTTTGCGTGCCTGAGTATGTTTGTATAAATAAAAAAAAAATATATATATAAAATGTATAAGGTAACTAATGCTAACTCTAGACCAAGGATCAAAGATATAAAACAAGGCCGATTTAATTTTAAAATAAATAACAGTTTTATTTATAAAAGTATTCAACAGATAGCAAAATATAAATAAAGCAAATCAGTAATAAACACAGGCTCTCATACATTTGAATGGCCCAAGTAAACATTTGACTACACCACATTAAATTCAAAGGTCTACTCAGTGCTTCAAAACCAAATTTAGTTAACACAAGTATTTCAGAAACTTCTTAAAAAAAATCTGATAAATGCTTTCTGCTTAAAACAGAAATTAATCTTATATAGAAATTTAAGATTCAATAAAACATCAATGAATCTCTAAAGCGAAGGTTAACTATACACATTATTAAAAGAAATGAATGAGAATTTAATTAAGTTATATCGAAAAATCCTAATATATATATATATATATAAAGTCCTCGAAAGCTTAATTAGTAGATGACAGTGACGGTGGGTCAAAAAAAGAAAAAGAAAAATGACGGATTTCGGCAAAATGACAGAATCCGCCATTCAAAAGTGACGGAAATTCTGCATGATTACATCCTTAAAATAAATCATATTAATCCCTTATTTCACATTGAATACATTTTAATTCATTTAAAACTAACACATTTACCTTGTAACGAACCTGGTTTTTAGTGTGTAATTTAATAGTTTTCGTTTGAATAATTCAAGTAAATTTTAACATTGTTTCTACTTCCGGTTGCCCGATTCGATGTTTAGGCGGCCGGCATTCTTTTATTTTCGGCATTCTAATATCAAAAAGTAACAAACCGTATATTTAAATAGTTTATTATATAATATTTCATTGTTCTAATTTATTAATTGGATTTAAATGCTTAATTCATGGTCATTTCGTCTCTCGTATGAACTGACACCCCCTTGGATATTATTATATAACGGGAATGGTTTCTCCGGGGAAATTCTCCCTAGAAGATTGTGAATGGGTCACGTGATTCTTGGGAAAGTATAAAAGGCGAGCAAAGCTTAATTGCTCGGGGCAGTTGGTATCGCAAGTACATCGTTATTATTGTTAGGCTTTGGGTATCGTGATGTTCTGTCCCCTTAGTAGTCACCTAGCATTGTTAGGGGCGAAAAGATTCAGAACATTCTCGAAACCAGGGGTTCAGATACATCAAATAACTTGGGTTTGGGAGCTCTATAGCATTAATTTCGTGTGCTTGACTGTCGGTACAGAGATGAATTGGATAATCATATATAGGCTTGTAGTATTAAGCATTGTTAGACATTGTTAGATGTCCGAGACATCATTTTAGCAGTTTAAGAGTTTCATGTTCATTTTAAACCAATCTTTGTTGATTATATTGTTTGAATCCCGTGTTTTTTGTGTCATGGTAATCATTTTTATTGATTCATTGGCACAAGGCCTGGAGTTTAGATATTTGGTATGTAGCATGATCTTATGACTCTCTACCAAGATTGTTCAAATTATGACCCTGGGGTCAAAATTGGCCCCACCCCAGAGGTCACTTGATTTAACATAGGCTAATATAGGAAAAACTTGAAAAATCTTCTTCTCAGAAACTACAAGGCCTTGGGTTTATATATTTGGTGTGCAGCACTGTCTAGTAGATCACAACCAAGTTGTTCAAATCATGGCCCTGGGGTCAAATTTGGCCCCGCCCCAGGGGTCACTTGATTTTACATAGGCTAATATAGGAAAAACTTGAAAAAATCTTCTTCTCAGAAACCACAAGGTCTGGAGTTTAGATATTTGGTATGTAGCATGATCTTATGACTCTCTACCAAGATTGTTCAAATTATGACCCTGGGGTCAAAATTGGCCCCGCCCCAGGGGTCACTTGATTTAACATAGACTAATATAGGAAAAACTTGAAAAATCTTCTTCTCAGAAACCACAAGGCCTGGGGTTAAGATATTTGGTGTGAGCATTGTCTAGATCCTACCAAGTTTGTTCAAATCATGGCCCTGAGGTCAAATTTGGCCGCGCCCCAGGGGTCACTTGATTTTACATAGGCTAATATAGAAAAAAAACTTGAAAAATCTTCTTCTCAGAAACCACAAGGCCCGGAGTTTAGATATTTGGTATGCAGCATGATCTTATGACTCTCTACAAAGATTTTAAAAATTATGACCCTGGGGTCAAAATTGGTCCCGCCCCAGGGGTCACTTGATTTACCAAAGGCTAATATAGGAAAAAAACTTGAAAAATCTTCTTCTCAGAAACCACAAGGCATAGAGTTAAGATATTTGGTGTGTAGCATTGTCTGGTGGATCTCTACCAAGTTTGTTCAAATCATGACCCTGGGGTCAAAATTGGCCCCGCCCCAGGGGTCACTTGATTTAACACAGGCTAATATAGGAAAAACTTGAAAAATCAAGGCCTGGTGTTTAGAAATTTGGTGTGTAGCATTGTCTAGTGTATCTCTTCAACGTTTGTTCAAATCATGGCCCTGGGGTCAAAATTGGCCCCTTCCCAGGGATCACTTGATTTAACATAGACTAATATAGGAGAAACCTGAAAAATCTTCTTCTCAGAAATCACAAGGCCTGGAGTTTAGATATTTAGATAATAGACCTCTGCCAAATTTGTTCAAATCATGAATTGTCTAGTGGATCTATATTTAGTTTGTTCAAATCATGGCCTTGGGGTCAAATTTGGCCCCGCCATTGGGGTCACCTGATTTTACATAGGCTGATATAGAAATAACTTGAAAATGCTTCTTTTTAGGAAACTAGAAAACACATGGCCTGGCGTTTAGATATTTGGTGAAAATTGGCCCCGCCCCAGGGATCACTTGATTTTACATAGACTTATTTTGGAAAAAAGCTAGAAAAATTTCTTCTCAAAAACCACAAGGTCTGGAGTTTATGTAACATGGGCTAATAGACCTCTACCCAGTTTGTTCAAATCATGACCCTGGGGTCAAAATTGGCTCTGCCCCAGGGGTCACTTGATTTTACATAGCCTAATGATATCAGGTGAGCGATCCAGGGCCATCATGGCCCTCTTGTTTCTTATTATTTACTTTTTTTTTCATTTTACTATTTTCATACAATATTTTAGTCAGGTTATGATTTTGTTTGAAAATCTATTATTATTTTTACATGAACAACATTCTTTTTAGCTCACCTGAGCACAAAGTGCTCAAGGTGAGCTATTGTGATCGCCCTGTGTCCGGCGTCCGTTGTCGTGCGTCGTCAACAATTTTCTTTAAAAAACATCTCCTCTGAAACCGTTGCACAGAATTTAATGAAGCAGGAATGTTCCTTGGGTGAGGCTCTACAAAAGTTGCTAAAATATAGTTGATTCATGAAGAACTCTGGTTGCCATGGCTACAAAAAGAAAAATAATTTGAAAACTTTAAAAATCGTCTCCTTCAAAACTACTGGCCAGATTTCAAAATAATTTGGTACAGATGTTCCTTGGGTCAACCTCTACCAAAGTTGCTAAAATCATTCCGATCCGTAAAAAAACATGGCCGCCAAGGGCAGGGCTTATTTGCCTTATATGTATATAGAGAAACCTTTAAACAACATCTCCTCTGAAACCACTGGACAGAATTTGATTAAACTTGGCAGGGATGAGCCTTGCGTCAACCTTCACAAAAGTTGCTAAAATAAACTTGATCCATGTAGAATTCTGGTTGCCATGGCAACAAAAAGAAAAAAAAATGAAAACTTTAAAAAATCATCTTCTTCAAAACTACTGACCAGATTTTAAAATAAATTGGTACAGATGTTCCTTGGGTCAACCTCTACCAAAGTTGCTAAAATTATTCCGATCCGTAAAAACATGGCCGCCAGGGGCGGGGCTTATTTGCCTTATATGTATATAGGGAAAACTTAAATCAACATTTCCTCTGAAACCACTGGACAGAATTTGATTAAATTTGGCAGGAATGATCCTTGGGTCAACCTTCACAAAAGTTCCTAAAATAAACTTGATCCATGTAGAACTCTGGTTGCCATGGCAACAAAAAGAAAAAAATATGAAAACTTTAAAAATCATCTTCTTCAAAACTACTGGCCAGATTTTAAAATAAATTGGTACAGATGTTCCTTGGGTCAACCTATTTATCTAAGGTGAGCGATTTAGGGCCATCATGGGCCTCTTGTTTTTTTTATCTTGGAAGTCTGTATGTGAAAGCTGCTTCCAGATCGACAATTAGACTGTCAAGATTACCAGTTTCGAACCTAATCCAGCATATACCCGGTATTCTCTTCAACATATTTGACAAAATATGTTTAAAGTGATTTTTTTCCTCAGATTTAAACAAAACTGTCTTTTACAATGCTGAGTCTAAAACCGATGACAATTCAAAGCATTCACTAATTGATAATGTACACAAGTCACATTATCTTTCTTTTTTTTTGGGGGGGGGGGGGGGGGTCCAAAAAGCACTTATTTTTTTATGCCAGTCTCCCCCCCCCCCTTACTTCCGTCATTTTTTTAATACAACTGTAGTCAAATACTATTACACAGTAGTTATTCAAAAACATGGCTTTGCGAAGGTAAATATAAAATTATATCGCTCAAGGCTCAGTCCCAATTGACATTTTTTGCCTAGGGAATGTACTCCCGATGGAAATTGAAGAGCATCGGGAGGCGTCGGGAACAGTTTCCCCTGTGTCCCGCGGAAGATTCGAAAGCGTTGCGAGCCATGTGGAGTCATTGGGAGGCCTCGGGGAAACCAGGCCGGGGAAACATAAGCATTCATGGAGATTCCGCGAAATATCTTTTCCTCCGAGGAACCCCAGGCTTCGGTAATGTCTCGAAGGTACAGAGACCTTGCTGTGACACATTCCAGATCTTGTGATAGAATCTCAGAATATTCGCAAGAAAATCGGCAAGCGCACTCTAACAATTTTTGCTTTTTTTGGTCAACTTTAGACTGAGACGGTCAAAAAGGCCACGGGGCATTGCTGGGGGCATCCTCATAAACCCCCAAAAGTTTAGTCATAATCTCCATAATCTTCCCGAGGCACCTAGGATGGTTCGATAAAATGATACATCCCCTAATCTACGGGGATACTCCCCGATGATGTTTCAAGTTCGATGAAGCTCCGATTCACCTTCCCCGATCATCGGATAAATTGCACGAGCATCTGTAGCCATCCCCGATAATACAAGGCCATTGTACCATAACCAAAACATCAGTGAACGTTTCAACGGACCAATCCCAAAACTTCTCATAGGACTGCTCCATCTTTTGGGCTCAAACAACTGATGCCATCGGGAGAAAATTTGTTTATTTCCACAACGCCAATGATTTTTCTCCAGTGGGACCTAGGCATTAGATCCATGGTCTTCAAGTTTCCAAAAAAAAAAAAAAAAGCACATAAAAACCTTCACTTGTATCCCCAGATACTCTTCAGAATGCATCTCCATCACAATGAAAACCTTTTTTTTCCCAGGGAAGCATGCCCCCGGATCCCCCTAGCACTCACATCACATTCAGACTTTGCCCCCCCCCCCCCCCCCCCCCCCCCCCCCCCAGTGGAAAAATTCTGGATCCGGGCCTGAATCATATGTATATTAACAACATAATGAAGCTCTGCTATCAGTCCAACATTCTGCTAATAAATGGTAATAAAATAGAAAGAGTGCTGCACATACTCTGTCAACAAACTTTAAACTATTTACTAATTTGCTCAATACATTGATCCCTGTATGAAAAGGCATTTGCTAAAAATTTTGCTATTTTAATATGCATACTTTTTTTGTTTGATGACATAATATAAATAAATTTATTCAAAGTTGGCCAAGAATTTTTGAAATACTTAATCCTAATATATTTTGGGCATGTTAAGAAAAAATGATATTCTGATTCAATTTGATTTTTAGGGCAAAATAAACATACCCTGTCTTTCCTTTCCATTTCATGATATCTACCCGTTTCAATTGCTAATTTATGCGCTGAAATTCTAAATCTTGTCATTAATATCCTTTGCTTATTGTTTTTTATATTACTAAGATAGTTTTCATACTGAAATACCTTTTTGAAAGATTTGTAGTACTTCAGTTTTGTAGACTGTTCAATGGACTCAGTCCATGAATGTATAAAAGTATCTCTTATTCTCTGTTTAATCATATGGAAATCACTTTCAGAAACAATTCGTTTTTTCCCAGATATAGGTTAAACCAAGACGATTCAGACAATCTTTAACTTTTGCAGCCCATATATTTTTTATTTGAGGTAATTAAATTACATTGATCTTGAAATACATTAAAAACAAGAGAGTTTGCATTACTTTTAATTTTATCGAAACATCAAAGAAATCAGATTGTAGCTATTTGTTCTCACACATGAAGATATTTTAATATAAATTGATTTCACCATATTAATGAATTTACTATTAATTCCTTCATTGATTAATTTCTGCCATAAGACCTCATGCTTGACCGTAAAAAATTTTTTTGATTAGTGCAAAATGAACATACAATCAACAGTACTACGTTTACTTCTAAAGCCAAATTGACAATCATTGAACTTATTTTCTTTTTCACAATACTTATTTAGTCTGTTACACAAACACAGAGAAAATATTTTTGCTAAAGCACATAAACCAACAAGTGTTATACCTCTATAATTATTCGGGTCGTTCAAATCACCTTTTTTATGAATAGGTACAATTATTCCCTTGGTCCACATCTCAGGATATTCACCTGTTTCAAATATTCTGTTAAATAACGGTACAAGAAATGGAGCTATAAATTCCCTTGCATCTCTAAAAACGTCTGGTACAACTTGATCAATACCACTACTCTTATTACGCACAAGCTTTTTAATTGTATGAATGATTTCCTGTGCATCAAAAGGTTTATCTTGATCTTCAGTGATAACATTGTCAGTCATACTATCATTATTTATACCTACAGTATTTGAGTCATTCTAATTAGAAAAACTAGAAAAATATTTGACAAATTTACCAGCACTTATACTATTTTGTGAAGGTTTAGATTGCCTATACTTTTTAATGTTTTTCCAAAAATCTTTCATATTACTTTTACTCAGTGCTTTTAATTTTTCTCCCTCACTGGCATTATATTTAAATTTGGCTTTTCTTCTGGTATATGCATAATTGTTTCTACTTTTTAAAAATGATAATTTTTTTCCAATGGATTCTTTTTAAATATTTCCTTATTTTTCAAAAAATCATTTTTTGCAATGTTACACTCCTCATTAAACCAACGATTTGGTTTAGCCTTTTTCTCCCCCTCTGATACATTTTTTCTATATAATATATAACATAATATTTTAAGTACTATTCATAATTGTTTGACATATCGGAAATATGTACCGAAATCCGCGAAATTACTAATTGAAGAGTATAATTTAGCTGATTAGACGCTTCTTTTCCACATCATCGATTTCCATCTTAAATACTTAATTAACAGAAAATAAGGCTTGCACTTACCATCACTGGTTTGCCGTCTATAATACCTAATAAACAATAAATTTGCCTTGCGAAAGCATCTACTCTCACTGGTTTTCCATCTAAATACTAAATAAATAGACAATAAGTCTTACTTTCACACCTACCTTCGCTGGTTTTCCGTCTAAAATACTAAATAAACAAAAATAAGCCTTGCTTAAGCACCTACCCTTACTGGTTTTCCATCTAAATACTAAATAAATAGACAATAAGTCTTACTTCCATATCTACCTTCGCTGGTTTTCCGTCTAAAATACTAATAACAAAAATAAGCCTTGCTTAAGCACCTACCCTCACTGGTTTTCCATCTTATGTGTGTGTATGTGTGTGTGTAGAGAGAGAGAGAGAGAGAGAGAGTGAGAGAGATGGAGAGAGGGAAAGTAATTTAACAGTTTGTTTTCTCTTCTTTCACGTGTTATTTGTATATTATGTATTGTATGATGATGTACCATATTGTACAAGTCATTGATAATAAAAAAAAACCTTGAAACATCTTAATACTAAATAAATAGACAATACGCCTTATTATAACACCTACCTTCGCTGGTTTTCCGCCTATAATACCTAATAAACAATAAATAATCCTTTCTTAATCACATACCCTCACTGGTTTTCCATCTTAATAATAAATAAATAGACAATAAGTCTTACTTTTATACCTACCTTCACTGGGTTTCCATCTAAATACTAAATAAATAAACAATAAACCTTACTTTAACACCTACCTTCGCTGGTTTTCCGTCTATAATACTTAATAAACAATAAATAAACCTTGCTTATGCAACGACACTCACTGGTTTTCAATCTAAATCATAAAAAAAATTTTTAACCCTTTTTTTTCCTCTTCAATATAATAAACAGCTCACCTGGTTTTCCAAAAATAAAATTAAATAATTTTCTGCTTATAATATCTTTTTGACCACTTTCATACCCGAAAAATATCTTCAATATTCTTATAAATACGCAATAAACTATTTACTTATAAAGCCATTTCTTCTATTTCTATATTGTCATTTTTTATACCTAACCTTTATTTGGGGGGGGAAAAGTAATTTGAATACCCGGTTGGGGGTGGCGATGATCACGAAGAGATTTTTTTTTTTTTTTGTTTGGAGTATTTTGATGCCACGACAGGTAAACATTACATGCGACCATGTTTGCACATGTCTGGATAATTTTGATCTATAAATATAACGTGTACGGCTGTTTCGTAATGAAACCGTGACATCAGTGTGCGCATGTTAACCTAAAAATAGTGTCGTACTATGGTAGTCTGGAATAGGCACATTTCACTTCTTTAAGTATTATAATGATCAGTTTGGCAATTTGGTTAATTGGCTGAACTTTTAAGTATTTGGATATTTGCAATAATATGTTTTTATAAATCGTCGCCTTTCAGTTTTGAATTTATCACATACAAGAAAGTAATGGAATTCATCACCTATATCATTTTTGTTTCTATAATGGTACTTAACAGATTAATTGCCACCGGCCAGATTCGACTGGGAAGTGATGTTTCCTGTACGAAATTTAGCAATTGGTATGTATAAAGATTTTTTTTTAAAGTTAATCAGGTAAGGTACTAGACTAATTGTTTGAAAATTGAGCAATTTTACCTTTTGATGAAACATGGAGTGAGTTTAAATTGGTCGATCAACACTGTTTTTACCATTACATTTACATTAGTTATGTTAAGTTGAGTTTGCATATACCATATATCAGGTCTACCACATTCACATAAAATGTTTTTGATAGATTTGATCCATTAAGAGTTAAAATTCTCATCCATTAGCATTATATCATAGGAATGTTTGGATAATTTTGTGTTTTTGCCAAGCAATATAGTATTCCAAAAGCCGATCATTCTTGATTTAATAGTTATTTCTAAAGGGTATCTACCTAATTCTGCATAGATCATATAGTTAGGTGTTGACTTTTTAGCCTTTCAGAAAGCTTAGGTCAAGATTATCATATCCAAATATTTCGCAGGAGTAAGTCAGGATTGGTAGTATGGTGCTGTCAAACAGTTTAGGCTGGAGATCAATGGGAAGATGGAGGTTATTTGTTCTGGTATATAGTAAGTATAGGGCTTTTTTAGCTTGTTGAACAATGTGCTTACGTGCATTTAGGAAACTTCCAGATGTAGAAAAATGAGTACCTAAATATCGATTTCCTCTTTGTTTAATTTGAATTTGAGTTTGTTTTTTTTTGTTTGGGCCCAATTACTAAAACTTTGGTTTTGTCTGTGTTAATATCTAATTTCCAAAGTTTACAGTATTCAGAAAAAATATTTAGACTGTTTTGTATTGATTCAGCATTATCAGAAAGTAAAACTGTCATCAGCATACAGTAAAAGGAGTATTGTTAAGTATGTGTCAGATTCCTGTCTGGGAGTTATCTGTAGGTCATTTAGGTAAATGGAAAATAGGGCGGGAGATAAATCCGCCTTGATGAACATCTTGTTCACAACTAAAGAACTAATATGTTTTACCATTTATAGATATAAAAGATTTAATGTTATTGTACATATTTTTGTTAACAGTGAAAAACCCCCCAGTAATGCCATTTTAAGGATTTTATGTAGTAGACCATTTCGCCATACAGAGCTTTGGAAAAGTCAATAAATGTGCAATATATGTTTTTCTTTTGATGTCTTAGTAATTCAATTATTGGGTTGAGTGAAAATATATGGTCTAAAGTGGAATAATTTTTTCTGAATCCTGCCTGGTTTTCATTTAAAATTGATTGTTGTTCGAGAAAGTTATTCAGTCTCTGGCTTAGAATTGATGTGAAGAGTTTACCAAAACAACTTAACAAAGTAATAGGTCTGTAGTTACTAGGGTCTGATGGATCTCCTTTATTTTTATATATAGGTACTATGATACCTTCCAGCCACTGGCTTGGTATAACTCCACTAAGACTTTGTTGAATAATGCTCTGTAAGTATGCAGTAATTTTGTTTTGGATGATTTAATAAACTCATTAAGACTTGACTATTTGGGTTTACCGTCGCTTCGACAGTATTTCAGTCATATAGCGACGCCCAGCTAATTACAGGTGGAGGAAGACCCCGAATGCACAGAGGCGTTTTTGTTTGCAGAAAATGTGTGTTTTCTCATTTGACCAGATAAAAAAGGTTTTGAGGGTCATATAAATTTCCTCATTATGCGATTCACTTTTGCAGATTGTCAGTTTGAATTTAAATGACAGAAGGGCATGACCATCACCGTGTAACTCATTAAGTGTGCTAATATCAAAGTTTGAGAGGAGGTTAAATGCAGGTAATGAAGTTAAAATGTAATCAATAACTGATAAGTTTCTAAATGTCATATTACCAATTCCTTTGTCATCTCCAAATCTACCATTTAGAATGACCAAATTGTTGTTTTGGCATAAGATTACTAGCCTGTACCCATGATTGTTTTTTTTAACAGTCTGTTGAAGCCCTTTACAGACATATACCTAATTGTTCCATCGCAGACCTTTGGTCAATGAAGTTTATAGTGTCTGTATCAAAATCAAAATAGATGAGAGGAACATATCACATTCTGTATAGTCATTTAGAGTTGCAGTTTGAGCATTGCAATCACCTGCTAGGTACACTAAAGAATATAACTACACATGTTTGCTATATCTACCTCCAGGGCACTGAATTCCATTCATGTTAAAGAAGCGTGATTGAATATGAGGTATGTATACAACACCATATACAATGTTATTTTCAGAGTTGTCTGCTGTTTTAAGTTTTAACCATAAAATATACTCACAATCAGAATCTAGAGGTTCTACAGAGACTGATAATTTGTCATCCATCCATAAAGCACTAATTCCACCTGATGTTCGATAGATTTTCTGTCTTCGTGGTTTACTGATAAAGTCATAGACAGGAAGTGAGATTATGTCATGAACATCCAAGTTTGTTTCAGTGACAAAAAAAACAAACAAGTCATACTTACTAATGGTTTCTATCATTTCAGGATAATTCAAGCGATGTTTAAGCCCACATACATTTAGTAGTCCTACTTTTTTCTCTTCGTAAATAGTTTGATGCTTGTTTGTACTGTTTTTATAATATTCAGATTTTTCTTTACATTTTGATTCATTATGGGATTCTCTCCCCCTTTTTTTCCTATCCTTCGGAATGTTGGGTTTCTTCATGTGTTTATAACGATGTTTCTCCTTGGCAGGATTGTCCCTCTGGTGATGGAGCAGGAATTGACTGAACTCGCCAGATTGTGAATGGCTTTCGTCAGAAGATGTACCCCCCTACAATGTCGTCTGATGTGGCTTCGTCAGCTGGTGTGAGCGGCCTGGACTTCTTGCTGCGGGTTCGACGTTGCTCGTGTTTGGTGATTACCTGACTCTGAGATGGAGGACCGGCTCGCAGTTCGTTCATGATGGTACTCCAGTCAGGAAATTCATCCATAATGACATGCCCGTTTACTAAGAGTTTCGCTGGATAAACGAGTGGTGCAGAGTCACAGGCAGGGCTCTCCTTAGTCTTTGGAACCCAAGAGTCAAAGGGCCAAATTTTCAAGAGTCAAAAACAAATTCTTAAGAGTCAAATAAAATTTGCAGTATTTCGCTTGGATCGTAATATGTCACAAATTTTACACGTAGCGATAAACATGTTTAGATTAACAAAGTTTGTATGTAATGTATACTTGTTTATTGTATGTACATATTATTTGCAATCAGTTTTCTGATTAAAAGTAATCCTGTTTTAAACCAAAACAAAACAAAATGAAAATTAAATTTATTTCTATAATATTGCATACAAAACACAAGAATATAATAAATATCTGGACAATGGCATATGCTGGTGATTTGTCCTCAAGGAAGGTAGCCCCCTATCTCCTGATGAATGGTGATGAGTTCATTCTGGGCCATCAGATTATTTGTCACAATGAAACACAAAGCATGTAACTGGAACTCCTGAAAATAGTCAACCAAAAATAAATGAAAATAAGAATTATAATCTGTTCCATTACTTAGTAGTGCAGTCACATTGGGAAGCTGCATTTTTATCATGGAATAGTCCAAGTCATCATAATAAACTGCTTTTTATTTCAAATGTAAACGGGACAATTTAATTTACAAATTCTAGAATATCTAGGTTTTATTTTAAAAAAAGGTGAAAAAATTATTCCCTTAATGTGGAATGAAAATGACAGCTGCAATATTCTTATTGAGACTAGAACTACCTTTTTTTTTATTTAAAGTAGAAAACCAAAGATGATATTTGGTAATGACAAAAAAAAATGACTCTTGGGGCCAAATTTTCAAGAGTCAAAAAAAAATCTGACCAATATCATTCAAAATTACATAGATAAATATCCAGGCATATTAAAACATAATTGCTCAAATCACCATCAATACAGAAAGATAGCTAAGGAAAAATAAAGTTTTACTTACCTTCATCATTACGTTTTTTTTTGTTTTTTTTTGTTTTTTTTTAAACCTTGTTTGATTCTGTAAAAGTCGATATACTTTCGGTTTTGGTCCCATATTTTCAGTTGATAAACTAATCACACCTATTTATTACAATCATTACACCTTTTATTTAAACCAGCATGGTTAAAGTACTGCCATTAAATTTATTTGTTATTATCAAACAGTAAAAGTTTGAGCCGATTCCGATCGGTAATTAACCTGTGTAGTAGCCATAGGAATTAAACACATTTTGTCATGGTTCCTCGCCTCTAATCTTTTCACACGTCGTAAAAACGGGATCCAGCAACCTCCTGAACAGAAGCTAACAGTAGCATTGAGAGTACACGAAGATTGCCGACGCAATACGGGAATTTGTAATTAGGTTGGTTACGCAATCGGCGATTACATTCAGTGGTGTATACGAAGATTGCCGAAGCAATACGAAAATGTATTAGGCTAATTAGAGTACCTGACAGTGATAGCGAGTCAATGGGGCACTCATTGATCACGTAATCTGTTAGAGGCGGTACTTTTATGACGGGCTGATCTGGTGATACTGACGCACCAGCTGTTATTGCCCCGGGTCAAAATGACGCTTGGTACAATTTTGCCCCGGGTCAAATAAGCGTCATTGAGAAACCTCCCGGGTCAAAACCCGGGAGCTCGGGTCAAAGGAGAGCCCTGCGTGACAGGGATTATCCTGTTTGGCATTTTTAAAGTCAGGCCAAAGTTTAGATCTTGCTTCAGAAAGTTCTTTTGGATAGTCTCTGTTAATACTGTAGTTTGTGTTGTGAAGTTTATGTACATTACTGGGAATTTGTGTAATTTTAGTGTAGTCCCTGAAGCCTTGACCTACTGCGTACTCGCTTCCCAAGTCTGTGGGCCCTCTGAATTACAATTTGGCATGGGTCAAGATCGAGTTTATTGTATAAAAAAGATTTCACTTTTTCATCATAGTTATCATCGGCTTGCTCTGCAATGCCACGAAAAATGAGGTTCTGTCTTCTAGATCTGGCCTCTTGATCAATACTTTTGTATTCAAGAACTTTAATACGTCGTGTATTCGTGTCAACTTGTTGTCTGGCCTCATGAACTACATGCTGTAATTGTGTGAAGCGGGAAGACACTGTCTGCACGTGCGCCATCATATCAAATAATGTGACCAGTTTGTCATCAGTGGACATTTATTTAAATTGTTCTTTTGTTGCCATTTCTTTTGTTTCGGATTGATGGTCAAATAAAGTGTCATTAAAAACAGTGTTAGGGTTATTTGAAGCCCCACCTGTAGATAGTCTTTGTCTTTTGACACCGTTCGATCCTGCAGTGCGCACCCCACACACGTCCTTGCCGCCATTTTCTGTGTTGAGCCAGGGTCTGTCATACTTTTTTTCCACTTCGGCCCGTTTTAGATTTATTTCCTGGATTCGACATTGCGTATTCCAATATAGTTTTTAAAGCATATATTCCTGTCGAAATTTCACAAAACAAACCTAAAATCGCCGAGAAATGTAGCAAATTTATCGGACGCAGTCTACACACATCTGACCTAAAGAAACACCACATGACCAGTCAGAAGTAGGTCATCCCCTGAGACCCGATTTATATACACTGTCTAATGTAACTTATGTGTAGAACTTGACAAGGTACTTGATGTTTTAGATACTTGAATGTTTGTTTCTATTTCAAAGTTAAGAAATGCTCTGGGAGAAACCTAAATCGCTTTCATGCAAAATTACGCGTGAACTGCTTTAGGTTAATTACAGACATACGAAGCGCTACTCTTTTTTCTTTTTTCAAGTACATGTATGTGAAATGGGTTGCTGTTATGATTTATAAGTGTCACGGATATATTGTTCACGCTTAAAATGGATGTTTATAGAGCAAAACAACACGTTTACAAACAAAAGCACATGAATAGCGGTTACGGTTATGAATAAAAGGTCTGCGTAACATATTCCATTCGTATTGGTAAGTGCAGAATCGCATTGCATGGATCCGCACTAAGCGCGGAGAGGTACAGTTAAACTTGTCATGGAAAATATGCAAATTAGCAAAGTCAGCGATGCCTGGTAAGCATCTGTAGCTACTAAAGACGGCAGCAAGGATGGATTAATGACGAATGTTACGAATCGAGTAAAAATACAATAAAGCACGAAACCATTTTCTTCGAAATCAAACTGATGATAATAAAAAATCATTCATAGAACATAAAACTGCCTACGTTAAAATTTAAAGAAGAGCGAAAAATGAATATAAAAAAGCTGAAGCTAAACGTTTAACACAACTTGCAAAATATAAACCGAGAGAATTTTGGAAAAATATATAAAAAAAAACAACAGTATAAAGATAATTCTCAAATGTCAAATACATTAACAGTTGAAGATGTTTATGGTCATTTTAACGAACTCTATTGATCTATTCCATCAAATAACAGTGACATGAACCCTGAAGCAAATGCCATTCTTGATAACCATCTAGATAACGTATTCACTGAACAAGAACGAAAACAAGTAGTTTTCTCTCAAAATAACAATAAAAAACCCGGTACAGACTTAATAACAGCCGAGATGCTAAAAAGTGCATATGACCATATATCTCAATTTTTACTTAAACATTACAATAAATTATTCTCGAGTGGATATTATCCACAGAAATGGAGAGAAGGAATAATAACACTAATATTTAAAGGTGGCAATCCTGATGATGCCAAAAACTATCGCGGAATCATCCTTAATTACATGCCAAAATATACTCACAATTGATACTAAACAGACTTGCAAAATGGAGTACAGAACGATAAATCATTATTGATAACCAATATGGTTTCCAAAAAGGAAAATCCACTGATGATTGTATATTTGTTTTACACTCCATCATATACAAAACACTTAGAAGACACAAAAGGTTATATGTTGATTTTCTTGACTGGGAAAAATGTTCGATAGAATAGACAGATACTATCTGGCAAAATCTTATGAATGAAAACGTCAGTTCTAAAATGATAAATGCATTGAAATCAACGTGTAACTCTGTTATACTCACAGTACTTGAAATTCCAATAAATGAATGATATTATTGAATGATTTATTTTTCATTTTACTCTCGTAGTTCCGCCTGATTTACTTGAGTTCCAGTCTTTATAAAAGAATACGAATAATATTGCCGAGAGAGAAGGAAAAAAAGAGAAATAAAACAAAAAGGTATATACCAATATTATATTGGTTGAAACAATGATAAAAATGTAATCCGACATAGATTACCTGAAATCCTACTAAGTAATATATTGCGAGAGAGAGTGAGAGAATTAATAGAATAGAGAGGATTAATACGCAGAGAGAGAGAGAGAGAGAGAGAAACAAACGATAGAACAACACGCGTAAAAAAAAAAAAAAAAAAAAAAAAAAAAAAAGAAAGGGCATTACAGGGATATAATACGAGGCAAGGCAGTAATGAAAGTCGTGTTAGAAAAACGCATCCAGAAATGAAGAGTGAGAGAATTACCTGAAAGGAAGGGAGAAAAAAGATAAAACACACGCACGCGCGCAGTCATAAGAGGGAAGGCGCGCGTTTAACCCAAAAAAAAAAACAACTGAAAGATGTAAAGATAAAACACGCACGCGCACAGTCATGAGAGAGAAAGAGAGAGAGAGTCTCGTACACATTCGTTTTATGTCAATATTTTTTTTTCATCGAGTCAGTTACGGCCATGTAATTATCAATATTATTTTCAAGTCAAGTGAAATCAACAAGGGTCGCCGTGGGCGAAACTGCGTTTTCTCACAGTCTGTCTTCAAATCGTGAGTAAATTCTAATTAAGGGATGCGGATTTCAGACTTTATTGATACTCTCGGTACAATATACAATTGTAAATACATATATAAGGTTACTGAATAGGTAATTATAATTAATGCTAATGTAAAAAAATATCAGTATGCTTCAATTATTTTGTAAAGAATGAGGGAGAACTCTCATAAACTGTTCTCTAATAAAGATACATAAGAGTGATTTCGTGGAAACGTAGTTGATTTGTTGCTGTTAAGACATGTTTTATAAAATGCTTATTTGCTAAATTAACATTCGTTGTGTTCGTTATAAATTTTAAAAAAAATGGTCTGACATAGAACTTTTTTTTTCAAAAAATGCTTACGTTTTTTCTTCGCCATTAATTTATCCTCGTTAAAGAACTCGGTAACTGTGGTATCGACTGATGACGTCAAAGTACGGTGCTGCAGGCACCGCGCGTGAGTCTGTTATTATGGTATCGATTGATGTCGTCATAGCGTGCTTTCTGTTATCCGGGCTTATCCACCTCTCTAGCTCAATTCCTCCGAGAAACCAATTACTATACTACTGCCATTTGAAGACAGAAAATGCTTTCTATGTATGAATGATATAGGTGATGAATTATTAGTTATACAGTTTCTTGAAAGGGTACATGACTATTTATTCCCGGCTGAGGAAAGCAATGGTACCCGAGCCGCTAGACGAGGGTGACATAATTTTTCTAAGCCGGTAATGAATAGTCATGTACCTTGTCAGGAAACTGCATAACGGATTTATTATACTGCAAAGTTAAGTCCTATTTCTACGTTAATAAATACTTATAACGCACACACGCACTTAAAATACGGAAAAAAACTCTAATCCATAGATATGACCTTCATACAACACTGAACAAAGTGATCCAAGAATTAAATACTGATACATTTTGTATCTGTACAACATAACAATTATCTAAGACAAAACTGTGTCATATCTATGCAATTTAATAGACAGATTCCACGCAATTATGCAGAATATAAAAACCGTGTAAGTAAATTATTTTATCAAAATGAATAAGAAAAGCGCGTATGTTCGTGTTTCAAAAACCGCGTAAGTTAATTTTGTTGGAAAAATGAATGCGAAAAAAGCGTAAGTGTCCGTATGGCTTAACTACTTAAGTCACAGAAAATCCCCGTATCACATGTTAAAGATGCACAAAAAAACAAAATCAACCCACTTATAACGGGTCTAACATGACGTTTAATAACAGAAATATTAAGTTTTTTTTCGTCTCCTGAAAAGTTGCCAAAACTGACTTACGCAGTTTTCGTAGAGCAGCGACGATGTGTATGTATCAATACGGACTTAACGTTAACTGAGATTAACATATGTATTTCTGCATTTGTTGCATAGACAATCATTGAATTATGTATTTGGTCATCACTCATATTCTTGAACTCATGTTGCTGCTCATTTATTGCCATATGGTAATAAGAATCATGTTAACTGTATATATGTAAACTTTCTTAAGTAACACACATCAGATGGCTTATTTTCTCTTTTTTATGTGTGTTTATATTGCCTTGCTCATTTATTTGCTGTGTAATGATATTACTATGTTAACATGCATATATTGTGTATATCTCCTATTATGGAGGAAATAAAGATTGATTGATTGATTGATTGATCCCTTAATTTAGCAAGCTTAATGTTTCCTTTGTATGTTGTAATAAAAAGCCCAGCATTTACTGGTGCACTTCTTTCATTTTGACAACAGCCGCCATTTGCAACTTGTGGTTATCGCGCACTAATTTCAGAATTTTGTATTTTTGCTGTCTTAAGGGTAAACACTTACTGTAAAAGTTATATGTAGATATACGTATGTTACTTACTTTGTTACAGAGTTAAATATTTGATATTGTTGATCCTGTCCAGAATTGGAGGGGATATCCGCCAATTTATTTCTTTTTCTAATTGAGGTTTTCATAATGCTTATTATATTTTCAAAACTCATATTGCATTTACGAAATGCTTATTACATTTTCAAGACTGAGATTGTCACTTTAGAAATACGCTATTAACGAGCGAGTTCCCCATTTAAAGTTTATGTTCGTATGTTACAAATTCTTAAATGTAGATTCTACATTGTTACTTTCACGGCCTTATGTTTTTTTATCAATATTTATATTTAATATTGAAAACGTGCGTTTTAATCGATAAGAACGGACTTATGTCATTTGTGAAGAAGAGAAAAGTGATATACGAAAATACAATATGGAAATCAATTCCTTAAATACATGAACGAAAGATAGAATTATCATAATTCAAACTAGGATTTACTGGCGGATATTCCGCACATCGCTTTTACCGCTAGAGGGCGCTGCTATAAAACCGAAACCGGTGTTAAGATAAAACGAGCCATCGATACATCCTTCAGACGCATCCTTCACTGCTACCATAAGATGAAGTAAGTAGTTTGTTTAAATAGTATGTGTTGTTTATACCAGAGAGATAAACCGATATCTGTATATATTTCTGTTAATACTATCTAAAATCTGCAGTATGCAGATAATGCATATATTCTGTCGCTTTGTGATGATCGAGACTCATGAATATGAAATCGTTTTGCGGAGTCGTTCTTAAATTGTACGTATTTCTGAACGAAACCATTAATAAATGCATCATATCAACTAAGTAGTCTGAGCAGCTCATAAATTAGGTAAAATTAGTTGATCGTCCATGACAATATGTATTTTGCCTTGTTATTATAAATTA
>CM037778.1:10322384-10372384 GCA_021229015.1 Solen grandis | reverse complement strand
TCCTGGTTTTCAAGAAGTTGCCAAGAAACAAACAATATAAGATATATTCAGCCTAGATAATAGGCCTGCATGTTCCTGTGATCTTGTTGATACATTATATCATCATGTACTTCATTTTCAGTCAACAGTCCAATTGTGCTAATGACTTTATGATAATACTAACATTATCATGTGGGGTATAACCATGTGGTATATCATAATGTATAAATTAAAAGCAGAGCATCTGAGATCGGGGAAAGTACTGTTAGTGTGCAGTCACAGTATTGATTGGTTATTCATCTGCTTTTCACCATGAGTTTCAAGTTTGAACACCAATCATTAATTAGAGGGTACTGTATAATGGTGGATGGCACAACCTGGCAGCGATTGTTATATGGTAGACTCCAATAACAATGGCAGCATACTACATGGTACATTCAAACCTTATAGAGTGATTTATAATTAACTTTTAGAATGTAAACATTATTGAAAATGTTTTGGTTTTTTTAGTTTTTTGAAAAAGAAACAAAAAATGATACAATTCTTAACAAGGCAGTCCAAAGGACAGCTATATCCCCCGCCGCTGGCCAAATATTAGAATTTGTTTGGTCATAGGATTATGTTCACCTTAACCTGGCATGGTTGTAGCAGACATAGAAGATCAGTTTAAGACAATTTAACTTTCCGGAGTTATGTATGAATCTCAGAATTCGGAGGCACATATATTAAAAGTTTACTGACAAGTTTTACATGGGAAACAGTACAAAAAGTGAACATCAATGAAGTATAGGATGTGTTAGGTAACCACAAAATACATGTGTAACTCAATTCAAAACTTTATATATCATGACATAATTTGTATGATTGTGAACATGACATACTATTATTTACCGAATACAATAAATCACGAGATATTGAGATGACATGAAAAAGTGGAGGCTTAAACATTTGACCTTCAAGGATGACCTTGACCTTAAGCCAGCGTGACCGCCTCATGCCTTCTGCACATCAGCTCAATGAGGTTAACATTTTAGCTGAGTTTGAAGAAAATGTGTCCAAGCGTTCATGAGATATGGAGCGGACACGAAAATAACATTTGACCTTCAAGTATGACCTTGACCTTGAGCCAGCGTGACCGCCTCATACCTTCTGCACATCAGCTCAATGAGGTTAACATTTTAGCCGAGTTTGAAGAAAATGTGTCCAAGCGTTCATGAGATATGGAGCGGACACGAAAAATAACATTTGACCTTCAAGTATGACCTTGACCTTGAGCCAGCGTGACCGCCTCATGCCTTCTGCACATCAGCTCAATGAGGTTAACATTTTAGCCGAGTTTGAAGAAAATGTGTCCAAGCATTCATGAGATATGGAGCGGACACAAAAAACATTTGACCTTCAAGTATGACCTTGACCTTGAGCCAGCGTGACCGCCTCATGCCTTCTGCACATCAGCTCAATGAGGTTAACATTTAGTGAGTTTGAAGAAAATGTGTCCAAGCGTTCATGAGATAGGAGCGGACACGAAAATAACATTTGACCTTCAAGTATGACCTTGACCTTGAGCCAGCGTGACCGCCTCATGCCTTCTGCACATCAGCTCAATGAGGTTAACACTTTAGCTGAGTTTGAAGAAAATGTGTCCAAGCGTTCATGAGATACGGAGCGGACACGAAAATAACATTTGACCTTCAAGTATGACCTTGACCTTGAGCCAGCGTGACCGCCTCATGCCTTCTGCACATCAGCTCAATGAGGTTAACACTTTAGCTGAGTTTGAAGAAAATGTGTCCAAGCGTTCATGAGATATGGAGCGGACACGAAAATGTTTCGGACACACTGACGGACTGACGGACTGACGGACGGACGAAGGGCATTCCTATAACCCCCCTCCCGCTTCGCGGCGGGGGATTAATTATGACATATGAGAGGTAACAGCTGTAAAAAGCAGTATTGCTCTAAATTTGATGGGGAATAAGTATTATTTCAACAGTATTACAGTCATATGGCAACATCCAAATTACTACAGTTGGAGGAGGAATCATCAAGCTACATCAAGTCAGCTGGAAGACTTCCTCATACAAAATATTGGAGGGACAAGACTGAGGTTCAGGCACACATCAGTGAAGGACCAAGTGGTTATTAGTCATGGAATCCCTTTTAGCTGCAAGTTGTAAAAAAAAAAGAATTATCATTGAAGATGATGAATACCCCTAGATACTGCTCTGTCACAGTCAGACAGTCTTGATATATATAACAAAGGGCCATAACTCATTCAAAATCAAACTAATCATGACGTACAAACAATTTGCGCAACTAGGTTTGGTAAATATCAGTCTATCAGTAAATTTTCATCAAAATCTGACCAAAGGTAGCCGAGAAATAGGGCGGACAAATCGACAGACATGACTCTAATATAGCCCCCATATACTTTGTATCTGGGGATATCATAACAATACTACTGTGACTATAACCCGGGCAGATCTAGATTAGTAATATAATGCACCTTTACCAGTTTTTAGCAGTAAAAGTTTAAGCTCCAACTATCCCATTCATGGCTAGATCAACTGCTTTAAAGCAGTATCATGAACAAAAACACATGCCCTTTTGTGTAAATCAGGTCCACCATAACTACCTAATGTCAAAGTGTAGCCATTCAGCAGTCTATAAGTCAATCTGAATGCATCTAGTGCACAAGTTTGTTTATTGGGTTTATTGGGTTTTACGGTACATCCAATCTAGTGTTTATAAATCTACTTGAGACATTGCAGTATCACACTATAGACATGTGGCATGATACCACAACCAGTCACATTATCCTGCCGACCTGAATCCTAGAACTTCCTTTATATACTGAGTGCCAAGCAAGGGAGCTATACCATAGCCATTTATTCAGACTTTGGTATGTTGCAGCCAAGGATTGAACCTATAACCACCTGATTCCAGGACAGAATTACTCTAACCACTCAGACAATGGTAACAGTTTTTACTGGTAAGTGTACACTATGAGACATTCTGAGTTTCTTACAAAATGAGATATATCCAAAAGTAAAATATTAATATCAAATGTATACAATCAAAGGGATACTTACCTTCTGTTCATCTGGCATATGATAGCAACCGTTTGAGTCTAGGCTGTGATACAGTTTATTACTTTGATGCAGTCCATGGCAACAGCTGACTGTTACTATGGCAACAAACCAGAATAAAATATCCTCCATACTTAACATCTATGCCTTCTTTTGTCACTAAAAATCTTCAGCCATTCAAAATACTGTCCCCACTTTGTAACTCCTTGATGATTGTTGAATCAACAATTGCTGCTGGGACCCAGTCTCAGTTGAACTGGTTCCCGACTCTCTGGTACTGACATCTTCATGCTGGAAGCCATCCTACACTTGCACACAGAGAGAGGCAGACCTCTGACTCACACACAAGGAGCCATGAAGTACACATTTCCTGGGTGGGGTACTTCTTATGTTGGGCTGGCAGCCCCTTCTCTATTTCAAACCTAGATAACATGAAGAAAGGAAAACAATTAGTATTAATTAATTTGTTTACAGGCTGAATAGGCTCCCAGGGCACAAGTATTAAAGTACAGAACATACTAATCCTGAAACAAAACTTTTTAAGATCATAAAAGATCTCAAAAGTGCTACATATTCTAAGAAATCATGTATTCTGGTAAGCTATTAATGAAGGGATCTTAATGGCCCAGCATTGTTAAACAAAGTACAACTTGTCAAGTTTATGTACCATTACAATAATTGAAAATAACTGAGTGTGAAAATATCACTAACGTGACAGTCCTGAGGTATGTAAAACAGTATTAACATAATGTATACTATTGTACATGCATAAAACAAAGTATCATTACATAACAGTACAAGCAAATTGCATTAACTGCATGATACTTGCATGGAAATGGTAAACCTATCTGACAATGAGAAACTTTCTTAGTTTATTTTTTTTTTAATAAATCCAAGGCCACATACACATTTCCAGAAAAAAGAGCCTAAAACTCCAAGTTAATGGATGCTTGCGTCTGCACAGAAGTCTTTTTAAGCATTTGAGGGACTATGCATAATTATAATTTAATGATGGATGGATTACATTTAAGTACAGTCTATAGTCATACCTTGCCAGTCAAATGATCTCGCCTGAGCAGAATCATCTATTGTTAAAAAGTCCTTCATCAAACATAACTGCAGAATCATCTATTGTTAAAAAGTCCTTCATCAAACATAACTGCAGAATCATCTATTGTTAAAAAGTCCTTCAAAAAATTAAAAAAAAATTTAACATACAAGAAATCGGCATTAATTTGTGCCATATGTAACTTTAAAAGGACTATAAAACAATGTAACTTACCGTCAAGATAAATGTTTGTCTGACTTTTTTTATTCAAAGTGATTTGAAACCATATTTAACAAGAGGGCCATGATGGCCCTATATCGCTCACCTGAGTACTGTACTAATGTTCTAAAGGAGCAATCTTGGTGGAAGGTTACCCAAAGAAAATCTGTGCCAAAACATTTTAAAATCTGACCAGTAGTTTTGAAGCTGAAGTCTTTTAAAGTTTTCACTATATACAATTTATGCAAATTTGCCCCGCCTCTGGTGGCCATGTTTTTTTATGGATCGGAATAATTTTAGCAATCTTGGTAGAGGGTTAACTAAGGAAGATCTGTACTAAAACATTTTGAAATCTGGCCAGTAGTTTTGAAAGAGATGATTTTTAAAGTTTTGATATTTTTTTCTTTCTGTTGCCATGGCAACCAGAGTTCTACACGGATCATGTTTATTTTAGTAACTTTGTGAAGGTTCACCCAAGGATCATCCCTGCCAAGTTAAATCAAATTCTGACAAACGGTTTCAGAGGAGATGTTAATTGTTTAACCCTTTCCCTAATATAGACTCATTTTGACACACTCAATAGGTACCACATAAAGCCTGATCTGCAGAAAACCACAGTTAAACCTTACCAAATTTAATTACAAAATCCTCATTTCCAGACCACTGAGGAGCAGCGAACAGCATAAAACCTGATCAGCCTGCGAGTTACTCGCAGGCTGATCTGGTTTTATGCTGTTCGCATAGGTCTTTTCATGGTTTCCTCTATGAGGGAAAGGGTTAAAGCAAATTGTTGACAATGGATGACGGACGGAGGGTGATCACAATAGATCACCTTGAGCAGCTCCTGCTCAGGTGGTGAGCTAAATTTATTCAAACAGTTTGACGGTGAGCTCTGTGTTATACCCATACTTCATTGGTTATTGCTAAATTATCCGACCTTCTACTTTTGTGAAGTTTAGGTCTCAATTAAAGCAGGCTCTCTTGAATAGTAACATGGACAGAAGACAAAAACCTCAGCTCTTTCTATATATAACTGTTTCATAAAATTCACAATGGGGATAGTACACAATAACACAACACCATATTTTAAGCCAGCAAAACCAATGCTTTGTTTATCACATTCTATTAGATCCCTGTCTAACACCTCTTTAACAGATTGCTTCAAATACAACTTCTTGAATCTTCCCATTAGGCTTCCCCCGAAGAACACCTCCCCAGCATCCATTGCTGAGAATCGTTCTTTGGTATCTTTCAGGAGTGAGGTAGAGATTTTCTAATGGAAAGCAGGCCTCTTTCTATGCAAACTTTGAGTTAGACTGTCTGACGCATTTCCAATGCCAAATAATAAGTTATTTTTTCTAAATTTCTTGTAAAAAAATCCCAATTAACAAAGAATACTGCTTTCATCAAGCTTACAGAAAAAATATGCCATCTATTTCAGGTTTTAGGTGACCTAGAAATGGAATTATATTAGAATGCTTAATCTTTATTTTCTTGATTGTTGCATGCATCAAATATAAAACTGCAAATATTCATAATCAAGATAAAAAAGGTAATCTAACTATGGCTCATGGATGATGATTTTTTTTTTGAGACGTCTTCTCAAATAGCCTAGAAAAGGCCTGAGGAGGTAGTTCCCTACCCACCTATCCCCCCCCCCCCACACACACACAGTTTAAAGTATCAAATTAAATAGTGGGTCTGGGCTGTGTTAGCAGGGTTATGGTAAGTAAGGTATATTGAAAATGACAGAAAATTGACTACGATATACAGGATTACCTGGATTAAGGGCTCAAAATTAACACACGCATTTTAGCAACATGGGAGTAGTAAATGAAGTTTGCAAATTATATTTTAAACCACTGGCATTTTTTTGCGAGTGAAAATTTTAGCTTAAACATTTTCTTAAATATGTCTTAATCAGACATGGGTTCAATAACATGGCAATGTAATTAATTATATTACACATACATTGCAAAAATGGCATTACAATTACTATTGCGCTTACAGCTATTTTCAAATGTAATTATTAAATTACATTACATGGAAATGCAATTAATTACAATTTCACATACTTTCAAGTTATATATTTTATTAATATATAATATGTATGCATACATTCATAACAGCATCACAGAGAATACAATAACTTAATACAATATATTGATATATATATTATATAAACTAGACCACACAAAAGTGTGAGAGAGTGAAAATGTGAAATTGTGGTTATACATTGATCAGTACTAACAATTTGACATGCTTATACATGTATGTTTGAGTTGCATTTGATCATCATCAGTGTTTCAAATGTGCTGTCTGACAGCCTGCATCTATCTGGGCAAAATGTTTTTCAAGCAATACTAAACAATCGCATTTACAGTTTAGAATGTTTCTTTTGTGTCTTCTGGTAATTCAAACTGATTTAAAATATTAGAGTTAGCCATACTCTAACAAGTGCCTTCCTTGAAGTACAAACCAGGTGTGATTCTACAAAGTTTAAGGCAGTATTCAGATAGTCTAGTATATTGGTGAGCTGTAATTACCTACCATTGTACACTGTCCCATTGTGACTGGAGTGTTGAATTATTGTGTGAACTAGTTTTTAATCTTGAAAATAATTTAGAGATTATTAATCGAAAATTTTCTTCGTTAAGTAAGTGCTTAAAGCTCTGACGTCACAATCTTAACACTCCAACAGTTGAATGGAAAATTTTAAGTAAAGAAAAAAAAGTAAGTCAACAAAACCCCCAGTCATATACACCCATTGATTATAAGATGGGATTTGGCTGTCAGGATTGACCAAAGCCGTATTTCCTGAATACCAGTCCTTTGTCGCTTTGACATTTCTTCTAGAAAGGATCACAGAATGGTTAATTCATACATTTTTTATGAAAAACATTTACTAAATTACAGCGCTTATAATGTTAATGCACAAAAAATATATTCAATTGATCTGTTTATATTCTTGGTAACTTATACCATCTGCTGCCAGATGCATAAATTATATAAACAAATACCATGATGAATTAGTATGGCGGAATCAACATAGCAGTGACAGACAGCCTTAGCCCTTTCCCTCTTAGAGGACACCATGAAAAGACCTATGCGAACAGCATAAAACCAGATCAGCCTGCTCCTCAGTGGTCTGGAAATGAGGATTTTGTAATTAAATTTGGTGAGGTTTAACTGTGGTTTTCTGCAGATCAGGCTTTATGTGGTACCTATTGAGTGCGTCAAAATGAGTCTATATGAGGGAAAGGGTTAAAAAGGACTTGGTGACATGCGTTTTTTTTTGTGTTTTTTTTCACTGTTGTGTATCAAGTGGGATTTTCGCGCGCATGATTTTTTATGCGGGATCGTTGAATAAATTGTGAGAATCCCACACCGTAGAAAAGACACTGATTTATGCACTATAATAATGCTGTTGTCAATGAGCATGTACAGATTGCATCTCTTAACAAATATTTTCTGTCTGAAGTATATTCAAGTTGTTTTTGAAATAATAATGTGCCTTTTATCTTGGGTAAAATGAAATTGTTTGTGTTCAGTGAAATTTAATGGAAATGCTGCTGTAAAATTCTATCCTAGGACACATGATTGCGGGATTCATGCATATTTTTCAAAAACCTGCATGAATTACAATTATGTGTGAAATCCCGTGTTATTTCAAAAAAAATTATATTGATTAATATATATCCTGTTTATTCTATCATGCTATTCATTTATATGTAAACCGGGCACTGGTCAGAATAAGTCACCCGAATATAAACAAACAAATATATTTTTGCGAGTAATGTTATGAGCGCTGTAATTCAGTAAATATTTTTCATTTAAATATCTGAAGTAACCAATCTATTATCAGTCGTGTAGACAAAATGTCTAACCTAAGAAGTACCAATTTCTTTACTAAATCTTCTTAAAAGACTGTGTTAAGTCAATCCTCCCGTCTGCTTTCGATAAAAGTGCTAGCTAAAATAAATATGCAGAATTTAAACAAAACCAGACAGAATTTAACAAAGAATGTAGCACTCCTGGTCCATTGAAACTTAAAAAAAAAAAAATTATGTACTTAAAACCAATTGGTTAAAAGGATGGCCGTGGCTTAATCAAAATGATATTTTGAAACACCATGTATCTAAATCAGTGGAAGAAATTTGGTTAGAATTTTCAAATGCTATTTCAACAGGTATAGAAAAATTTATTCCCATAAAAAGAATAGGCAACAAGAGGTCACTTCCATGGATCACCCAGTCTATAAAAAGGTTAATGAGAAAAAGAGATAAAATTTATTTCAGACTCAAGAAGGAAGGGAACAACAAGACAAGGGCGGCTTTTCTAAAAATGAAAAATCACATAAAAAAACAAATTAAACTGTCTTATAATAAATACATTGAATATATTTTAGGCCTGGAAGACAACATAGACGACAAAGAAAAGAACAGCTTTAATTCAAAAAAACTTTTCAGCCTTATCAAAAACGCCAAGCAGGATGCAACAGGCATTCCCCCACTATTTGACAAAATTTCAGGTTCCATCAAATCAGACAACAGTGAAAAAGCAGATATTTTGAACAGACAGTTTCAGTCAGTATTCACTCAGATGACACCTATCTCACTTGCTCAATCTTGCTTCGCAGCTATTCGAAATATTAATACACAAGATTTTTCTTTTTACAGGAAGTACCCAATCATGCCTGAAGTTACCATAAACATCAGTGGAGTGGAAAAACTTATATCAAATTTAAGACCAGATAAAGCTGCTGGACCAGACAACATCAAACCATTAATTTTAAAAAATCTTTGTCAACAAATCTCACCAATCTTGCTAATACTATTCCAAAAGTCTCTTGATACAGGTACCCTCCCCAAGGTATGGACATCTGCAAACGTGACCCCCCTATTCAAGAAAGGAAACAAAGAAGATCCAGCAAATTATAGACCAATATCTTTAACATGTATTCTTTGTAAGGTGCTTGAACATATTGTAGCTTCAAATTTAACAAAGCACTTCAATAAGCATAATATACTTTATGACTTACAGCATGGTTTCAGAGAAAAACGTTCCTGTGAAACACAACTCCTGCAACTTACTGACCAACTAGCGAGAAATCTTGTTAATGGACAACAGACTGATTTAGTTCTTTTAGATTTTAGTAAAGCTTTTGACAAGGTCAGCCACTTAAAGTTATTGTACAAATTACAGGAACATGGAGTCAATAATTCAACCCTGTTGTGGATAAAATCTTTTCTCATAGGCAGAACACAAAAAGTCGTTTTGGAGGGAGGATGCTCATCAGAAGTCCCAGTAACATCAGGAGTACCTCAGGGATCTGTACTTGGCCCACTTCTCTTTCTGTTATATATAAATGATCTTCCAGATACCATAACTTCTCAAGTTCGTTTATTTGCAGATGACACTGCCGTTTACCTAGCTATAAACAACAAGCAGGACTGTATTACACTTCAGAAAGACCTCGACAAGCTGGTGCAGTGGGAAAAGAAATGGGAAATGGAATTTAATCCCAGTAAATGCATTGTTTTAAATATTACTAAAAAGAAGAAAGCACTTTCCTTTGATTACAGATTACATGGACAAGCTTTAGAAACAGTGGATAATGCCAAATACTTAGGAGTTACAATATCAAAAGATCTCTCTTGGAATAAACATATTGACAACATTACTTCTTCTGCTAATAAAACTCTTGGTTTCCTCCACAGAAACATCCAGACAAAGAATAAGGAAGTTAGAGAAGCAGCATACAAAGCATTGGTTAGACCTCAAGTAGAATATGCCTCTACAGTCTGGAGTCCTCATACACAGACATATATAGATAAAATAGAAAAAGTACAACGCAGAGCAGTCCGATGGGTTAATAATAACTATTCTTATTACGACAGTGTCACCAGCATGCAGAAGGAACTTGACTGGCAAACCCTTCAGTACAGACGTGATGTCACCAGACTTCTTATGTTTTACAAAATAGTAAATAACCTTGTTGCTGTCCCATTACCTGCATATCTTGAAAGACCAGCGAGGATATCCCGCCACTTACACTCTTTATCTTACAGGCAAATTCATACTCCAGCTAGCTACTTTAAATACTCCTTTTTTCCTTATACAGTGATACTTTGGAACAGCTTACCAGAAAATATAGTCACACAAAATGATCTTTTAGCATTTAAACAAAAGCTCCTCTCGTTTCAGATAGTAGACCGTCCCTGAATCAACAAAAAGATGTTTTTACCAGATCTTAAACCTAACATATTCACCTTTTTTTCAGAAAATTTTCTCACCCTAACAAAAATTTTATTTTAACAGTTTTATCCTTGCACAGACGCGCACCTGCCAGTAATACCCGAAAGGGGAGTTTGTGCAGTATATATAGATAGATAGATAGAAATGAAAAGGTGAGATAATATGTAAATTCAAGATTGAGAATAAAACCCGAATAAAATTATTAAAATCCCCATTAATTTTGAATCTTAGGATAGACACTGATGCTGCATATAAGTTTTGGATTTGACATGAGCTGAATAGAATAATGTCAATTTATAGTGTGTTTTTTTCAAAATCTTGATAAATATTTAAAAGATGATTAAAGGCTTCGTGTCTCGATGCATTTTTTTTGTCCGAAATATCCTCTCATCCGAATAACGTTGCATCTGATACCACCTGTAAATCATTAATTCTCATAATTGTAAAGTCAATTACAGTTATGACTTCAATGTTTTTTTTATAAAACTTTATCAAGGAAACAAAATTTACCTTTAAGTGTGACAGAATATTACAATTAATCTCGCTTTTTAGTCTTACACATTTGTTATGGTATGAACATTTTATCTGGTGTTAAAATTCGATAGTTCTGATCAATCGAAAACTATAGAATCGAAAGGTAAAAATTCTCCTCGAAAAATAAAATTTATTTAATTTTCTCTCCTTTTCTTTACATGAATTATTTCTTGAATGTTTAACACATTCAGTGATGCTCTCAGAAATGAATACTGCAAAGTAGAATATTAGGGCCAAATATTCTAAATTAAATCAACAAATAATAAAACAAACACGTCTAAATATTATTGGTTCCATGCAGCATATTTATAAGCTTTATGCAATTGAGCGGAAGCGGGGAAACACGCACTCACAGATATGGAGAACTCCGGAATATTTAAAACTGATGTCCTCGCATTAAATACATTTCAACCAATCCAGTTTATTCAGATGCCAAAGACTGACTTAACATCAGTCCTTTTTAACGACGAACTCTTGTCAACATGTGACACGGCCGAGATGACCGTGAAGTTACGCTTGATTTCAGCATGGAGAACGGCGTTTGAAACACATCTCAGTTTGCACATTAACTGTGAAAAGAAAACGGAGATTGTTAATTTTCTTGTACGTTGTCATGTACTGATTTTAACGTGGGCATAAAGTGGACATGGTACATGTACCATCTAGTCCTATGAACATTTCGTCGCATTATGAAATATTTTTTTAGTTGGGGCAACGCTTTGCCACAGAAAGAAAATATCACAAAGCGACGTCATATTATTTAAAAAATATTAATTATCGTTGACATTAAATTTCATTGATTATGTACCTAGTCCTAAGGGAATTTGGTGGGTACAATTATTCATGGATCTTTGTTATGGAAATGTGAGGTCTGTAAGAGACAAGTTTTCGTGGGGATTAATATTCGCAGATAAAACCCTTCCCCGAAATTGTCGAAAATTAGTGTCCCATGAAAACTAAATGTGCTTTACAGAACATATTGAATATACTGGTGAATCTCGTAGCTTTTGCATCTTCACACCATATTTATTGCATTCGCACACAATGTTTATCCAGAGTTCGCTTCTCAAATAAGTGTGTCATGGAAATCTCGTCTACTCTCGGTACGACTGCAATATTGTGAGAAAAAGTCAATGCACTTGTACTTCTGAATAAGGGAAGTAACTACTGCACAGAGTTGTGTAAACTGATTGACTTCTTTCTGACTATTTTCATCCATTATGGTGTGTATGCAGCCGGGTAGCTCATTCGGTAGAGCATTCATCCTGTAAGCGAAAGGCCTCAGGTTCGAGTCCCGGTCATGCTGCACCCTGTAACATTTATATTAAATATATTCCCGTATGCATGAATATATTCCCTTCAAACGTATCAAATTCTATTTATTGTTGTTTTGCTTTTGCTTTGTACTGACCTCTTATTCTAGCACCTACCCCTGAAAATTTACACCGAGAATATATGATATTTCACCGAGCAGCATATTTCTTGGTTTAGGTCTTTGGTTTATCGTATTTGCAGGCAGTAGCACAAAATATCCATTTCACTCCAAAATGAAACATAAACCTACATAAATCATTGAGCATTCGCGGAGCACATTATCTTTATGCTGGTGTAAAGTCCTGACTTTGTTCAATGGGAAATAAAAATACATAAGAATTATTTCTTAAGTCACTGATTGGTCAATATAAATCAGCAAATTATACCCAGTATTGATGAATCCCTGGTGAAATGGTCTATTCATTGTGAAGTGATATAAAAATATCTCCCATGTCTATTACATGCCACCATAGAAATTTGTGTTTTAAAAGGACTTTGTTTAATCAGTTTTTAAATTAAAATATCATAAGCCCAAACTTTTATAGTAGAGGTCAGAAAAGTGCTTCCTTTGAAGGCATTCACACACTAATACTACAGCTAAAACTATGTACTGCCCTCAACTCATAACTCATTTGGGTGCCTGGATAGCATAGTGGTAATGCACTTCACTTCTAACCTATGCGTCTCGGGTTTAGTCCTTGGTGATGTATGTGAGAGGGTACAGTGGTTGTCCATCCAGACACGTGGGTTTTCTCCAGGTCACAGGATGCTCTAGTTTCTTCCCACAATAATGACCACATAGGCTGTCATCCAAGCCATCCAGAATGATTTATTTAAGTTGTAAGAACTTGTTCACTATACTCAACCTGTAAGTGAGGGTTTCTGGTTCAAGTGGCAGTCTGGTGCACCTTTTCTCACCTGCCCTAGTAACACATTTTTTTTTTTTTTTTTTTTTTTTTTTTTTACACTTCTTTCATTTTTTTTTATCAGTATGGCATTGTTGAAACAGGAGATATATGTGTTGAGTACAAAAACTAATTTTTTTTTGACAATATTTTTTTCCCAGTTATGTTCAAAATAATGAAGGGGCCACCGTAGCCGAGCGGTTACAGTCGTGAACTACAAATCTCTCAGCCCCTCACCGCTGCGGGTTCGAATCCTGGTAGGGACTTCGTTTTTTTCATGTGAGGAAGCCTTCCAGCTGGCTTGCGGTAGGTCGGTGGTTCTACCCGGGTACCTCTGTGTACTCGGGGGTCTTCCTCCACCTGTAATTAGCTGGACGTCGCTATATGATTGAAATACTATCGCAGCAACGGTAAACCCCAATACAACAACAACAACAAAAAAATGAAAACTACCGGTAATTTGACACAGAATATGGGAACTGTTTCTATGTATATTACAAGTGTTTCGAGAGCATTAGTAGAACAAAACTGCATCTTAGTATTGTTGTCCACAGTGTTTATATAGTGGTAGGACTATTTACTGTCTATACATACCGGTATATGTATTGACACTGATATATTTTTACCTTACAGATCAGCATTCTAGAGACAGCTGAGGACCCGTTCCTTGTGTATGGTGCACAGAAGTTGATGGTGGTGCTTCTCAAACAGGATGTATCACACGTAGGAACTGCTTCCTTACCAGTATTAATTTTTGTGAGCACTTAATGTTAAATTTGAACATCTGCCTCCATACTATGCTTTAAATCAATACAATGTATTTAATATTGTATTTAATTTATATAGAAATATTTGTTTGTATCTCATATGTCAGTTTTAGCTCCATTTTTGAAAATCTTCATACTTTGCAACTCATTCCATTTTGCTTATTTCAAAACAGCATATGAGTAAAAAAAAATATTGTGTAAAATTCACTTGCGTGGTACTAGTACCAGTTTTATTGACTTCATTATGTGGCAGACAGAGATCAAACCAATGACCTCCTGGTTACTGGACAGATATTCTAACTCCTACTGGGACAAGTGTGCAATTGAGATGAATGGGCAGTGTTACAAAGTGAATATTTTTGACGGTTTTTGTGAAATGGACCATAATAACAAACTTATGGAAATCAGAACAGATGCTAACGAGAGGACAGTAATTCCACTTTTTTTCTTCCAGCTCTTTCTGGAATTACTCAGTTTATGCTGAGCATAAAGTAAAAAAGATATACCTTACTTGATGCATGAAGTTTAAGCTGAGTAATTTCGAGAATAGGCAGTTCAGTGAGGCCAGAATAATGTGACTGGATGTGCCATTGTGGTGTCATGTCCAACGTCTTGTGTAGACGGAAGTAATTCAGCCAATGAGATATTAAACTAAAGTAAACTAACATATGTATTGTGTGTGCAGATAATCAGACTTTTATATGAGCTTTTTATGCCCCCGCATCCATTGATCAGGGAGCATATTGTTTTCATCTGCCTGTCTGTTTGTCATAAAACATTAACCTTACCATATCATGGAAGTCCCTCCACCTACAGCCCCCAAACTTCACAGGTGCATGCACCTTGATGAGCTCTACCGCCAGGTGATGTTGACCCTCAAGGTCAAAGGCCCCCCAACATGGGCATGGCGTTCATTTGAACATAGTGCTTGTTTTAATTTGTTGTTAAAATGAAATAAGCAAAATCAAAGGGGTGAATAATTCTTCAATTATTTTACCATCATATATTTTATTGTTTGTCTTTATACAGGAAGGAGTTACATATATACAGGACATTCTGCAGAGGCCTCCTAGCATAGACTCCCTTGTAGTTGTCCTTGAAATATGCCAGGAGCTGCTATCCAGCAGAAACAAGAACAGTTTGGACACATTAAGTCAAGTCAAGTCACATCTCCTGGAGAACAGCCAGTCTTGCTGCAATAGTGTGATTAATATGGAGACAGATTGTGATCAGTGTTTGTTTCACATGTCATCTGTGCACCTGAAAGTTGTGAAACTAATTCTCACTACATCAGATATGCAGGCTGTTGACTGTGTTCTGAAGTTTATGAAACTAATTGTTCATCTTTAGCACAAATATTGTTGATGAAAGATATTCCGTTTTATTGTACAAGAAAGCTAATCAAGCTGATATACAGTATGTTTAAGTTGAAAAGAGGCAATCTACAGATGACATTATTTCAAGAACAACTTCAAGGATTTGCAGTCAACTGTTTCAAATTTAGTTTGAAGGAATGAGATGTCATGTTTATCCCTGGCCAAATAGGGTTTGCTGGGAAATCACAAACAAGATGAAGGACAGTGAGGTAGACATGGTCAGGATAAGGGAGTGGTCATTTTTGTGGTTTTCTACAATCGCCGTCCTGCAGTCCTCTCTGACAGGTGTGTATACGTTAACCTGTGTATGTCTTGAATATCCATATATCCTTCCATCTATCTATCTTTCGCTAGATGCAACCTTGGCGCTAAAATTTAAACTTTGGGGGGGGGGGGATGTGTGTGTTTGTTGACTTCTAAGATTTTCAAATGCCTTATCACATGAGATCAGATGAATCCAAACTGCACAGGCAGCAGTTATCGTTATTTTTGTCTTATATATAAATAAGCAATATGCACACAGCTACTCAAGGAATACAGTGTCATTTTTAATAAAGATAGGTATATTACTGTCTTTGCCTTTGTTTGGCTGTTGTTGGTAAAGAAATGTTCAAATCAGGTTGTAACCTAGGGGCCCTTTTCCCTAACATTTATTCTGGGTCAAATTCCACTAACAATTCTTAGCGCTAAGTAAAACTTGAATACTTAAGGGCGAATTTCATTATTCTTGTTTCACAAATAAAAATACCCAAATGTTTAATTTCTTATCAGTTATTACAAGTTATTAAGATAATAGTTCATTTCAACTTAGTCGTGTCCTTGAATTTTTCATAAAATAGTAATGGTGGAATGGCCATTTTTGTTTACTTTAAATACTTGCCTCCATCTTCAGATGTTTTATTTTCTCTGGCAGATACCACTGAAAGCCTCTGGATGTTCCTGTCCAGTGTGGACACTTGTGTTAAAGAAGCTCTGAATGTAGAGTCTGAGATCATGTTGTCATGGTTACCATCTGTGTTTGGAGATCAGGATGACATGTGGATGGATGCCTTGTTGCTCCTGATTGACATAACACACAAACAAAACAAAGGGTAAATGTTTAAGTGATTTTTTTATATTTTCTAGTGTTTATTGGCCCTTTACCCTTTATTTCATGTAGATTCATTTTGATGCATTGGCAAACAGATCAGATCCAGACAAGACAGGGTGAGTTGCTCACATAATATGTTTCATTGTGTTCCAATAAGTTTGATTGTCTGGTTCTTGGATTGGTTACCTACTCCTTACACTGCGTTATCTGTAATCTTGAGGACTGGGAACCATCCTACAAAACACATTGAAACTATTTGTGCGAGAAGGTCACCTCTGCTCCTCTTCAATTTTGTAGCTCAGACTTTGCACAGTCAGCTTAGTAAAGAAAAATTCATTGTATTTTATACCATTTAAAGTGTTCAGTAAAGTTCTTCCAACCCTAATAGCCTTATTCCATATCTTGCCACTGGATGGTAATATTTCTATGAAAAATATTTCACCAAGAGTTTTTTTCAAGTTTTGTCTAATTTGGGGGGAGATAATCTGCATATAAGTTAACATTAAAGCCTATGGAAAATATACATGCATTTCATGATTATGTGATTATGTATCAACTTTCGTGAAAAAAAATCTTAACACTTTACCATAGGAAAATGGAGAAAGTTTTTGTTTTTTTTTAGTTTTGAGGGGAGAAAGCTCAAGGCAACAAAATTATCGAGGGGAGGTTATAAAAGAACTTCTGTCACTTGTCATAACATGACAACTTGCCCCTAAGATTACCATTGTTTGACATTTTAAAAGCTTTTACATATGTATTGTTATGTTGTATGCATGGCTTTGAAGGAATGGATCGCTATTAGGATTGGAAGACCTTAACCCTTTCCCTCATATAGACTCATTTTGACGCACTCAGTAGGTACCACATAAAGCCTAATCTGCAGAAAGCCAAGCTCAAACCTTATCAAATTTAATTGTAAAATCCTCATTACCAGACCACTGAGGAGCAGCGAACAGCATAAAACCTGATCAGCCTGCAAGTTACTCGCAGGCTGATCTGGTTTTATGCTGTTCACATAGGTCTTTTCATGGTTTCCTCTATGAGGGAAAGGGTTAATCAATATTCATGAACTTATAAGTTTGTACATAAAAACTCATATGGTAAAGGGATGACCACTTTCCTAATTTGGGCTAGACATAACATGTGTTACTGTCTATGGCAACTCAATGAAATCTATTTTATTGAAAGATACCATTGTTCAGTGGTAGTATTCATTTACTGATGATTTAAAGTTTGGATGTTTGCTTTATACATGAATCTATAAAAGAAAAAGATACAAAGTACTGGTCCAACCCTGGAATTAATAAAAACAATCTGTAGATACCTACTTCCCAAATGGTATTAAAGAGATAAGTTAGAAATAATTTTAATTGTATATGATAAAATTGATTGTATCATACAATCATGGAAACCCCATTTAAACCATGTGAGGTCAGTAACATAATCATTAAATTATTCCAATAAAACAAAAATGTAGTGAAACGAAACCTAGTATTATCACATAACCAAGCTTGTATACAGTTAATACAGCCATGTAATATTTTTTTCATCTACTATGTATAATATCAAGAAATAGTACCACGTACTGCAAGTTGAATGTATTATTACGCACATTTGTACATACAAACATGGCTGACCCATTTCCTATTGAGGCAATAGTCAAAATAGTCAAGCAAAGAGGCTGGGGCGAAAACTTGTTATATGATAAATATTGAAGGTTTTGAAGGAACTACTTTGTTACTTGCTTCAAATATGCTATAGGTGTAAACTGGCAATGAGTTTTCCCTGCATAATCAAAAACAGACACAGATGACTGGCAAATTTTCATTTTGGGATCTTGTGATCAAAAAAAATATTTAAGTTGTATTTATTTGATATTTAAAAATATGAAACTCATTATATGATTACATATTTTGCTTACCAAAGGCCAAATATATATTTCTATTACTTGTTTCATATTTTTTGATACCAAATAAATCCTCATGTAAGATCTTCTACTAGTAGTTATCTGGGGTATCAAATATTTTTCAGTTTGCTTTGTATCAGGTATTATTCAAACAGACCACTTCTAAGACATGCATCTAGCAAAAAATATATCAAGTTACATCTCTGAGTAAACAATTGTTTATGTTTCAGTACTGCTGGACACCAGCTTGACAGCCCAACTGTGTGGGATGGTATCCAGCATCATATCTTCTTCCTTCAGTTTGTTTCCAGTATTGGATATGACTACCTCGTCTTGGTTGACCTTCTGACATCTCCTGAAACCCAGTGTCTTGCCTACCTGTCCCGCTATACAAAATATCTCATCTCTACGTGGGAAGAGTTTTGTCAGAGTTGTAAAACTTTTAAACGCTACAGAAAAGTCTAACCCATTTAAAAATTATGAAAGAGATGAAGGAGTTATAAATAATGACCATCTTGGTCAGTTTGAAATACCAGAAGATGAAGTCTCTAATGTCATACATGAGGAAGCTGCTGAAACTGATGGAAAATTTGAGGTGAAAGAAACAAATCATGGAAGATTAGGAGTATGGAAAATACTTTAAAGATGGGTGTAAGTGCTGAAACATTAGGAAAGGTGAAAAACCAGACTGGAATGTCAAAAGGATTAGATATGATAATGTCAGCATATAGTGACAGTGAAGAAGATAGTGATGTGAAAATCAAGTTGATTCTAAAGGCAGTAATGCAGATAAAAATAGTGACAGTGTAAGTGTTTTTGAAGAACAAAATGAGGAAGTGTTAATGTTGATGTAAAAGAAAAACAGACTTGAAACACACAGACTTAGTAGTGATACTTACATGCCAGAATTAGGTGACGCTGTTGATGGTTTTGAAGATATTGAGGAAGCTAATAATTATTTTGAAGACAATGTAGATACAAATGAAGTTTCTGATGGTAAAGATGATGTTCTGGATAAGGTTATGGGCATGTTGATACGTGTACGGATAAAACTGGAGAAATTGTGGGCGCATCAGATAATTCCATTTGATCCTGAGGTTCTTGTGAAGTTATTGGAATTTGTAGAATCCTTGTACGAGGATCACATGGAGTGATAGTGTTGTCACATGGTAATGTCGTCATATGGAGTGATTGTGTTGTCACATGGGAAAGGCATCATAGGTTTTCATATGGTGTGATATGTTGTCACATGGTAATGTCGTCATATGGAGTGATAATGTTGTCACATGGTAATGTCGTCATATGGAGTGATAATGTTGTCACATGGTAATGTCATCATATGGAGTGATTGTGTTGTCACGTGGTAATGTAGTCATGGATGAATAGTGTTGTCTCATGGTAATGTCGTCATGGAGTGATAGTGTTGTCACGTGGTAATGTCACATGGAGTGATAGTGTTGTCACATGGTTATGTCGTCATATTGAGTGATAGTGTTGTCACATGGTTATGTCACATGGAGTGATAATGTTGTCACATGGTAATGTCACATGGAGTGATAGTGTTGTCACATGGTAATGTCACATGGAGTGATAATGTTGTCACATGGTAATGTCGTCATATGGAGTGATAGTGTTGTCACATGGTTATGTCACATGGAGTGATAATGTTGTCACATGGTTATGTCACATGGAGTGATAGTGTTGTCACATGGTAATGTCACATGGAGTGATAATGTTGTCACATGGTAATGTCGTCATATGGAGTGATAGTGTTGTCACATGGTTATGTCACATGGAGTGATAGTGTTGTCACATGGTAATGTCACATGGAGTGATAATGTTGTCACATGGTAATGTCGTCATATGGAGTGATAGTGTTGTCACATGGTTATGTCACATGGAGTGATAATGTTGTCACATGGTTATGTCACATGGAGTGATAGTGTTGTCACATGGTAATGTCACATGGAGTGATAATGTTGTCACATGGTAATGTCGTCATATGGAGTGATAGTGTTGTCACCTGGTTATGTTACATGGAGTGATAATGTTGTCACATGGTTATGTCACATGGAGTGATAGTGTTGTCACATGGTAATGTCACATGGAGTGATAATGTTGTCACATGGTAATGTCGTCATATGGAGTGATAGTGTTGTCACATGGTTATGTCGTCATATTGAGCGATAGTGTCCCTGTCAGCTGAGTGGCTTTGACTTGATGCCAGTGGGAATCCTCACTGTCATTGCTTGTATATCATGGAATGGATGTCACTATCAAAACATTTTATAAGGAATTGTTAATTATTTCTTGAAGGCATTTCAACAGATTTTTTCTAACGTACAGATTTTTCTAAAATTTTTTACAAGAGTACTTTAGACTCTTACTAAAAGAATATGAATTAAAAATCAGATGTAACTATGATATTATTATCATATATTTTTTTTAATAAAAAGAATATGCAAATTTTTTTTTTAAAACCAAAAATATATACCTCACAATGATTGGTTTTTTTTTTTAACTAAAATGACATTCTTATTGAAAGTTTAGCCCAATTTACATAAAAACACTAAAATGTGACTTTGTGGACCCTCAACATTTGACAAATATACTTTTAATCAAGGTTTTATTAATACATGTCACTCTCGGGGAACAGGCAATCTCAGATCTGTAGTCATAAATGGTTTAGAAATGAATCTTAATATCGTTATGTGTTTGGAACTGTAAGCAGGGTCAGTTTATGTTTATGCAACTGTGCAGTAATGCACAGATTTACTAATATATTCTGTGAAATAAAAGTCAGTTTTGTGATGAGTATTTAATGATACATGAGATTGTTACTTCATTATTTATGATAAAATGATATCTACATATTTCTGATTTAATTTTAATTTTTCATTTCTTTCTTTCAATTCTTTATCTTAACATACATTTCAAATATTTCCATGTTACATCATGGTAAGAGTCGAAAAAAGGAAATTTTGAGGTTACGTTTATTCATTGATTCATATTCATGCCCTGTTAAATGAATAATTTTCACTGGTTAATATTTGTGGATAAAACCCTCCACTAAATCAACTTAAGTGTACACGAAAATAAATTTTTATTTGAAAGTTTACATGTAAAGCATTTTCGATACTGGTTTATATATATGGTCATCATTGTAAGAGAAAACTCATGTTTCGGAACAGGCAATCACTGTACTCCTTCAAGTACATGGCCAGGTATCACATCTGGACCGCATTGATGAGAAGTGCGTCACCAACCTGCTATATGGTCACCCACTTGACTTTGGCAGTTACAATACTTCTAATCTTCGATTTACTGCTCACATTCAACATAATGAATAAACTGCCAATTCATATACGAGATACCTGTGATTACAAGTTTCAGAATACATGTATTACATATATATATATAACCAGTATAGAAATCAAATTATATTTCTGAAAGCGGAGGTCACTTATAGTTCTGTGAAACTTTATGTGCAATTAAAATTGTTCAAAAATACTTCAGGTATACACCCCATAATAGCCATATTCTATCTTGCCACTGGCTTGTAATATTTCTATGAAACTTTGTCACTTTGAAGACGTTCATCCAGATGTTTTTTCCAGTTTTTAACATATTTTGAGGAGATAACCTGTATTTAGGTTAACATTGACGTCTCTGAGAAATATTCATTTTCTGTGAATATGAAAAACTGAATTTGATTTTTGTGAAAAACTCAAGGTAGAAATCTGCATTATATGCTTTTGTTTCATATTTCATGAAAAAAATCTAAACTTTACCTTAGGAAAATGGAGAAAGGCATTTTTTTTTTTCTTTTCTTTTTTTTTTAGCTCACCTGAGCACGTGTGCTCAGGATGAGCTTTTAGGATCGATGAATGTCCGTCGTCCGTCCGTCCGTCCGTCGTCCACAATTTGTTTGTTTGCACTCTAGCATCTTCATTTTATGAGCAATTATCTTCAAACTTTAAAACAATGTTTATAACCATAAAATCTCGGCCAAGTTCGATTATGGCTGATATCGGAACATTAGGTCAGGAGTTATGCCCCTTTTAAATTTCAAAAAAGCCAGATTTCACATTGTTTGCACTCTAGCATCTTCATTTCATGAGCAATTATCTTCAAACTTTATATCAATGTTTATAACCATAAAATCACGGCCAAGTTCGATTATGGCTGATATGGTACCATTAGGTCAGGAGTTATGCCCCTTTTAATATTAAAAAAAATGCCATATTTCAAGTTGTTTACACTCTAGCATCTTCATCTTTTGAGCAATCCTCTTCAAACTTTATGGCAATGCTTATGACCATAATGTCTCGATTGAGTTCGATTATGGCTGAGATTCATCAATTAGGTCAGGAGTTATGCCCCTTTTAATATTAAAAAAAATGCCATATTTCACTTTGTTTACACTCTAGCATCTTCATCTTTTGAGCAATCATCTTCAAACTTTATGGCAATGCTTATGACCATAATGTCTCGATTGAGTTTGATTATGACTGAGATCAGTTGATTAGGTCAGGAGTTAAGCCCCTTTTAATATAAAAAAATGCCAGATTTCACGTTGTTTACACTCTAGCATCTTCATCTTTTAAGCAATCATCTTCAAACTTTATTACAATGTTTATGACCATAAGGTCTCGATTGAGTTCGATTGATGCTGAGATCCGTCAATTAGTTAAGAAGTTATGCCCCTTTTAATATTAAAAAAATGCCAGAAATCACTTTGTTTATACTCTAGCATCTTCATCTTTTGAGCAATCATCTTCAAACTTTATGACAATGCTTTTGACCATAAGGTCTCGATTGAGTTCGATTATGGCTGAGATCCGTCAATTAGGTCAGGAGTTATGCCCCTTTTAATAAAAAAAGCCATATTTCAAGTTGTTTACACTCTAGCATCTTCCTTTTTTTAGCAATCATCTTCAAATTTTATGACATTGTTAATGACCATAATGTCTCGATTGAGTTCAATTGTGGCTGAGATGGGCCATTTAGGTCAGGAGTTATGCCCCTTTTAATACAAAAAATGCAAGATTTCACATTGTTTATTCTCTACCAACTTCATTTTTTTAACAATCATTTTTAAACTTTAAGACAATGTTTATGCCCATAATCTCACAATCGGGTTCAATTATAACTGATATTGACTTGTAAATTTAGGAGTTATGCCCATTTCACCATAAAAAAAGCCAGATTTCACTTTTACACTCAAGCATCTTTATTTCTTAAGCAATCATCTTTCTCAGGTGAGCGACCAAGGGCCATCTTGGCCCTCTTGTTTTCTTTTCTTTTTTTTTTTTCTTTTATTTTCTTTTTTTTTTTAGGTTTCAGGGGAAGTAACTCATGGCAATACATTGTCAAGGGAGGTAATAAAAGAACTTCTGTCACATGTCATAACATGTCAGTTTGCCCCAAAGATTTCCATTGTTTGACAATTGCGAAGTTATACATATGGCTTTTGATGAAATTAATAGCTATTATGGGGCGTATACCTTAATCTACAGTAAAGTCAGAGAAGCCTTTTTGATGACTTTGTATTTACATGTAGTTAACAGTAATTAAATTGGCTTCGACGTCACTGAAGAAATTTTATAACAAGTAAAGTTATCAAATATGTATTGTTTGCAGCATGCTCGCCCTAATATGCTATGGTTGTGCAATTTAGAAAGCGCCAAGTTTGTATCCCAAAGGTGGCAACTGACAACTGCCTCTGTGTTTGCTCAGATTTACTTGTCTGAATGTCTACGCTTTCCATTACATTTTTAGTCCCCTACCGGCTTCGTTCCGGTCCATTGATTTTTGACGGAATAACGACCCTTGGAATTAGAAAATTTCGTTAAAATAGCAGTATTCCAGATTTTTTTTCTAAACGCTTGCAGATATTCATCTAATTTTTGATGTGTGAGGCTACCACCATGACTTACAGATCAAGTTTGAGTTTCATTTCGGTCCATTGATTTTTGACGGAATTACGGCCCTTGGAATTAGATTTTTTATTTTTGGATTTTTTTTCTAATTTTTGGTGTGTGAGTCTATCACCATGAGTTACAGATCAAGTTTGAGTTTCGTTCCGGTCCATTGATTTTTGACGGAATTACGGCCCTTGGAATTAGATTTTTTTTTTAAATAGCAGTTTCTCTGCACTCAGGTCTTCCTCCACCTGTAATTAGCTGGATGTTGTTATATGACTGAAATAAACAGGTTGTGTTAGTGTGTGTGTTGGGGGGTCTTAGTTTTCCATTTGCCGGTAGGGGACTTAGTATTGCCTAAGCAAATTTTCATAATACTTGTTAATCCAGAAACAAACGATGTCGGCGGTCGCTGTGACATTAGTTCAGACAAATTAGCTTACCACAAATTGAGGAAGATTGAGTGCTCAGGAGGCACCCGAGTAGAGCCACCATCTTACATCAAGAAATCCCGATAGATGAGATCCCTATTTCGCAATCATGGTTTGGTTATGTTTTACTGGATTAAGTTATTTAGCAACAGTCCCCAAATGATTGAAATATTGTCGGCGGGACGTCACAACTGATTTGATCATTAACAAGACGGTATCAGAAGCACTGATTTCTTTCAAAGTTAATGTTCGATTTGTCTTGTTGTATTGGGGTTTACCGTCGCTGCGATAGTATTTCAATCATATAGCGACAATATACTGCAGTACATTACAGGAGAATAAAAAAGCATACATAAGTTTGATAATCAAGATTCCCATGAAACTGGCAACACTCAACCAAACCATGCGGTTCTGACACCGTGTTATCGAAAATCAAAACTCAGGCTCTGATGTGAGTATCGAACTCAAATCCCTATTGAAAATAATGGACATAGTTTGAAAATCATCCGAAAATATCATTTTTATTTTCCAGAAAAATGGGCATGGTGTCAGTGAATCACGCCAGTATTTTTTGAGGCCCCTATATGGGTATCCCCATTTTTTATCCCCGTTATAGGTCAACAAGGGTCGGGGAACCATCCCCATTTTTTATCCCCGTTATAGGTCAACAAGGGTCGGGGAACCATCCCCATTTTTTATCCCCGTTAAAGGTCAACAAGGGTCGGGGAACCACCCCTAGTTGTCTTTACAACACATATAAGGAAATATTGTTTCGTAATCCTGGTTTTTACACGGATAACGGTACTTTTTACATATTACTATATTTTACTACACAGAGAATGCATTGAAAATACTAATGAAACTACAAAAGCATCCATAGTAAATATTACACCAGCCTATTGATGGTAAACTTATATCTCCACTACTCTGCAATCTTCAGCTAGTAATCACACACACACACACACACACATGCGAAACAATTCATATTTACCGTCTTCATTACATACATTCTATGACTTGTTTCTACCCACTTTTGTTTACATACCCAGCAAACAAGGTTTGAGGGGTAATCCGTAGTGATTACATTACTGCGTCGCATCCCGTTCGACCCTCTGGTGGCATCCCTTGAGTGATCAATCAGTTTCATTCGACCACATACGTTTACCGCTATCTCCAATTAAGAAAGCAGAATCATATCTATAAATGTATCCAGGGTCTCTTTACAATTGAATTAAGAGACACTAGTTTATTTGTGTATGTGTTTGTGTCACGTTTCTTATGTAATATGCGTAGCTATAGTTTGTTATCGTTTGTAAAAAGCATATCCACATATTAGCCAATAGTCATAATTAAATAGAAAGGACAAAACATCGTAGACAGGTTTTTAACGGTTTTCAGAATTAATTAAATCTTTGGTGTATGTCAACATTCATTCGCAAAATTAATTACAAACGTTTTCAGCAAACGGTTGCTTCATAAACAGAATTTGACAAGTATCGGATCGTATTGCTATTTACCTGGTCTTTATAAACTATGTTCGATTTGTTTAAGACAAGATAGTTAATAAATCGAATTTGCACGTAGAGCCGACATGACACGGTCTAATATTTTAAGCTTAGTCCTTATCCGATATATATACCCCAGTAATACACCGGGCGTAGATAATATTGGCTAACCCTGGCTAAATATGACAAGTGACATACTGAACAGTTGAGATCGAAAATCAATGTGAAAGATTGACAGTGGGGATCTCCATTTATCTAGCAACCGTTGTTTACATGTGGTAGTTAAGGATTTATGTCTCTTTCTGTCTATAGATTTTTAAACGTGACGTATGTGACTGTACTTAGGTTTAAATAAAATGTAAACATAAAATGGCTGGAGTTTTTATCTGCTAAATGTGTGGTGAACAGTGTTCTATTGTTTTATTGTTCCTCGTGGTTTAAATAATATAATGTGTCGGTGGGGATGCACGACGACAAATACGGTAAGAGAGAGAAATTCCTTTGAATGTGCTTTAGAAATATAAATATGTCTATGTCATGTGTCAGCTACATTCTCTGTCACATGGTTTAGGTTAATTACGAGCTATTGTAATCCATTGTTAACTGACTTATACACAAGTAATATAACCATATCATGTACTATGCAATATTCTAGAATACGGGCACTGAGTATATGCAGGCATTTAAATCCATTTATAATTTTCAAGGGGTGATTCTACCTCTGTTTAATATGTTCTTTTGCAAAAGAAGTGTAACTTATAATATTTATCGGAAGGAAATAGTAGATGCACATTTAGATTACCAAAGCCTAGTTTTTTTTTTTTTTTTTATTTGCAAAGAGTATATCTATTTTCCAATAGTAAATACTGTTATTTAACAAACATAGAAATTGATGAAATAATAACTCTTTTTATTCTTATCACAGACGCATTAAGCACATCCCGTGATGTTTGTCCTGTCTTTTACTAAGTTAAGATATACAGGATACATCTAGTTTTTCTCAGTATAAAGTGACTATTATATTAGTCATGTTAGGTAAGCAGATTAATGAGTCAGATATAGGATGGCAATTCCTATGAAAGCAGTTTTTGATAACAGTTATATTTATTTATTTATTCATTCGACTTAATACATTAAAACAAATGCCACTCATCTGACTGATGATTTCATTTGCAGTAACCTCTGCCATGCCAGTCTAGCTTTCTTTCATTAGATAATGGAATTACAGTGAAATCATTAATTTACGCGGGACACTAAATTTACGTCGATTTCGTGAAGAGTTTTATCAATGAATATTAATCCCCGCGATAACTTGTTTCTTAAGTAGACCTCACGTTTTCTAGAATGAGATCCAAGAATAAATGTACCCACGAAATTCCCTTAGGTACATACTCAACGAAATTTAATGTCAACGAAAATTAATGATTTTACAATATCCGAGATTGGACCTTGCCACAGAAACGGCACAAAATGTTTCCTGTTACAAAGAACTTCTTCTTAGCTTAGTGTCTAGATTAGGTTTGTTCAACCAAAGATATTTTTCTTAATGAACTACGAGTGAATGTATATCGTTTGTTTAATTTAAAGCTGAGATCAGAAATGCAAATTTACTTCAGACGGGATGTTTAAGCCGTTATTTAATACATCATTCGAATCATTTCTAAAATTGAATGTAATTCAGGCTTTTTTTTATTCAGTGGTTCAAATATTAACTCGTGCCTTTATATACACAAGGCTACACACAAGCATTAACACCAGCCCTCATTGAAGAAACCCACGTTTCACATTCAAACATCAACTTGTGTAAACAAAACGAAAAGTTAATGACACTTCAGCCTTAATTTCCATAAATTGAAAGCCCATCGAGTCCCATAAACTTAGATATTCTACATAACGTATGTAGTTAAACTTTCAATATCGAGGGCTGACCGCGAAATTGTTCGAACTCCTATTTCTATATGCACTTAGAACTGTTTCACTATCAGCTCTCGAGATATTATTGCATATTAATGACGTCACTAGATCAAATTCTTCATAAACGAAGAAGTTGCTATATAGCATTGCTTGTTGCAATACCTGTCCCTCCTACCCCCATCTTTAATCAAACTATTCTCTTTCTCTCTCTTTCAATCTCTATCTCCCTCTCTCTTAAATGTATAACATTGTAACAATTATATATGCATAGCAGTTTTCTAATATATCACGTGATATTTTTGTTTCATGTATTAGTTGTACTGCTAATGTTTCCCATATATGTTGGACTTATGCAATGTATATAATAAAATCTTGAAATCTTTAAATCTCATTGCCACCCTACCATATCTTGCATTAATCCTATTACCCCTTTCTGGTGTTATTGTTATTGTAGGAAATCAATATTAATATTAATACTATTAACAGATACTTCAGCGATTTATTTTCCTGCTGGATTGGTCGAAACTAGTAGAATTGAAGCGGTCATATTACTTAAGTGTTCATAGTTTAATATAGTTTAATCCCCCACACTGGGGTGTTTCTTTCATAGTTAATCACACTCCAGAAAATGTGAAAAGTGAAGATACTTATATCGTTAATATATGATATGGTTATAAATCACATGTATATTATTTTTTTTTCTAGTATTCATACAAAAGCTTTCGAATGTATGTAAACTTAGCTCGTAGAATGTGAATAGTCAATTGGAAACGTATGCTAATTAGAAGATAAATGCAAATTATATGTTTCTTGTATGTATAAAATTTCCTTCGCCATTTACATGTTATTTTCATTTGATCAGACGTACATGTGCAAGTGGTGTGGTACCCGGTACTGCAAGGAATGTCTTGAAGGGCGACTTTGTGGGCTTGATGAAGGAACCAACCCACTGCTTCATCTGTAATCAGGTAGGTGGCAGAAGAAGGTGATTTGTGGTGAACTAATTTCGTTTAATAATGTCGATTTGGAAACCCGTTGATATGCTTAATCAAAAGATTTCCCCGGCAAATCCAGGGTTGGACCAGTACCGACTGCCTGGAATTGTATCGATTCACCACGATATCTATGACCTCATTTTGTCCCGGTGTTGTGTCAATTCCACACGCGTGTCAAATTGCGTCAATTCCAAACGTCTAAATTATTGAGTTCTGAAGCTACATTGTAGACGGGTTATTCTTCTTCTTGTTTTTATAATCTAATGAGAGATAAGACAAAGACCTTCCCTGCATGCATTTCTGGCGAAACGATTTAGATAAATCTACCATGCATGAGTATTGGATGATTACACAAAACACAATATGGCTATAGAACAATTTTAAACCCTAAAATATATCCCCCAAAGTTTTAAGTAAACACATTTGAGAAAGATATATATCATGGATTTATATATATTTATCTACCTGAAACATTAACTGGATTAAATAATTTTTATGTCTACTTCAGAAAAAGTGTCAAGGCAACAGGGTTGAATACGTTGCAAGAGTTAAAGAGGAAGAAGATCCAAAAGCGAAGAAAAGAGGCGCTTCATCTGCAAGATCAAAAAGTGCAAAGGGGTCAGCGAAGTCTTCAAGGTCAAAGAGTGCAAAAAGTTCACGAAGCAAATCTGGAAAGAAATCGGGAAAGAAAAAGAAGAAAAAGTGAAACTTTAGTGTATTTACCTGTACATGTACTTTTGCCTAAAATATGACTGTGATATGTTTATTATCTTCGACGAAGTAAAACAATGTACCAAAATACGACACAAACGAGTGTATTCATTGAACACTCTGAAAAAGCTTTAAGACGGAATAGTGAAAGAAAGAAAAATGAAAAAGAAAGAACAGATCTTAACAAACGAATACGCATGGCAAGCACTGAACCAGAGAGCGTTTCTTTTATTCGAATACGGATTTTATCAGTGCACTTAAACTAAATTGATTTGAACTACACTACGTGTATCTAGACTTGAGACAAGATGAAAAGGCCATTCTCTTCAGGCTGTACATCATGTTGCCCAGACTTATCATGGATTACTGCTCGTCAACTCTCAAGTGTGTGATTGTAGATATCTCTAGTCCCAGGACATAGAGATTAAACACCGGATTTTTTTTTCCTTTTGCAAATGTTAATACCGAAAACGCATTTAGATGCACGAGCTTCTTTTGACTGCCGAAAAACTCAACGTTGTTAATGGAATTTTAATTGAGATACACATCTTGTTTTCTGTTACAGTCGGTTGACGCAGTTGTTAGAGATTGTATTTATACCCGTGATGTCACAATTATATTCGCTCTCAACACAGCAATGATGTTCCCACATTAACATTGTTCCTAAAAGTTCGTGGACACCAACACTAGAATAAAAATCATGTCATATATTCGTTATAGAAATATATCTTCGTTATCACCATAATTTTAGTGAATATTAAGTTTACGTTCAATCACTACAATATAATGGCAGTTCAAATAAACACTATCAGACGTGCGGCGCAGTTGAAATGACGTCACGACGTCAATGTCACAATAACGCTAAGAAGTTATGAGAGGCAGCACCACTTCGGATTTTATTTACTTTAGTCAAGACTCAAAAGGCGTGAAAGCCACCAGGCTCATGCCTTGTTCATACCAGGACTCTATTTAAGTATGTTATGTACACTTCCTCTAATGACTTGGAAACTCTCCGTAATATGGTGAACAATGATACGACGGTGCTTCCTCTCTTTGCCATAATCTATGATATACTTAACCTGTTGTCTTTTTTGTTACAAGATTGTCCGCTTAAATAACGCCCGTGCAGCTACGACACACCGACGACTGTCCAGTTGCTTCCTATCATAATGGTCTAGGATGTTTTATCCAATGATAAACACGCTATGATTATAATCTGTTGTCGTCATGGGTCTATGGTAATACAATTACACATGCGGTACGCAAAACGACAACTTTTATTGAACGAAGTAAGCAAATGCGTATAAAGTAAGCAGACGTAAAATAACGTCGATTGTAACATATTTCGCGCCATAATTAACTGATTATTATGACAAGGATTAATACAGTATTTGATACGTTCCTGAACTGTGCCGCATACGCCGGATATACTTGCAAATGAGTCTATCTATTGGCTGTTGAAATTTTGCCAAGAGATGTGTAAATGCATTGTGCAAAATGGGGCTTTTATGACGCTATCTTTCATAACCAAACGTTTGTCAACGAACTTTTTGGACACCCCTCATATGTAACATAGTCAGCCTTGTCCTGTTTTGAAACACTATTTGTTTTTTCCACATGTTTGACATTATAATAAACCAAAACAGCCATTGGATTCTTATATAAACTAGCTTATATTTCTCCAGTGACCCACCTAGATGTTTGTTCTGGTTTGTTAAATCGCTATGGTGTTAATATTAAGGTGGATCATTCATCATTAAATTGTGATCATGGTCCACAGTGATCAAGTGCTAGCTTTATAGACTTTGAGCAAAAGAGACTATAACTCCAAGTTAAGTGGATACTTGCATCTGTATTGAAGTATTTTTAACCATTTGAAGGACCATGATTATAATTTAATGATGGCCGGATTACCTTAACCACTATGGTGTTAGTGTTTTTGTATTATATGTGGCAACCGAAGTTGTGCAATATGCATATGGTATTGTCAAACGTGCATTCAATGTTTAGTTAAACACCTTGAATGTGACAGTTTTCATGAAAATGAAAACAATAATTTTGTATGACAATGTTTATTCAAACAAGTACACATACGAGTATGTCCATGATCGATGTCATAATATTGTCCCACTACGTAAGTGTACCTTGTATCATATTTTATTATTTGTGAAATTTAATAAAGCTTAACATACCAAATGACTTGATCGAATCATATTGAACATTAGAATTCAAATACTCAGTAACATGTATAAAAGGTCTTAACGGTTGAAAAAAAAATGGCTATGTACAAATAAAAAAAATTAAACACACCTCGTTGTACGTTATGTACAAACAAGACACAACTATTCATTTGGCAAATTCTTGCTTTATAAAATCAATTGGCCCTATTTTTATTTTTATATAAATATATCATTTTATGATACATGTACGTACAGATCTTTAAGTTACATACATAACACAACAAACAACTTACATGTATATGTAACTGGTCCAGCAAACGTACGTTTAAGAGTGTTCTCAATAAGACTTACTCAAGATTGTTTTAAACTTATTTTAATTAATTACATCGACATAAACATATAATAATTGGAAACGAATAAATTTAAGGTAGATTCAAAACAAACAACAGATATCGATGTGTTTCGAAATTGTTTAACACTTGAGGTCTCCCACATTACCAATACCAACAGACTGGGACTCGATCCTGTTACCCACATCGTCAGTACAGTAGCAGACGGACCCGAGGCACTGGTATTGCTGGTAGTTGCCGTTGTGCCTGCACGTGTGGATCCGGCCTAGATCAGGATACATGTCCTTGTCACGTGCGCACTCTGTTTGGGGAGAAACAGATACTTTGTTATGGCATTTACAAAGAATAATAATCAAGTAAAATATAAAAAAGTGAATATGTTTGAGGTATCAACGTTCGTTATAAACATCGGTGTGTTTCGTAAAGTGAATGCGGGAGTTCGGATTTTTGTTGTAACCGTAAACGGAAACCTCTATAATTTTTCAACTTACTGAAAGTTAGGGAGTGAAAAACAGTATAACTATACAGGTTGAACTTACCTTAGTAGCCATAAATTATAGTCAACAATCAAACTGTTACCAAAATTAAATCAAAGCACTGATAGCAATGTCAGAAGCGAAAGTTAAAATGTGCGAATTATAAAGCCAGTCCCTTTCATTTTTTTGTGGCATGCATGTAAAAAATATTATTATTGAGCTCTGTCAAATTAAACAAAAATGGATCAGGAATAGTGGTTCTTAGTGTCACAGGTAGTGGGGGTTCATACAGATGAGAAGAAGGAATCTTGTTTATATTTAATCATCTAGGGGAAGAGCGTCTGAAACAGTTCAGAATAAATGCATATATTTATAATGCTATGCATTTATTTACAACTTTGCTCTTCATAAATAAATAAAATTTTAAAGACATACATGATTATTATTATATCCAAATATCAGATTATCTAAATAAGTGAACATACACCTATTACAGAAAAAGATGGGAAGATATAGAAGAAAAAATATTAAGAAGAATATAATAATAAAACATCTTTACCCCCGGTCAGCAAAGCCACATACATATACACCAGTAGTTGAACAACAGGTGACGATGTTGTCCCAATTGAATTAAGAATCTAATGCCGTACCAAAACCACCCAGTGTTCAATATAATTGATCTTTACCACGCATACAACCAATCACACGACAAAACACATATACACAATTGACCATTGGTCAATTCAAAAGAGATCAGTGTAACACTTGTGATGTGTTCCGCATTATAAACTACGGAAAGAACCCGTAACTTTTCTCAAAGAGTGCGTGAACATTTCTCATCCGTGAAATGCGCTCACAACAACCATCTGCGACATTCTCCCCTGCTTAGCAATATGGCTCCTGACTTTTCAAACGAGAAACATACACACAATGAGTTGAATATTACATTAAAATCACATAGCTATCAAATTCCCGCTTAAACAAACAAACTTGATTTGAGCTTCCCAACTGACATCAATATAATATAGCGCGAAGATCTAACGGTAACCGTCATCCTCCGTTCCGCCCCAAACTCCAGACTCGACACAGTGATCTCCCTTGTAAAAAAAAACAACAAAACACCCCCCCCCCCCCCCCCAAAAAAAAAAACAATTTACAACTGTATAGGGGGTAACTACTGCATGGAGTTTGCCCAAACTCCGCCGCAGTAGTTACCTCCCCTTACAGTTGTCGATCTCACCAAATGTAGATTCGGCTGATATAGGCCGGATTTACTTTTATCACTGTTGGCTTTAGTTTTGAGTATATCATATCAGCTTCGTTATATTTCACGAAAATAACATTCATGATTGTGAGAAGAGTAAAAAAAATAAATCAAATAACATTAATTTATTAAATTATGAGTGTTGGTCACATGGTTCCAACTATCATCACGTGACTTGTGTGGTGGCAATGGTTAAAGTAGCTAGCGTGACGTAACCAGTGCGCGGAGTTTGTTTCCGTCCATCACTGCAAGGCATGGCTTTCAAGGAAACAACTGGATGGATTTTAACAAAAAATGCGTGTCATTTGGGATCAAAAAGGGTAAATTGTACATTTATATTATTTTGAAATATTTAAGGTTGTAAAATAATAGGAGTAAAATATATAATTGTGCTAATGTGTTCTACTTTCAGATAGAAAGTTGGCATATTGATCCTCTCAATAGCTTTAATACTTCATGAATTTGCTTCAGACATGAATACTTTTAATAGATAAGCAAGAAAATGGGACAAGATAAAGTTGTTGTTCACTTCACATCCTTCCTATCCATGCCTTTAAGAGTTTTTAAAAGATATTTTAGAAAAAACAGAATTTCACCATACAAGTAATAGCAAGGTAGAGTTATTGTTCTTGGTAAGTAAAGTTTGACTATTGTATAAAGAATAAACTTAATCCCTAAAGTACTTTCTGAGTTGTGACATACAGACTAGACATGTGACTAGAGACACTACAGTCATTTGAGACTCTAACAAGAAAAGATTAAAAAACAAAATGTTTCAATTGACGGCTTGCATTAAACATACTGTCCCCCTCTCATTTCTACTGTTTTGACCGTATAACCAAACCTGTCTATGCGCAAGACCCTCATATTTGAAAAATCGACCTCTCTATAAGGTTATTTATAGGTAGTTTAATGAATGAAACTGAATTATAAACTTGCTTCTTTTACAGTTTTATTTGAACAGAAATTGTGATTATACCCAATGCTTCCGAGATTTTCCAATATATCTAACTTTTATCAAAACTGTAACGTTGACTTCTACAACCAGTGGTACTATTTTTCAATGCGATTGTATGGATAAGTGGCGGTAATGTGATTGTTAGTACAAAATCCACTGTCTGATTTTAGAAGCTTTCACTTCTAAAAATGACTGTAATAGAAATAACAAATACCTTTAAAAAGATATTCGGCGTTGATGGAATGATCACAAATGAATTGTGTATAAAGGAAATAATTTAAGAACAACTGAACTGATAATGTAACGTTTTCATCGATATGCACCTACTTGGCCACTCGTGAAAATATTACTTTCTAGGCTCACTCGGAGAAATAAAATGCGATCATACACTGAAATCAACAAATATCCTCTATTAATTTAACGAGTAAGTAGGAAAATCAATATTTTCACGAGTGGCACAGACACGAGTGAAAATAGTGATTTTCCTCCTAACGAGATTAAGTAAAAATAATGTTCCATGTAAGTAGCAAAAATTTTACACCGTGGGAAGCCCCAAATTCCCGAATTCGCACGAATCATTATTCGGCCTAAAATAGTCCAACATATGACTACAAAAAAAGTAAACCCCCCCCCCCCCCAAAAAAAAAGAAAAAAAAAGAGGGCCATGATGGCCCTTAATCGCTCACCTGAGAAATACTGCTTTCAATGGTTTATAATATGAACATACTTATAGTGGGACCAATTTTGACACAGGGCCATGATTAAAAACAAACTTTGGTAATGATCCACTAGACAATGCTGCATGCACAATGCCATACGGTTTCTACAAGGTAGCTGCAAGAGAAACATTTTGCTGCTAACAAGCCACTGTATCTTGCCTTTGTGGATCCTACTTTTTCAACCAATCATAATAATTTGCACAATTTTGTTAGAGGACATCATAAGGATGATTCCTGTGAAATTTTGTCAAAATCCCTTCAGCGGATTAGGAGAAGATGTTGTTTAATGGAAAAAGTTGACGCAAAACGCACGCACGCACGGACAGATGGACGGACGACAGACGCCGTACAAAAGGCAATCATAAAAGCTCACCATGAGCACGTTGTGCTCAGGTGAGCTAATTATCTAAGCTCTAGGCCTTATAGATTCATAAAAGAAGATTTTAAGATTTTCCTATATACATGTAACTCTATGTAAAACAAGTAACCCCTGGTGCGGGGTCATTTATCACCATAGGGCTATGATTTGAACAATCTTGGTAATGAACCATTAGATGATGCTACATACCAAATATCTTAGCTCTAGGCCTTATGGTTTCATAGGAGAAGATTTTTAAAGTTTTTCCTATATAAGTCTATGTAAAACAAGTGACCCCCGGGGCAGGGCCAATTCTAACCCCAGGGTCATAATTTGAACAACTTTTGTAGAGATTCACTAGACAATGCTACACGCCAAATATCTTAGCTCTAGGCCTTATTGTTTCATAAGAGAAGATTTTTAAAGTTTTTCACTATATAAACCTATGAAAAATAAAATGACCCCTGGGGCGGGGCCAATTTTGACCCCAGGGTCATGATCTGAACAACTTTTGTAGATGTTCATAAGACAACACTACATACCAATTATTAAAGCTCTAGGCCTTACAGTTTTGCAGGAGAAGATTTTCTAAGATTGCATTTTAAAAATCTATTTTTAGCTCCTGTGACCTACTTATTCACCCAATCAAAATAATTTGAACAACTTTGATAGAGGTCATGATAAGGATGATTCCTGTGAAGTCAAAATCCATCCAGTGGTTTAGGAGGAGAAGTTGTTTAAAGGAAAAGTTGACGCAAGACGCACGCACGGACGGACGGACGGACGCCGGACAAAAGGCGATCACAAAAGCTCACCATGAGCACGTTGTGCTCAGGTGAGCTAAAAACAGTGAAAATGATAAAAGTGGTAATATGCACTGTTTGAAACAGTGATATTACCATTTTTAAGTCACTTATATATTCCCTATAATCCACGGAAAAGCATTAGATAAATAGCAATTATTGTTTTGATTTTACAATTATTCTCACGTTTGCATCTTGATATGCTTGTTAATCTTATGAACACATAGAAGCGTTTGAGGTTGCCGTAAAACACTCGTATTTTTCTATACAACGGAAGTTACTCACGGCATGTCACGTGGTCTTTCTGCTCAATAGGCGCTGAATACCCGTCGATCTTTGTCCCGTCCTTTCTGACGCAGTAACACCTGGAGCATAATTTTAACAATATGGAATACAAGTATTGAAATACACTGGGTTAGTAGGTAGGTTAGGCTCTTCCAGGACCGGCCGTATTATCTCTTCCGGACGACTAAATTGAGCATAGTCGTGACTTGACATAGTATATGTCTTGTCTGGTTTTGTTTGTTTGTTTGTTTCTTTCTTTCTTCCTAAATAAATAAATAAATAAATAGATGGGTTTTCCTATCACCCTGTACCATCACAGAATATCTAATGTCTGCTACGGAAGGACTGTGGGTGCCCACCTGAAGGTCACGTGCTTTAGACCGACCAATGATTTTCCGATTTGTCTAAATATCATCTCGGTGTTGCATATATATTTACTCACTTAAAAAAAATGGAGAGAGAGGGAAAGAGAGGGGGAGAGATAAATATTTTGGATAGAATCTATGTGTGATGAAATGATCGATTAGATTTTTTTCTTTAAAAAAGTGAAACACTATACAACATGGTCAACAACAACCGTACACTACTTACTCCGATCCCTGGCACTGTCTCGGGGCGTATTTACCGTCCGCGTCACAATTGGGGACAAACACGCCCAGCAGGGAAGTGTCCTTGACCCCTGCAAGCTCCGTGGCACATGGTCCTGTCAGGGTTATAGAAACAACACATCTTTATATTGATTCATACAAGTACATGCATCATTAATTTTCGTTGTAATTAAATTTCGTTGATTATGTACCTAAGGGAATTTCGTGGGTACATTCTTCCGCGGATCTCAGTCCTAGATCAGTGTGAGACAAGTTTTCGTGTGGATTGATATTCGCGGAAAAATCCACCAGGAAATCGACGAAAATTAGTGTCCCACGAAAATTAATGATTTCACAGTAATCCGATGCACTCCCGAGAAAGAGGTTGTGATCTCGAACTCATAACATGACACACCAATGTCATTAAAATGGCACTGTTACCCACAACACTGATTTCCTTCAGATATGGTATCATATAACAATACAGAGTGATAATGCATTTTTGCTTGGCCCTATATCTGTCTGAAGAAGATAAACTAACTACATATAGACTCCAAATGACTTAACTATTACCGGTAGTAACTTCACAAACAAAATTCAAACGTCAACAAACATGTCAAACAGGCAAATCTGTCTTATACGGTCAGTCAAGAGAACAAGAAAAAGTGATTGCTTAACAAGTTGGCCGCTAAATGAAGGTTTAAACAAATGACAAAATGATGGCTTGGTAGTATCAAAACTGACCGATTTATACAGGTTGACCGCTTAATACAGGTGGTCAGCTAAAACAGGTTCAACTGTATGTCATTTAGCGGATGACCTTTGAGATGATGTTATTATCATCCGCGACAGTAAAACGGATCTAAAGAAGTGTAGATTCAATACACTATTCCATAATTCGAAGACTGAATGGCATAATTATGTGAATACCTCGAAAAATCGAGAGAAAATCTAGAGGACATAATAGTATACTGTGAAAGCATTAATTTTCGAGGGACACTTATTTTCCTGGAATGTGTGATGGATTTTTTTTCACCCAATATTAAACCCCACGAAACCGTTCGTTTCATAGACCAAACGTGTTCTGAAATCAATCCACGAAGACGTGTATCCATATAATCCCGTTAAGTACAAAAAATAAAAAAATAAATGCATCTAACATTAATGATTTTATTGTAATTAATTTCTTGAAAATATTTGACCATGGGCATATCTCGAAATAAGCATAACATTCTGAAATAACCCATCGATTCATCGCTACTTCATTGTAAATTTGAAGTTTTAACCAGAATGTTTTTGTACCTGTTGGCAACGTCTGTGTACCGGTTAAACTGCCACCTGGCTGTACGCCTGTGCCGCTCACCAGGGGTTTTCACGGTGGTGGGAGGTGGGGTGGGGGCGGTGTCGGTGATGGGCTGGGTCTGCCTGTAGTTGCCATTGGTGTCACAGTAGAATAACTTGCCGATAAGCCCAGAGGCTTTGTATGCCGCCTGGTCCACCGCGCATTCTGATAAACATAAACGTTTCCAAATTGAATTGTTCGACTCTAATATAAACGTGTTGACAAATATATTGTAGTATTATACATGTATAAGAGGGCACCACTATATACAGTTCCCGTGTCAGTGAATATTTCCAGCTCTTGAAATTCATATTTTGTAGGATAGACATTTTTTAATATTGATATATGGCACAATGCAAAATGAAAGGCCCTTAAAAAAAAATTCCTTTTTTGTCAAATGCTATACTGAAAAACAAAAGTACAGTTTGATTTTAAAAAAGTATTCTCATATTTCACAATAAATGAGAGTCTTATTTTTTGCGTGCTTGTAAATGTCATGAAAGAAGCCAGGCCAACCGGGATTTGAATCTTTATATAAGCATCACTGCGTCACGGGGACTCTGAACACATTCCTTAAGGTAATCAAAGCGCTCAATGCACCGAGACTTAAATGAAAATGCTATCCTTTAAGCAGGGTTAGACTCTGCAGAGGCAAACGTCATATGAAGCTAATATCTCCACATGTTTACCTGTATCAACTTAGCATGTCAGCTTAACTGGCTCTTTATTTCATGATAAACCCACTGACAGTCTCCAAGTACCTTGAGAGCTTTGATTTTTAATTGCTTTGATCCGGGGTGCGGGTCATGACCCATTCTATTTATAAATTACCTAAGAAAGTTATGACCTTGCTTCAATACTAGTGAACTTGAAGTACAGCATCGCATTGCATTGATACGCTGCTGAGCGCGGAGTGATACAGTGCAGTTAAATCGGCTGCGGTAAATATGCAAATCAACAATGCCTAATTTTGATTTCCTGCTACATAAGACTGGCTACAGCCAGTTTAAAAAGGTATGAACATTTCTATATATCATGTGCATTGCATAAGTGTTTTGCTACCAAAGAAAGCAAATGAATCCCTCATTTATTTGTAGGAAGTAGCTCATAAGATACATAAAAATAACATACGGCAGTTGACGCTGGCCAGGTTACCAATGTCTGATTGGTAGTTCTGTAGCTGCTTTCCGTACATGTCTACACAGTTGCATCTGGAGGAAAAGTGGCCAAAGTTCTAAAAGTACTGAACATTACATTGGTAAGTCGAAGAACTCGGTCCATTTCGAGCTTGCCGAAGATGGCCTAGTATTAACGATTGGCTTCAAGGCTCAAATTTTATCTTTAATTGGCAGTTAGTATGATTTCTTTCATTTATACAAGTGGCGAAACGTTTGATATATTGAAAGTAATAAGCAAAAGGGACAGAAACTTTTTCACAAAAATTGGCAACAATTATTCATAAATAAGAACAAGGTCTTTAAAAATTGATGGCAAATTAAATGACAATACTTTGATTTTCTTCATTGAAATCAGAACAAATACCTGTATCGTTTTATAATAAAACCATTAACATAAAAGGTGTGTAAATGTGTGTGTGGGCGCGCTCGCGCTCAAGCGCAGCGTGTACATATTTGGTTATTGCAAACAGCACTATTAGCAGAAGTAATATTTTTACTGCCTAATTACTGCGACAAGGAAATAGTACCTTTGTTTAATCGACCTTACTCGAGGGAACTGCTTTGATGGAACAAGGACGAAAACTTAATCACAGAAATAAAAAGAAATTGTCATCCATGGTTTCATGTTCCCACAATACGTTTTTTTTTCTTACAAAGCCTTTCCCACATGAAAGCTTCTCGTTCCCGCAAGATATAACTACAGGTCATTTCTGGGTCCTCCACGACGCATCCGCTATCAAATAATGTCATGTTTAAACTACCGTGCCATATTGAGAGGGTCCGTCTTGAAAGAAAAAAAGCCAATCTCTGCTTAATTCTTATCTTAAATAAGGTAAGAGCTCTGTCAGTAATAAACAAACGCACAAATGTGCCAATTCTTACATGGATCCATAGCACTGTACGGGCGAGTAGAATCCGTCCGCATTGCATGTTGGCTCAACCACTCCGATCAAGGGCAGACCATTCTCCTTGGATTTCCGGATCTCCTCTCGGCGAGTAAGGCAAGGTGTGCCTACATCAAAATTATCACCATCATTGTTGTCGTAGTAACCGTTAACGTCACGAGCATTATCATTATCGGCATCATCATCACCATGATGATGATGGTCATGGTGATGATCATAAGCACCATCAAAAACAACAATGTCAACAACAACACCACCACCGCCGTAACTGTGTTATGGTGTGATATTTTATGTTGTCTATTTCTTATGATATTTTCCTAATTTTATATCATTTCAAACTGGTTGATGAAAACGTGTTAAGTTGTTATCTTGTCGTATAGGCATATTGTCTAATGAACGTGTCTAATGAGAATGCTATTATGTCAAAGTGTCGAGGTATCTTGTCATATAGCGTGTTATCTCATCGAACATATACATGTTATTGTATCAAAGTGTCGTGGTATCTTGTCATATAGCGTGTTATCTCATCGAACATATACATGTTATTGTATCAAAGTGTCGAGGTATCTTGTCATATAGCGTGTTATCTCATCGAACATATACATGTTATTGTATCAAAGTGTCGTGGTAACTTGTCATATAGCGTGTTATCTCATCGAACATATACATGTTATTGTATCAAAGTGTCGAGGTATCTTGTCATATAGCGTGTTATCTCATCGAACATATACATGTTATTGTATCAAAGTGTCGAGGTATCTTGTCATATAGCGTGTTATCTCATCGAACATATACATGTTATTGTATCAAAGTGTCGAGGTATCTTGTCATATAGCGTGTTATCTCATCGAACATATACATGTTATTGTATCAAAGTGTCGAGGTATCTTGTCATATAGCGTGTTATCTCATCGAACATATACATGTTATTGTATCAAAGTGTCGAGGTATCTTGTCATATAGCGTGTTATCTCATCGAACATATACATGTTATTGTATCAAAGTGTCGAGGTATCTTGTCATATAGCGTGTTATCTCATCGAACATATACATGTTATTGTATCAAAGTGTCGGGTATCTTGTCATATAGCGTGTTATCTCATCGAACATATACATGTTATTGTATCAAAGTGTCGAGGTATCTTGTCATATAGCGTGTTATCTCATCGAACATATACATGTTATTGTATCAAAGTGTCGAGGTATCTTGTCATATAGCGTGTTATCTCATAGAACATATACATGTTATTGTATCAAAGTGTCGAGGTATCTTGTCATATAGCGTGTTATCTCATCGAACATATACATGTTATTGTATCAAAGTGTCGAGGTATCTTGTCATATAGCGTGTTATCTCATCGAACATATACATGTTATTGTATCAAAGTGTCGAGGTATCTTGTCATATAGCGTGTTATCTCATCGAACATATACATGTTATTGTATCAAAGTGTCGAGGTATCTTGTCATATAGCGTGTTATCTCATCGAACATATACATGTTATTGTTCAAAGTGTCAGGTATCTTGTCATATAACCTGTTACTTTGTCGACTATGCATGTTATTATGTCAAAATATCACAATATCTTGCTCATATAACTTGGCGCCGTGGTAACTTGATCATATAACATGCTATCTTGTCGAACATACGTGTTATTTTTTAGGTGCTTTGGTATCTTGCTCATATAGTGTATTATCCCGTCGAGTATTCATGTTTATATGTCAAAGTTTCTTTATAATTGTATATCATTGAAAACACACGTGTTATGTTGAAGTCACTGGACCTAGGGCAACACCCACTTCAGCTACCCATACATTGGTATTGGTTAATTTCACACATTCATCAGACGAGATAGCATATACTTAGCATACATGTGAGAAAATAAGATACTGTTTTAACAAGATAAGAAGTTAAATGAACAACTTGGAAAAACGCAAAATAAGAAAGTTATGGTGTACGTTGTGCATAACATATATAATTTTTGCGTCAAAATATTTTGCTTGATTGTGACTCTGATATACTGTATTATACGTTTAATTGGCATTGTCTTATTGATAAAATGTACTTGCAAAGCAGTAATAGATGTATTAAGATGAAAAAGTCACATGTAGGCACGTGATGAATGTTTATCGGTATACTTACCGGAAGAAGCTTGCCGTTTGACAATAGGAGCTGAAAACATCGAGAAAAATAAATTTCTAAAACTTGAATCACTAGGACATTTTTTTTGTGAAATTATGCTAATTGGACTGATAGACCTTTAATCACAGATATACACAAGACTCACGTGCTTTGTCCATATACACACATGAGTACGGGAATTCTTTTCTTGGCAATAAGCTTATACGTATTTGTTATTTAAAGTTTAAGAGTAACATATATTATGGCCTGTGAATAAAAGGATGCGGCGCGTCGTGGCCCAGTGGTAACATACCCGACTACAGATCCGGAGAATGGGGGTACGAACCCCGTGTTTTTTTATAACCTTCCCAGGCACAAAGTACTGGAACCGTCGAGAGTGATTAGTAAAAATTAAGAACTTGTTTACCAATTGACGTAAAATAAATAAGTTTAAACTAAACTATAATTAAGAAATCGTTCCTTTAATTTCTATATCAACACTTCTGTTATTTTCAATCATTGTACTTTTTTTGCACAAAATTTCGCTTAAAACTCTATATCGAAAAACAATCAGGCATGCCCCGTGCCCTGTCACGTGCTCTGTCCCGTGCGCTGTCGCCACTTACCGTGCATCTGCTCGCACTTGAGACTGCCTGGGTTACAGTAGAGGCCTGTCCCACATTCCGATGTAGCGGGGACACCCAGTAGGAGAGTGTGGCTACAGCTGTCGCCTTCCGCTACGTACATAAAACACCCGTGAGAGATAAACTCATATCTTCTACCGTGTTAGCTATATATCACTAATTATACACGCGTATATATGATAAATTGCCGATAAAAAACAAACAAATGGGAAAATTAACTTAATAGAACATGCTCGTTATCTTTATTGTATATATTAGAAATAATCAGCAGTATATACAACAATTTCTTATTCTGTTAATCTTTTGCTGATAAGAGCACCGGAATGCCATTAAAATATTAGATTAGATCAATACTGTAAATTAAAAATAGACTCATTTAAAAGTTTAAATGATACCATGTTACATATACTTAACACCAACGTTTCGGAATATGGCATTCCTCTGGGTCGAGAAGAAGAAGATTTAAATTTAATTTTAAAAACAGAGTTTGCAGCTACAGATTTAGGAGTGCATACCTAGTTGTACAATGCAGGCATCACAGCAGCCGCAGTACCCTCCGCCGACCTGGATCTTCCCTTCACAGTTCTGAACCGGGGCACAATCCAACACGGCACAGATGTTCTGCGGGCACAATATCATAGCCCTGGCGCAGCCGAATATGGCCGCAATATAAACGAGTTTTAACATCTTGTCCTGTTGTGTTCCAGAGAGAAAATGAGAAGAAAGTCTAATGGTGTGGTGATCCAATTGCTGATGTCGAGGTTTTTCTTATCTAGTTGCTTGTTGTGGAGACGGCGTTTAAACGCCCTAGATGCAGGAAGGAGTGTCTACGTAAGAGGCCGATGGTCAACACACACCGTTCATATCGTCCACACATGTTGAAAGAATGTTGTAAGTGTCGAAAATAACCTCTTTTTTTAAACCGATTGGACAGAAAGCCAAATGGCTTATGAAAATCCTCTCGTCGCCACTTCAGGTAGCATCCGCCTGGTCCTTCATCTAGGAGGTCATCGGAATAGCCCAAGAAAAACCACACAGACGACAAAATACGTTACTTCCGGTAGCACATGCCGTTTACACACTGTGGTGTAAAATCTTGGACAGGGTCCCTGCTTTTTAGTAGCCAAGGAATGTAAACAGTCTATTAGTGTTGGCGTGTTCGCACTGCACGGAAGGTCATGCCCCCATTTAACTAAATCAACCATTCATTTCCTATGTACATCAGGAAATTTATTTACTATTAGAAACTACGAGCTAATTGAGATCACTTACGTCTTAAAGCCTCTTTGAAATGCGCTGTTTTCTACAAATGTTATTCTTAACACCTAATCATCGTAACATTTAAATGTCTACTTAAATTTTAGGCACAAGTAAAGTAAAATAAAGAGGCGAAGGAATGCCGGGCGACGTGCGACCTATCAATAATAAATAAATAATAAATTGCCACCTATCAATATTTTAAGTTCAGGCTCATCCAACTTATAGTAAGTTAAACTTAAATTAAAGGAGAACCCACAAAATTAAGAATTTATCTATTTTAAATATGAGTGATGAAATTCACCATTAAGTATTTAAGTAGTTTTGCTGATGGATTTCAAGTTTGGACCTGTTTCAGTATATTATTAACCTGTCACAGTATTACTTTTTATCATATGACATTATGCCGAAACAGTTGTTTTCGGTTTAGTATAACCATCACACGTTAACACGTTACATATAATTTTTAGCCGAATTACATCACTCCGCGACACGTGCGTGTATTCTATATACACGTGTACAATAACATGTATATACATTGTGTGTTGAATTCGAACGAAATAAATCTGTTTGATGCAACGAACTTTGATCAAAAAGATGCATTATTTATATTATGTTAAAATGTATTGGAAATACACACGTTAAAACGTTTTTGAAACTATTTTCTTGGTGTTAGATTACAAATAGTAATTAACACTCCGTTCATTCGTGTTTTTGTTTGTTTGTTGTTATAATCGCGATTTACCTTCAGTATAGGTCATATGATCAAAAGAATCTGACATGAATTGTCTTTTCAAATTTAACTGAACTCGTTCATGAAAATGAAAGCTTAATAACATTTTCATGAACTCGTCTAGTAAAATTTGAATCAATAATTCATGTCAGATCCTATGTCAGAACGACCGTGTATGGAAAAATTCAGAATTTCACTGGAATATACCAAAACAACATACTTTTGTTGTTATATATATATATATATATATATATATATATATATATATATATATATATATATATATATATATGTAATTGTGTTGTTTTATTTTTCGTGTCTCTTTTAGGCATAAAATAAAGCGTTTCCGCTTTATATCAAGATCGTTCAAATTGGATAATTTGTTTATAATTTAAAAATAAAATAAATAAATTCAAAGTAAAAATAATCGTAGTACTATCACATAGGTCTGCACGACCTTGTGTATTTTGATTTGCTAACCCATACTTATTCTGATGCCAGTGGAGAATTACTACTATTCTACCATAATGTTCAGTAAATGAAGAAATAGAATATGCCATATGTAGAATATACCATTAATTTATATATTCCGTAAACTAGTTAACTGGCTGTACATGGAGAAGTACATTTTGGAATTAGCACACTGTCGCCATGGCAATATTATGTTAGATCTGCATCAAAACATGGCTAAGATATTGTTTTCGCTCGTAACCCTTTTTCGTCGTTTATTTTTAGTGCTAAGTAGAGGAGGCTACTGGCTATTATGAAAGAAACATGTTTTGAGAGACAGTCAGAGAAAGACAGACACAAAGACTTTAAGAATCCACCATGAGTATTCATGTAGGATAGGGATATCTCACCCGAGGGTCAGAAATTTCAGGTAGGGACGAGGCTCTGCCGAGTCCCTGCCTGAAATTTCTGATCCCGAGGGTGAGATATCCCAATCCTTCATGATTTACGAATGATGGATTTTTTTTTCTCCCATCAACGATTAAATTACTTGCCACAGACCGTCAGCATCGATTTTATGACATATCGCGCTTCCATTTTTCTTTTCTTTTTTTGCACTTTTTTCTTGCCGCTTAACAAATTAACACAATAACAACATGAAAGAAATCGGCATTTTAAAGTTCACACGCAAGTATGTACCTAAATTCTGATGTTCATTCAACTGGGAATTACCATTTGCTTAAAATAACTTAGTTAAAAATACCAGTCCTTGACGGTACGTAATATTCCCCCCAAATATTAAGCCTTATTTCACATTCGTAGTAGTAAATGATAATAAATGGATAACTAACTAGATATATATATAATATTTTCAATCATACATGTATATCTATTCACACGAATTACAACAAGTTAGTTTTGTATCTTGATAAAATGTATAACTTACAGTCATCATTGTTTGTTTACGTGACATGGAAGAAAGCTGATCACGTGACATGGAAGATAGAGTTTTCTCCCATGTTCAGCATACGAAGATAGGGATTTTCCTCATAGAAGATAACTCTATCTTCCACGTCACGTGATCAGCTTTCTTCCATATCACGTAAATAAACAATGATGACTAAGTTACACATTTCATCAAGATACAAAACTAACTTCTTGTAATTCATGTGAATAGATATGTTTGAAAATATTATATAAATCTAGTTAGTTATCCTTTTATTATCATTTATTACTACGAATGTGAAATAAGGCTTAATATTTGGGGGAAATATTACGTACCGTCAAGGACTGGTATTTTTGAACTAAGTTATTTTAAGCAAATGGTAATTCCAAGTTGAACGAACATCAGAATTTAGGTACATACTTGCGTGTGAACTTAAAATGCCGATTTCTTTCATGTTGTTATTGTGTTAATTTGTTAAGCGGCAAGAAAAAAGTGCAATGAGGGAAATCCCTATCTTCGTATGCTGAACATGGGAGAAAAAATGAGAGAATGAGAGAGAGAGAGACAGAGAGAGTCAGATTCAGACAAAGGGAGAGAGATGGGAGAGAGAGAGAGAGAGAGAGAGAGATGGGGGGGGGGGGCAGGATGGTAGAAGGAACTGTTGTAAAGAGACATCCGGGACTCCGGTGATTGAGTCAAACCTAAACTTGATACCACATGCACTCTTGCCTGTCATTCGGCAAAATGGGTTACTAAGGGGACTCGTAGTACTCGGTACTGGTTCTACCCAGGAACTTGTCTCCCGTGTATCGGTGCTATACACCGGGAATTTAAAGGAATCAACGAATCTATTCGTAAAATCGCACCCGGACTCCTTTGTATCCAACCACTGTCTCTTCCGCAAAAAAAGGACAACCACTGGAAGTTATCCATGACTGAAGGGTCTAAATGAATATTATAATAGCTAATACATGTATATCATAAACAAATTATATCTGATAAATCTCTCTCTTGTGTGTGTGTGTGTGTGTGTGTGTGTGTTTTGTGGGTTAAACCGACAGTATTTCAGTTATTTTATGACTATGTCTACTTGAGACAGACATTGTGCTGCCACACTGCATTATCACGCCGTACACATGTGGTTGATGTCACATCCAGGTACATTATCCTGATACCGGGCCAACCAGTCCTGGAACTAAACTTATGCTGAGCTCTAAGCAAGGGCACTATACCAGTCCCTTTCTGTACGACTTTGGTATGTCGCGGCCAGGGATCAAACCCACTCGCGAGGCGGATGCTCTAACCACTCGGCCACCGGGGAGGGTAACAATTTTGTAATAGATAGAGTCTATTAAGACATTTCTACAGACAATAGAATGCCGAATCGAGCGTAAATTCTATTGTCAGGAGAAATGCCTCATTAAATTCTACCTAACTTAGTGGTCCCTTGCATAACACTTGCTTTTGTCAAATTGATCGATCTATTTTGTATATGGTAAAATAAAAAATGGAAAGGTGTTTGAATATATCACCGACAAATTCGAATTTTCAAGGTCTGATTTGCCACAAATTTGACTTCTAAACTGATGACACAGTTTCTGGAATCTGCATATTACTGACAACTCTTCGGATAGGTTGAACTCGGCAGGCCACCGTTATATTCATACATTTAGTAGGTCTGTATCACTGTTAAGAGGTATTATTGCAATTACTTATTGATTCAACCATAAAGTAAATCAATCTTTAGATACATACAAATGTTTATCTGTGTTTATTATGACGGTCCTCGTCACACTTAGATTTAAATTCCAATAACATCCGTTACTGTCCAAATCGGCCAAAATTATAAATTACGAGGGGTGTTCCATAAATGTAATCTGTTCTTTACTTCGTGGAAATCGTACAATTTGTGCATAAAATTATCTTGTGACAATAAAGTGATCACTCACTTGTGGCACACGTAAATACCACTGAGTTTAGTACAGATTACATTGTTTTAAGACATGAGACGTAAGCCTACGTAAATCAATGAGCACCTCCCCAATACCTAATCTACATGCTGGTGTAAAATTCCACACATTGTTCAATGGGATATGAGATTTTCTTCCTAGTCATCGACATAATCACCGGGTATTTCCGCTCTTCTGATGAAATCTTCTTTAGATCAGAACAGAATTTGATTTAACCCAAGCAAAAAACTCGTTTTTACCAAAGCAACAACATCTTGGTAGACTATATAAATATGTAAGGATGTCATTATTACCAGGTGAATATGATAAAATATACAGTAGATAAATACTTGTCAAAACCAACATTGGATTTTTGCTAATTTTAAGATAATCAATTTTGAAGATGTAAGTGTATTTTCTTCTCTTCTTTGATCAAAATCCTAAGTCAAAATATACTGCTAATTCCGTTAATTAGATTTTATTATTTGATGCACAGAAATTTCAAACATTTTAAGATGTTAAGTATATT
>CM037778.1:10291255-10322284 GCA_021229015.1 Solen grandis | reverse complement strand
AATATATCATTTAAATATGCTGTTACAGTATTTAGAAACGAAAATTTTCTTATTTTTTAATGCCATTTTTTTTTAACAAATTTTAGCAAATAGTGATGCTCTACCATAAGCTTGATCTCTAAAACAATGGTGACTCCCTATTTTTAATTCATATATCTTTTAGTTAAAGGCTAACGTACTTATATGCAAAGTTTTAGAAAAATCTGTCCATTAGAAAAAACCTGCTCAAACGCCTTTAATACCAGTTTAAGGTATTCTCTCTCTGATTAAGGTGCACTGTAATGTATGTCATACCCATATCATTTTGGAATTGTTTGACAGCATTTTGAAAAATTAGATAGAATTATAAGATGATATGTTGCAGACTGTTTAATGATCTTGACTTCAAATTTTGTGTGTTTAATGTTGAGTTTAGATTGAGGGGGTAGGGGGAAGTTTTCATAAAATATTTTTTCATAATTGAAAACAATAAACTTTCAGATAACACCAATATTGTAACTGACCACCAGGAATAAAAATTTAATGTTGCAGTCGGACTTACCTGTGTTTTTTTTCATATGGCAATATTATTATATTTGTTTTAAACTGTTTCCTTAAACACTAATTTTATTTCTTATTTTCATGGCTAGGAAGTTGTCCCTTGACGACCACAATGACGACATGATTTTAGACATTTTTTTATAGTGTTCAACTTATTGCTGGTTCCAGTAATCCATACCAATGAATTAATCCAAGGAAGATATTCTAATTTTATTTGTTTTATTAAAGATATTACATTACAAACACAATGCATCTGAAAACAAAAAGGGCCATTATAAGTGTATCTAGGTCACACTCACCTGTGAGCATATAAGTTTCAGAAAAGAAGGATTCTTAAATATTTCATAAAGATTAAACATGTACATGTATAAGGAAACTAGTCAACCACTTGCAGATATGATTTTAATTTATTCAAGCAGTCATAACAAAGGGCTAGAAGGAGATCAAAATGATTTAAAGTAAGGCAAATGGTTAAAGAGGAGAGAATTTTGAATATGTTCTATACATCAATAGATTATATAATTAGGAAACAATAGTAGACACCTCCCTACAGAGAGCCTCATTTGTTTGTGAAGAACTTTGAATTTTTTTATAGTTGAATTCCTGGGAAATCAAATCAATTTTACAACCAAAAAAAAAACAAGTTAAAAAAAAAAAAACTCTTACCTGTCAACCAATCTATTTTTCTCATAAAAAAATAGCAGAGATTAAAATACTCAGATTGTAACATGGCAAACTTGTATAATTTTAATTTGCTGATTTTACAAAGACAATATCCCTTTAAATCTGATATCAGCCAGAAACAAACTCAGCTGAGATTATTATGGTCATTAACATTGCCTATAAGCAAAATGCAGATGCTTGGGAGTAAATAAAGTGAGTAATGGCCCTTGCATTTCAATACAAGGGCCATTACTCCTGACCTACTTTGCCAATATCAATCATAATCAAACTTGGCCAAGAGATTATGACCATAGAAAATGTCTGATGAAGATTGCCTAAGATGTTTGTTTGTTTGTTTGTTGGGTTTAACGTCCCACCAACACTATTTCAGTCATTTGGACACGATGTCTACTTGAGACAGATATAGTGCTGCCACATTGTAGTATCATGACATAGATATGTGGCATGATACCACACCCAGTCACATTATCCTGACACCAGGCCAATCAATCCTGCAACTACCATTATATGCTGAGCGCCAAGCAAGGGAGCTATAACAGAACCATTTTTTATGACTTTGGTATGTTGTGGCCGGTATCGAACCCACGACCTCCCACTCCCAAAGCAGACGCTCTAACCACTCTGCCACCGTGGTTGGTAAATTGCTCAAGAAACAAAATTGCTGGAGCATAAATGAACAAATTGTTGATCAGAGAGACATACCACCATTTTAATAGCTGACCGTGATGAAGCACTTGGTGAGCTATGACCTCATCAGACTGAAAACCAGACTAATCTAGCCTTATAGTAGCCTATTATATAAATTGTTATTTATATAAACAACGCCATAGCGTAGACAACCCTGCTTCTAGATCTGGTTCACATCACTGAATAATCAAGTTAAAGCTATGAAAAAAGTGCACAGGGAACCACCAATCAGTATAGCCTCATACTCTCTATGGCATTAAGTCTAGACAACTTAGACAAATGGGTCCACAAAAATTAATATGGTTCAGATGATTCTCTTAACAACCAACATTAAATCACCAACTTCTCTGTGCTTGAGGAAAACCTGGGTACAAGTAAGATAGGTGCTCAATAAGATCATTATCATTTCAAACCATAACTTGGACATTTATGAATGGATTTCATTAAAACTTAATTAAAGTATTCCCCGTAACCTAAGGGTATGTCACATTCATCAATATGCACCCTTGAAAGGTCAACGTCACAAGAGTTGTTTGAAATTATCTTTGGTGTTCAGAGGCTACATCTTTGTGTCCACTCTATAACTTCCATATTAATGGATGGATTTTCATAAAACTTTACAGAAGTGTTTGTCATAACACGCACATCAACCATGTGCATGCTTGAAAGGTCAATGTCACCTGGGTTGTTAGAAATTCTCCTTGGTATTTATAGGCTACATCTATGTGTCCATACTACCATATATCTATGGATGGATTCAAAAGTGTTTGTCATTACATGAAGCTGTGTTGGTGCGTGCTTGATAGGTCAAGGTCACAGGAGTTGTTAGAAACTGTCTTTGGTATTCATACATAGGCTTCATTATCATGTCTGCTCCCTAGCTTCCATATTTATGTTTAACTTTCATAAAACTTTACAGAAGTATTTGTTATAACACAAAGATGTGTCACATGTATCAACCATATGGGCACTTGAAAGGTCAAGATTTGTGTCCGCTCTATAACTTCCATATTTATACATGGATTTTCATTAAACTTTACAAAAGTGTTTATCATTACATGAAAATGTGTTGGTGCAACCACCGTATGTACTCTTGAAAGTCTAGGCCACAGGAGTTGTTAGAAATTGTCTTTGGTATTCATAGGCTTCACTTTCATGTCTGCTCTATAACTTCCATATTTATGTTTGAATTTTCATAAAACTTTATGGAAGTCTTTGTCATAACACAAAGGTGTGTCAAACACATCAACCATACACATGCTTGAAAAGACAGTTCGGGGATCAAAATCCATTCCTATTATTTTCTTGTTTCTATCTGGCATAAATTCTTCATGGGGTTTTCACCAGTGGGGACTCCTGACAGTATTGCTTACTATACTGACAAAGCCTTGTTTTAACTGAAACCCCCGAATAAATCATTAACAATAGTCAATCGAGCAAACCTTTCTATGGTTTCTGGTTCATGATTGTGGCTGAAGCATAGCTTGCTGTTGGCTGGTGACATGATGAATTCCTGTTAATGAAGTATGTGACAGCACAAGACTTGCTGGTTCCCATCTTCGTACGATCACATACTACTGAGTGGGGGGAACATTTCTAAGGTGCTACTCTTACATCTGTCAACTAGTCATGTATGACTACAGATGTTCCTTCCCTTGGGGAGGAAATATAACCAGTGGAGTCAAAGTAACTGTCCTCATAAACAATTAAAAGAATGATATATAAAAGATATTTTTTGCTGATAAAGAAATTAGAAACCAGTTAAATTCTCAGATCATCCAGAGGGGGCCACCCTGGCCGATCGGTTACAGTCGTGGACTACAAATCTCTCAGCCCCTCACCACTATGGGTTCGAATCCCGGTAGGGACTTCGGATTTTTCATGTGAGGAAGCCTTCCAGCTGGCTTGCGGTATGGCGGTGGTTCTACCTGGGTACCTCTGTGTACTCGGGGTCTTCCTCCACCTGTAATTAGCTGGACGTCGCTATATGATTGAAATACTATCACAGCGACAGTAAACCCCAATACAACAACAACAAAAGATCATCCAGTGACTACTCTGGAATATTCTGGGATCAATGATTGACCTAGGTTACACAAAAGAGCAGGTGAATTATAACCAAGAATGGAAAAGGCAGGTTTAAAATATTTAAGTAATTGAAAAGGTGCATAAATTAATTACAATTCATTACCAAGGTAACAGTGCATGAAAGGTATCCCGAACAAAATCATGTGTAATCTTTTATCACCTATTGACTATCCTATATCCTTGTGTAGCTACCGGAATTTGAATATATCTGAAAACATTTGAAAGGTCCATCCCTTAAAACTAAACAAAATCTAAGGTGAGGTTTAATTATGACTGCAAAATCTTGAGAGGTTTATCACAGTTATATACTGTATTATGGCAGCATCATATCAGACTTGTGGCATGTTATCAAGACCTGATCCAGTATTCTAACTGAAAATACTTCAATAGCTCCTTATCTCAAATCTTAAATAAGCAATACAAGTCGCATGTTCAATTCATTTTATACATTTTACTGATAAAATCTTACATTTATCTACTCAACTAATTAGTAAACTGGCTTAGATAATGTACAGAGTTACATAATACTGATTTAATATTCATTTAGCATGAAATATTCATACTTGCCATATCTAAGGAAATAAAATCTTGGGGAATCTTGCTTCCAGGTCTGTTTATTAAAATCATCTCAAGTTGAGATTGTATTCAAGAAATTAAAAATCGGGAACTTCATTAATCATTGGCCTTAAGAATAGAAATTCATACATACCATTTTTGACATGCTCACAAAAAGATGATCTTGAATTTATTCATGATTTTATACTTATGGTCATACAAAACCTGCATTTTTATGTCCCCAAATCAATAGATAAGGGGCATATTGTTTTTGTCCTGTCAGTCTGTGGACAGCTTTAACCTTGGCTATAACTTGAAAACTATGCAAGACACTAACCTGAAACTTAACCCTTACCCTGCTGGAACTGTAAGTGGTAACCTTACCCTGCTGGGACTGTAAGTGTTAACCTTACCCTGCTGGAACTGTAAGTGGTAACCTTACCCTGCTGGGACTGTAAGTGTTAACCTTACCCTGCTGGGACTGTAAGTGGTAACCTTACCCTGCTGGAACTGTAAGTGTTAACCTTACCCTGCTGGAACTGTAAGTGTTAACCTTACCCTGCTGGGACTGTAAGTGCTAACCTTACCCTGCTGGAACTGTAAGTGCTAACCTTACCCTGCTGGGACTGTAAGTGCTAACCTTACCCTGCTGGAACTGTAAGTGTTAACCTTACCCTGCTGGGACTGTAAGTGCTAACCTTACCCTGCTGGGACTGTAAGTGCTAACCTTACCCTGCTGGAACTGTAAGTGCTAACCTTTGCCACCAGTAAAGAGCCAGGCCAGCCTGCACATCCTGGCTCTTTTCTGTTGGCTGACCAACTCCAAGTTTTTATCTTGTTATCCCTAAAATTGATAGTGGACAGTTCCAAAAAAAAAGTCCATTTGAGAAATTCAGTAGGTTAAGGGTTAAAATATGCTTAGACGGTGATTAGGAGAAGTGCAGTGACCTAGAACCATTACTCTACTTGGTCTCATTTTTTATTTTCTCGTTTTACCTGGTACTTATTTTACAATGAAACTTTGCCCAGAACATAACTCATTTACTATACAAGATGAAGTCTTGATATTTGGCATAATAGTTCAATTGATATCAGTGATTTTGCATCTGAACCCCTTGGGCAGCTGATGATGATGATGATGATGATGATGATGATGATGATAATGAGATGAAATATAACAGCTGATGATAATGATGATGATGATGATAATGAGATGAAATATAACAGCTGATGATGATGATGATGACAATGAGATGAAATATAACAGCTGGATGATGATGATGATGATGATGATATTGTGATGATGATGATTGTGATGACAAAAATGTGAACATGGAATAATAAAATATATTTTGAACCTAAATACAATGTAATAATGGATTCCATCATTCCATTCTGCAATTTTGGTAAGTAAGTCATATCAGATTAGAAATGCATAAAAAATTAATTATATTGACATTTTACTGAACTAGAACTATCACTAAATGTGATTAATACCCCCGCAATACTGCTTTAGAAATGATGAAGTTATTAGGATTAAGAAGAAGAGTATGAAAAAGACATTTTTACATTAGTTTTTTTTCCAGATATTTGGCCGGGTTACACAGGTTGTGCTTGACCATTGTATGAAATTGTTTTGAATTCCAACCAGTAGTTTTAAAGTTAAGCTCCGGACAAGGAAAAGTAACAAAGGGCAATAACTCTGTAATTACTCTAGATAGAGTTATGGTTCTTGTGCACTGCACTTCCTCATATTGTGGTTGACCATTGTATGAAATTGTTTTGAAATCCAACTTGTACTTTTCAAGTTATGCTCCGGACAAGGAAAAGTAACAAAGGGCAATAACTCTGTAATAAGTCAAGATGGAGTTATGGTCCTTGTGCACTGCACTTCCTCTCCATGTGCTTGATCATTGCATGAAGTTGTATTGAATTCCAATAATGCAACGGACCGCTGGACCGACCGACCGACCGACCAACCGACCGACCGACCACCGGGTGACTCCTATATACCCCCCCAAACTTCGTTTCGGGGGTATAATGAAATATAAGCTGACAAATCAATCAATTATGCATGAGAGGTGACTACAAGATCTACATTTATTAATAATAGGACAACTAGTAAAAATATTGAAATTGATGATGTGAACTATACTGAATATATTCCAGCCAAGTTCTGTGAATGTTACTTAACACTAATCCTAAATATGAATCATATCTATTATAAATAAGATTTTCTTATGATGGACAATGTACACCTAACAAAGTGTTGATAAGACAATGTCTACATAATATAGCATACATTTTTGAGCATGTTTGATACATGATTGTAGTTGATCTCTGTATGTATTAACTTCATGACAATCTAAATATGTATGGTGTGAAAGACACATCACTAATACCTACACAACATTTAACCCTTTCCCTCATATAGACTCATTTTGACACACTCAGTAGGTACCACATAAAGCCTGATCTGCAGAAAACCACAGTTAAACCTTACCAAATTTAATTATAATGTCCTCATTTCCAGACCACTGAGGAGCAGCGAACAACATAAAACCTGATCAGCCTGCAAGTTACTCGCAGGCTGATCTGGTTTTATGTTGTTCGCATAGGTCTTTTCATGGTTTCCTCTATGAGGGAAAGGGTTAAATGGAGACATGAAAAATAGATTATCAATTCAGATATTGTTTTACAATAATTTACATTTTCAGGATGATTTGATGCAGATATCCAAATATTCGACACAAATGGATCTAAATCTGTCAAATTTATGAGCACCTATTCTTTGATACCAGTCTGTTTAGACTTTATTCTATATTCTCTTTTTTCAGTCAAAACTGTCCATTCTGTTTAATAGGGAAAGTAGCTGTCCATATATTATTCAAGTGAAAAAGCTTTCAAAATGTTGTACATATCTGGACAGTAATCAGAAATGGACCAGTTTAAGCAAAACTGAAACCATCTGTATAAAGATATTTTCTTAAAGGTACATGTTCCATCAATTTGGCACAAGTACCAAGCAATAAAAGTTTCCTTAAATCAATTTCAGTGCATAAAAGAAGGCAACATATCATGACTGTTGCAATATCAGTCCTTGTTCTAATAAACAATTTTATACAATGATGGTAAGCATGTTAAAGATTCGTGATCTCTGTCTGTGAAAGATTATTAGCATTTCTGAAGGATAAAGCCATCAGCAACAGACTGAAAGATTGCATCCCTTTTGTATCTAATGTCATATTCCTATTACCAAATGGACAAACTGTGACTCAAATAACGTCACAGAACAAACACCTAGCCAAAACGGGTTAATTGGTATAGAACACAGTCATAAGAACCTATTTTAATACAAGGAGTGTTTGAACACTTTTGCGAACACAATGTTTACTGGAATACCATGAGAATTACATGTATAAAATAGTACAAACTGGTTCACAACACATCGCTGTATTATGTGTATAAATATAACCGGTTCCTTTACAATTTATATTGCTTTCAGGTGTATTCATATACACTGTGTTGTTGAAAATGGTTAAAAATGAATAGAAAAAGTCACCGAAATTGGGGGTTATATAAAAGCCCGCTGTAAGTTGGGAATGAACGTCAAAAATATACAATGTCATGATGAGATAATATTGTGCTGTTGATGGGGATAAACGAATGTCATTTTCCACAGTTTATAGGTGGTTTTACTAACCTCTGTTCTGGTCACAAATCAGTCAAATATACCCCTTGCTCAGGAGAACCTAGGTCAGCAGTTACCAAATCAAACATCAATAAAATCAAGTCAATCATTGAGAAAGATTCACATTTCACTGTCAGACAGCTAGCAGAAATGACAAAATTGGGTTTAGCATCAGTTCACTTCATTCTGAAGAAAATTCTCAAGGTAAGGAAAATACATTTAGTCACTTATGAGCAGAAAGGTACAAGGGTACAAATGGCTAAGAAATTAATGAAGAAGTACCCAAAATATCAGAAAAAGGATTTGATAGTCTCATATTGCCTGATGAGACATGGGTCTATTTTTATGAGCCTAAGAGGAATGTTGACAACAAGATATGGGCTTTTAAACTTGCAATAAGTCCCAGTATTGCTAAACAAACATTGACAGAAATAGTGGACCAATCCTGCAAATTGCTGTTCCTAAAGGTAGGGGTGTGTCAGGAAGCTTCTATAAGAATGTGGTTCTGAAAAAAGTGCAAACAAAAATGAGGAAAATATTTTCTTTAACAGGCCTCCAGCATGTTCATATGTTACATGACAATGCTCCAGCCCACAAATCATCAACTGTAAACCAGTTTAGAAGTCGGAAAAAGTCAATGTATTACCACATCCTTCATACAGCCTATGTGATTTTTTTCCTCTTTCCGAAATTGAAAAAGCACTGATTTAATGTTAGAAGATACAGATCCAGAAATGCGCTGGGATCTGCAGTTCACCAGTTTCTGCTTTTAAGTGTTACCCAAAGAGGAAAATGAAAATTGTTTAAAAAAGTGGATTGTGTTCTAGTTAAAGGGCAATATTTTGAGGGTACCTAGACAAAATGTTATCAAATTTTGATCAGCGTTTCTGGGAAAACAGGTCATTTTCAACAGATTTTGAACACTCCTCCTATACTTTAAAGAGTGAGACTAAAAAAGCTTTCATAGATAAAAAGATCTTATTTACCGGTATATTATCATATTTGACTAAGTAGGGTAATGACTGAGGTAGGGAAGTAACACAGACTTACTAGCTGCTAATTAACCCTTTCCCTCATAGAGGAAACCATGAAAAGACCTATGCGAACAACATAAAACCAGATCAGCCTGCGAGTAACTCGCAGGCTGATCAGGTTTTATGCTGTTCGCTGCTCCTCAGTGGTCTGGAAATGAGGATTTTGTATTTAAATTTGGTAAGGTTTAACTGCGGTTTTCTGCAGATCAGGCTTAATGTGGTACCTATTGAGTGCGTCAAAATGTGTCTATATGAGGGAAAGGGTTAAGGTACAGAAACTGTTGTAAGGTGGCTTGGCCTCCATGTATGTACATTCACCTGCAATCTGTATAATAAGTGGTTGATGTGCTGGGTTACCGTTGCTATGACAATATCTCATTACAGGTAGAGCAAGACACCAAGAGGCTGCACAGAGGCAGGTGTGGCATGTTCAGTGAACCTACAGTCCCTTACAGAGTGGTTTGACCTCTGTAATATCAAAGTGTAAGGAATGCAAGCAGGGTACCAACTCATAACTGTTAACTACCATGAGCTAATGGTCCCTTTATTAAACTCACGGAAGGTAGAACCATCAACCTACCACATGCCACACAGACACCCAAACTAAAGAGTTATAACTATTTATAGACTAATGTACTGAAAATACCAGCTGTCAGTAAGACAGTGCGCTCGACTATTCTAATACTTGTCAATATAGAAAAATATTGCAGTAAAAGGCAAAATAAGAATCACTGTATTATCAAAAAGTAAACAAAGGATATAAACATGTATTCCAAGTTTTAAGGCAATATCTCAAAGGGTTCAGTGAAAAAGTGAGCAAGGATAAAAAAATAAACTGAGATTCTAAGTCAGAAATGGGGAATTATTTAGTAAAAATCCATGAAAGAGTTATGTACTCTTCCCTACATGTGAAAGGAAGAGGTCATGAACAAGCACTCAAAGTTTTAAAGCAACACCTTTAAGGGTTCTGAGGAAAACTCTGGTGGTCCGAAAAAATCTGGTCAAAATCCAAGACAGAGTTTTCCCCTCTTACCTTCAGGTAATGGTGGTGGTCATATACAAGTATTCCAAGTTTCAAAACAATACCTTGAGGGGTTCAGAGAAAAAGTGAGGTGGTATGGAAATTTTAACCAAGATTCTAAGTCAAAAAAGGGGCATTATTTGGTCAAAATCCATGACAGAGTTTTTCTCTCTTGTCTTCAGGTTGGGATGGTGGTCATATACAAGTATTCGAAGTTTCAAAACAATACCTTGAGGGGTTAAGTGAAAAAGTGAAGTGGTATGGAAAACTTAACCGAGATTCTAAGTTGAAAAAGGGGCATAATTTGGTCAAAATCCATGACAGAGTTATCCCCTCTTGCCTACAGGTTGGGGTGGTGGTCATATATAAGTATTCCAAGTTTTAAAACAATACCTTAAGGGGTTCAGTAATTAAGTTAGGTGGTACAAAAAACTTAACAATACCTTGTCTGGTAATACCTAGCTCAGGTGAGTAGAATAAGCCCTTATACCAAGCTAAAAATGTAACTGAATAAAATGTATGCATGTATTGTAGAATTACACATATTAATAAACTAAGTCTTGTACTGAATAAAATATATGCTTGCATTTATAAATGTGACTTTTACTGAATAAAATGTATGCTTGTATTATAGGGACTTCTATTAATATATATAACTTGTATTGAATGTAACTTATGCTTGTTTTGTACAGTGACAGCTATTTGAAAATGTGACTAATTTGCACTTGAATGAAAATCCTTCTTACAACAGAATTAAGGCGATACCGGTATATATTTCTCCAATAAAGGCAATTGGACAGTTCCTAAACTGTCAATCAACTATATTTATATTTACAGGCTTATCCAACCAGTGTAAGTGGGAAGGATGTGGTGAACGGTTGACCTAGTTTACACAAGAGATCATGTGCTTTTTGTTTGTGATACTCTTTGTGAATAATAGACCTTAGGGTATGAATAGAAACTGTCTAAATATCAAAAGAGAGAGGTGAGAACCGTCCATGACACAGAGACTGAGTGTTAATGGACATGAAGGTTTCACAAGAATTCATAACGTGATTGAGATAACTGTAGTAGCTGGTTCCCAGTGCTTTAATGCATCATCCCCAACAACATGCAAATGGCAAAATATATGTTTTTCACTGTCTAAGTTTGACCAATAAGTTAACATCAAAAGTTGTGAATTCCATTCTTGACCCTTACAGCATTTAATGTTGAAAAAACATATTTTTGTACCAATTATGTTAACGAGAAAGGGCCATATTAGGCGATGAATGACATAAATTTTGGTACCAAATTTGTATATGTTAATTTAAATTTGAATAATATTGTTTAACATAATTGCACAATTCCTTTTTATACATCAGTTTATTAACCCTTTCCCTCATAGAGGAAACCATGAAAAGAGGTTTTATGCTGTTCGCTGCTCCTCAGTGGTCTGAAAATGAGGACTTTATAATTAAATTTGGTACGGTTTAACTGTGGTTTTCTACAGATCAGGCTTTATGTGGTACCTATTGAGTGCATCAAAATGAGTCTATATGAGAGAAAGGGTTAAACACATTGAAAAGGAAAGTTTCCTTTTTTTGTTCAAAATAGATCGGCATAATTAGCAAGTGGTGCAACCTGTACCATTATTGTAAAACCGGACATGTCTAGCAATTAATGTTTTCAGCAAAATGTATGTTATTCATTGCCTATTTATCACCAACTTCTCTAGTAGTACCAAAGAAATAGTCTTAATATAACTTTTACATTAAAACTTTGGTCTTTTTCTGTCAACAAAACAAACGCAGAAAATATCCTCCACAAAAAGAGAAGGAAAAAAAATCCTTATTTCTCTTGTATTCTAAATCACATACATTTATTTTGTGGCAAGACATAATTATTATTTTTAAAATTAAGGAAAGAAATATGAATCTGTTAATAATATTTGTTAAACTGAGAGAACTATAGGATGGTACGATATATCTGGACGATAGTGTCCGATTGGTTCTCAGTCTGACTAGATTTAACCAGTTTAACTGGTTCCAACAGGTTGCGAGTGGTTCCCCATCCAGTTTGTTCTATGCGTGAGGATGGTCACAGATATAAAGACTGTATTAGGGAGTGCCACATCTACAGAAAGACTGAACCTTATGAAAAATATCCCTATTAACAGGGTTATCCTCAAAAATACTTGATAAACTTAAATATCAGTTTTCAAAGTCAGGGGGAATGTGAGGCATAAATAGAACAAAATGCAAGATAAATGTACTGGTATAGAACAGGTAGTCATGATGTTAGACTAAATGTTCTGTGATCATGCAAATACTATTTGTAATGTCTGTATATAGAGCAAACAAGAACTGTCAGAGGACAGCATGCTCGACTATTCAAAATGCTTGTTGGTAAATCAAATGAAATCTATTTCAATTCTTGCCCTTCACACACCCTGTACATAATAATAGTCAAAAATGATATACCTTGATAGTCTGATACCCCTTAATATTTTTATGATGTCTAAAATCAATCCCATGCCTAGTTACTGTGACATAAGCACAATAACACTGTGCATGCAAAACTTTAACCAAAACTCCAAGTTAGAAAAGGGCCATAATTTGCATATAATTCAGTCCAAAAGTTAGCCTCCTTAGTTTTCTGATGCACCTGAAGACACTCCTTAACTTTCTAGTCAATTCCTTAAGCAATTTCTGAGATATAAGCTGGATAGTAGCATGAATGCAAAATTTAAACAAATTTAAAATTTTTAAAAAAATTTACCCAAAATTTAATTAAAAAAGGGGCCAACATAAAAAGTTACCTTGATAGTGTGATACTCCTAAACATTAAAGATGTTTAAAATCAATCGCATGCCTGAATACTGAGATATTAGCATGAAAGTAACTTACATGCATAACTTTTACCAAAATTTCTAAGTTTAAAAGGGCCATAATTTGTAACATATTCAATCAAGAGTTGTCTACCATGAAAGTATGATACCCCTAAACATATTAAAGATGTTTCAAATCAATCGCATGCCTGGATACTGAGATATTAGCATGAAAGTACCTTGCATGCAAAACTTTTACCAAAATTTCTAAGTATAAAAGGGGCCATAATTTGTAACATATTCTATGAAGAGTTATATACCATGAAAGTATGATACCCCTAAACATATTAAAGATGTTTCAAATCAATCCCATGCCTGGATACTGAGATATAAGCATGAGAGTATCTTGCATGCAAAACTTTAACCAAAATTTCTAAGTTAAAAAGGGGCCATAATTTGTAATATATTCCATCAAGAGTTTTCTTACTTGGTTGTCTGATGCCCCTTAACATATTCATAAACTTTCAAGTCAATACCATAAATGGTTATTGAGATACAAACTAGATAGTAGCTTGCACGCAAAACTTTAACCAAATTTTCTATTGCATGCAAAACTTTAACCAAAATTTCTATGTTAAAAAAGGGGCCATAATTCATATTAAATTCAGTCAAGAGTTATCTACCTTGGTTGTCTGATGCCTCTGAACATATTTATAAACTTTCAAGTCAATACCATAAACGGTTATTGAGATATAAGGTTGATAGTAACTTGCATGCAAAACTTTAACCAAAAGCTGCAACGCCAACGCCGACGCAAGGGCGACTACAATAGCTCTCATATTCTTCTAACAGTCGAGCTAAAAAGGTATATCGGGGTATCAAAGAGTGGACTCCATGAAAACCTTGAGACCTTATTAACTTAAATATCTACACAGAAATATAGAAAGGAAAGAAAGTTTTATATATCCAAGAGCATACCAGTGCCCGTTCTAATGACTTAGGTATGTCAAAGCTTGGGATCAAACCCAAACCCCATAATAACACAGTGGCTGCTCTAAACCACTTGGCCACCAGGGCAGGTAGAGTACAAATTGATTTCTATTTTAAGTTGTGTAATGGAACGGTAATCAAGAGATAAATAATTAGTGCTCATTTATGTCCAGTAACAAGTAGATTAAAGGGCCATTCATTCTCAAAGCCTCAGGTAGTAATTTCACCTTCAAGTTAGTGTTCATTTTCATTTACCTCTCTTCAATATTTACTCAAAATTCCTCACTTACAGATTATCATGTTACTTTCATCAAGCAATTTTCCTTAAAAGTTTTGGAAAATTCATCTCCCAAGAAGAAAATTACCTTTAAAGTTCACCAAATGTAATCAAATACTCAGAAATGTGCCATTATGTCTCACAGGAGGCATAATCATGACATTTATATAATGTTCATGTGAAAAAAACAAACTGCAAGTTTCTTGGACTACTGTAAAATCATTACTTTTTGTTAACATTGAATTTCATTGAATCTGTTATAAAGTCAATTTGCTGGTACACACATACATGGATTCATTGTCTAGAAATCATGAGGTATATTAAATTTAACTTTTTTGTGGTTTAAGTTAAAAATACGTGTGTGATATCATTACTTTTGAACGTAAATGTGTAAATTATTACCAAAAAAGCAGAGCTGAAATACTTTTTCCCCAAAAATGATGACAAGAGCAACTCCTGCCCTGAGTCTGTTAGCCAAATTGAGTCAGATTAATAGAAAATAAACTTAAGAAGTAAAGGGTTAACCAGACTAAGACATAACCATAAATTATGACTGATTAAAATTACATTATAACCGCAGCTCCACCACAGTTTTTAACCCTTTCCCTCATATAGACTCATTTTGACACACTCAATAGGTATCACATAAAGCCTGATCTGCAGAAAGCCAAACTCAAACCTTACCAAATTTAATTGTAAAATCCTCATTACCAGACCACTGAGGAGCAGCGAACAGCATAAAACTTGATCAGCCTGCGAGTCACTCGCAGGTTGATTTGGTTTTATGCTGTTCGCATAGGTCTTTTCATGGTATCCTCTATGAGGGAAAGGGTTAAGGCAAATTCTTTTATAAGCTTTGAGGTGATTATTTTGGCCAAATTAAATTTGAATATGATCAACAATTTCAGTAAAGATTAGTCTGCAGCGAGCATAATTAAATTGAATCTAACACATGCCCAGGGTGTCTCCTTCAACAAGGTATCAACATTGTTTATGCAATTATGGTGATCACTTGCATGATATCAAATTCTAATGGTTCATAGCAATTTTCTATGGAGGATATATAAGGAAACTAGCTGACCCCCTGGCAAGCTTAGATTTTCTAATTCTACTGCTTACTCCAGAAAAATCAATGAAGGTTTATATGACTGCGAGGTGCTATCAAGGGAAACAGTGTTAATCTTGTGTTATGTGCAGCAATTAAAATATCATCAAAGCACATGACAATACGCTGAAAGATTGTCGGTAGGATTAACATGCTTAACTAGCTAGCAAACTCCAATGTTTTTAAAAACAGGGTTAATAGGTCATGTGATGCCATATGACATGTTTTCCTGCAACTCTAGTTATAAAATTTTGTAGTAAGTCAGCTGAACTGGCTCTCTGGTTCATGATAATCTGCCAGCAGTCCCTCAGTGCCTTGAGTACTTTGATTTGTTCCATCTAAAGAGGTAGTGACCTGATGTATATAATCGCAATGCATTGATATGCTACAGAGTGCAGAGCAATACAAAACGATAAAAATGGCTGTGGCAATTATGCAAATTAACAATGCCTGCTTTTGATTTACAGCCACGTAAGACTGGCGGTTACCACCACAGTACCAATAACTTAAATAGGGGAGAAAGGTGTGACAGCTGCCAGGTAGCTCAGTGGGTAGTGCATTTGCCCTGTAAGCTAAAGGCCCTGGGTTTGAGTTCCGAGCTGCACATTTTTTTCACCCTGTGAATTTGACGCCCAATCTAGGTCTGTGTCTAATTGCTACCTGTGATGAAATGGGTGCAAAAGTTGAAAATCAAATGGAGATGCTGCATTTGAAATTAATAATCATCTGCCTCTCTTTAAAGATATAAGCCTGGGACTAAATTGAATGTGCCCTTGGAGAGACTATTCAAATAGCTTATAGCCTCCTTAACCTTTTATCCCATCCCTCTTTTCAGTTAAGATGAACAATTTTATGTTAATAAGATTTCTCACCAAACTATGGTTACTACATTTTTAGATGGCGCCAGCTGTCTTTAGTAGCTGCAAACTGAAAACAGGCCTTGCTGACCTTGCTGATTTGAATATTTGACACGGCAAGTTTAACTGTGCTTCTCTGCGCTTAGTTCGGATCCATGCAATGCGATTCTTCACTAACGAATGAAAGTGGCATATGTTATACATACGTTTAAATCATAACCGTAATCGCTTTTCATGTGTTGTTGTTTGTTCATTATTTAGCTCTGGAAACATCCATTTTAAGCGTGAACAATATATCCGTGATATTTATAAATCAGAACAGCAACCCATTTTACATACATGAAGATTTATTCCTGTAAAAAGAAAAAAAAAGTAGCACTTTGCAAGTTCGCATGTCTGTAATTAATCTAAAGTAGTTCACATGTAATTTTGCATTTCTTAACTTTGAAATAGAAAGGCAAACAACAATCAAATCCCTTGTCATTTTCTACACTTACGTCACAACAGACAGAGTGAACATCAGGTTCAAAGGAATGACCTACTTAGGCTTTTGACTTATAAATAAAGTCAAGTTCATGACCCTAACTCCGGATTGTTATGTAACAAACAAAGAGCGAATTTGACTGTCTTACTAGTCACTATAGTTGCAGTCAAACTTGCTCTAACAACCAAGCCCAGTGTTCTTGAAAATACTTAAGTATGATCTCAGGCTCAAACTTGAGCATCATACTCAAATCCCTTTAAATGAAACTAATGAGCAAAGTTTAAGTCTGAGTATGAAAAACATACTTAATTATCATTTTTTTATATGAATTTTAAGCAACTTTTTGTTTTAAACAACCTTCCATATCCTGCACAAAGTATTTACTCTCTATTTTTCATTTATTAATCAATATTTTCTTTATGCAACTAGTGACTGCTTATTATAAGTGTGGATCAACTAAAATGAACACAAATTCAGAGACCACGGGCCTAACCATTTGCTGAAAGATACTATGAAGCAATAAGATTTAAACAATTTATTTACAAGGATAATTTTACCTGCCAACTGTCAGGCACATTGTTTTTAACATAGATTTGTTCACACATAATCTATAAATATGTTAGTGATTAACAACATTTACAGAATTCTTAAGGCAAGGCCTCCTTAAACAAACAGGAGCTGTCCGTAAGACAGCATGCTCAACTATTTGAATGCTTGTCAATAAGAATAAATATTGCAATTAAAGGCAAAATGAGAATTTCTGTATTACTAAAATAAACCCAAGAGCAATAAACATGTGCTCAAAGTTTTAAAGCAATATCTCAAAGAGTTTAGTGAAAAAGTGAGTTAGTGCAAAAAGATTAATCAAGTCAGAAAAGGGGAATGATTACGTCAATATCCAAGACAGAGTTATGTACACTTCACATGTAAAAATAGGGGTGATGGTCATAAACAGGTATTCAAAGTTTCAAAGCAATACCTCAAACAGTTAAGTGAAAAAATGAGGTGGTGTGAAAACCTTAACTGAGATTCTAAATAAAAAAGGGGCATAACTATTTTAAAATTCATGACAGAGCCTGCCCCCCAACACAGGTATGCAATTTCATATGTGAATTATGAGGGACATCCATGGAAAGAAATTGTAGATTATAGCAATGTTAAACAAAAGTTCTAACATTTTTTCTAAGTCCAAAAAGGCCCATAAATATGCAAAAATATTTGGAAGAGTTACTGTTCCTATTTCTACTTGAAGTTTGAGGAACACCGATCGAGTAAAAGTGGAGATAATGGCAATGTTAATCATAACTTTTACATTTTTTCTAAGATCAAAAAGGGCCATTAAAATGAAAAAAAAAAATTGGAAGAGTTACTGTCTTTGTTTCTACTAGTTGGTCTGATGGTGATCAAGGCATGTGTGAAGTTTGAGAGACATCCAATGAGTAAAAAGATAATGGCAATGTTAAACAAAAGTTTAACTTTTTTGCTAAGTCCAAAATGGGCCATAAGTATGCAAAATAATTTGGAAGAGTTACTGTTCCTGATTCTACTGGCTGGTCTGATGATGATAGACACATGTGTGAAGTTTGAGGGACATCCATTAACCCTTTCCCTCATAGAGGAAACCATGAAAAGACCTATGCGAACAGCATAAAACCAGATCAGCCTGCGAGTAACTCAAAAAAAAATTCAAAACTATTTTATCAAGATGCTTTGAAGATATTTATCTATATCATCATTTTTACATATCATCATTTTTACAATGTCATAAAATTCAAAAGTTAGATATTTTATTCAAGTCGTTAATTGAATAGACAACTTTTCCACAGACGATCACTTTAAATAGCTTTGACTGAATAAAGAAGCAGATCAAATTTTGCATCAAACCCTTAAATTGTTTTTCATAAAAATATTAAGTACAATACCATTTCTGATATATACATATATCCACGTACCATACATCAGATTCATTGTGTCAAATAATTACTGCTAGCTTGCTTAAAATCTAGAACCATTCAACAAACAGGGATGTCTTTGCAATTCTAATTAAATTTGTAGCAGTTTGCTTAGGAGATAAAACTTAAAAATTCATATCCTCATTAAAAGTAATTATCATTTTCCCTTCAAAGTAGAAAAATAATCTTGCACCCAACCTTTACTTAGCAAAGAAAATTCACCTGACCTAATTTGATTTTTTTTTTTTTTTTTTTTTTCAGATTTCTTGCCTAATCTATCTTCATTGCAAAAGAGTCTGCATGAAAATTAACTTTACTGACATCAACTGAATTAGGGAATGAAATTTGCTTTTGCAGAAATTCCCAGAAGTCAATTCAATCATCTTCAAAGCTTCAAGCTAAAAATAAAACTTTGATAAATTTTGCCAACTGCAGCAAAATTCTCTTTCTTTTTCTAAATGTCTAATGATAATATATTGTAAGGTTTGGGAAAGCAATTGTCAGGAGAACTTGATTCACACACAGTGTCTAACCAGCATACTGACAGCATAATAATAGCAAGGACAGATCCATGTGGTGACCATTTAACCTGATTTCAATAGAACTTACCCACAAACATTGCCATGTGTTCTTGTTGTAAAAATATAACCAATCCTTTGTTAATCACACAAATTCAAAAGGTTAGGAATCTATCCATTTCCACCTGGTCAGTCCTAAATCAGGAAACTGTTGTTTTACTGAAATGTACATTAATGCAGTATTTCAGTCACAATGTAACATGCAGCTAATTACAGCTGGAGGAAGGCCCTGAGTGTACATGGAGCACCTTTGTACTCAGGTGAGTTTAAATTTAGTATAAACTCTATATCTGCTATCATGATGGTACAAATTAAAATTGCATTTTTTTAGGTCTTCATAACAGCATTTAAGTCATAACAAGAGGGCCAAGATGGCCTTGAAGATGCTCACCTGAGAAACATTGTCTTGACTGCCTGAACAAGTTACCATATCATAGCATATTTGTACTATATACATAAGCCATGCAGAAATACAGTAAGGTCATTTCAATTCCACTAATAAAACAGTACATGTGGTCAAAAAATGAATGTTGCAGCATAAAAAATCCTAAGTAATATTAAAAGAGCCATAACTCCTGACCTAATCACCTGATACCTGCCATAATCAAGCTTGGCCCAGAGATTATGGCAATAAACATTGTCATAAGATGACTGTTTAAAAAATGAAGCTGTTAGAGTGCAAACGTTTTTTTTTACAACTGGGGGATGCGGCCCTAGCCTTTCATTGGGGAAAAATAGCACGCGAAAAGCAATTTTGGGGGATATTTTTTCTTAGGGGGAATTGACAATTATGCATAATAACCACATAATTTTATTATGTGATTATCAAGTTCAATAAAATAAGTTCAAGCACCTACTTTTTGTTGTAAACTGATTTTTGATTGATGCATTCATATCATTGTATATTAATAATAAATGTTTAAATTTATAAAATAAATATGTAGTGAATTTGGTAACTGATGATTAATTTTTTATAAATAAATTTACCCAAACATTTAAAGAAAATGAAAAATGAAAAAATTCATTGGACAAACCATAATTTTAAACACTAAGTTATTTTAAAATTGGCTAAATAACTGCATAAATAGTAAATAAAATTTAGTTATTTATTAGTTAGGACTAAAGTCGAGGCTTACGCAGTACATGTCTTGAGACTTGTACAAATATTGATTTATAACAAAGTTGGTTGGGAGACCGAAAGTGCTCATCATATAGCCTCTTTACAGGAAACTTACGCAGACTGGAAGGATGCTTTAATTGTGGCCGCCGCCCGTATTCCTTTTTTTGGAGGGGGTTTCAGTTTTTTCTATAGCTTTTCAAGTTGTGTGACATTTTGTTGTAATAACATTTGCTTACGTCTTTTGCCGAAGGAAAACGAAGTTCACTCGAACATTCTATGTTTTCAATATCGTTCAGCTCCGAAGCAGAATCGGGTGTTTTCGTGTGTTGACGATCGATGATCTGTTGGATCCGATAATACCCAAAATTAATATCATTAAATAAATGTTGTAAAATGGTATCGTAAAGCGTCAATACTGAACTGCTACAGTTATCTCCCTTGCTGTTTTTGTTTACATTTTAGTTAACCAATTTCAGATGGGAATTTTTCGGACTTTGGGGGAATTTTCAGACTTCGGTGGGGGAAAAATGTAGGCTCCATGGCTGGGGGACGTAGCCAATGTTCGGCTACAGCTATATTTTAAAAAATAAACCTGGCAATTAAGGAAGTGACATCTTGATTTTTTTAATATTTAAAGGGGCATAACACCTTACCTAATTGGACAATATCAGCCATAATCAAACCTGGCATAGAAATTATGGCAATAAACATTGTCATAAAGTTTGAAGATGATTGTTTAGGAAATGTATCTACTAGTGTGCAAACAAACTAACTGTGGAAGATGGACGGAAGACTGACATTCATTGATCCTAATAGCTCATCCTTAGCACATGTTCTCAGGTGAGCTAAAAACATAAGATAAGGAAACACCAGGTGCATAGAGGCACCTGGGTATAAAACAGCAAACTGCTTGCATGAGTGTGAGGATGTCAGAACACATTAACCCTTTCCCTCATATAGACTCATTTTGACGCACTCAATAGGTACCACATAAAGCCTGATCTGCAGAAAACCAAACTCAAACCTTACCAAATTTAATTGTAAAAAACTCATTTCCAGACTACTGAGGAGCAGCGAACAGCATAAAACCTGATCAGCCTGCGAGTTACTCGCAGGCTGATCTGGTTTTATGCTGTTCGCATAGGTCTTTTCATGGTTTCCTCCATGAGGGAAAGGGTTAAAAAACTTGACTTGACCAACAAGTAAATGTTCCAACTCAAATTCCATGGGAACTAAGGTTTCAAACACAAACAGAAACTTCTTATTTGTTGCACACATTTTAAACAAAACGTTTTTAATTAAGAGAAAACAGGAATTGGTGCATTAAAGCAATTGCTCTCTTCTTTTTTAACATTCTAGAATTATGTACTCCTTTCTTCTAAAACTTTTTTATCTGCAAGTTTTGATCACTAACTGATTGGAACTTAAAATGCAGCTTTCAACTTTTGTTTGCTGTATGGCATCTGCCACATGCTGATTTGTCCGAAGAAATACTTTCATATATTTTTCATTATTCATGAATATCTGCATGATAAACAGGTGGTAATACACTGTATAACCCAATGAAGATAACATACATGTATACACCTCTATATACAAGAACAACAACAACACTGATCTGCACTGCACCGGAACATTAAAAGACCACTGACGATAAGGAAGGGCAGGAATGGCACTTAAAGGAAAAAACCTTTGTCTTAAAATACTGTGCTCAAAGAGGCCTATTCTTGTATTAATATCTTTTTCATCAAAATTTTTTCGATACTAAACTACGCTCAAATGGCAAAATGTATTGCTTTAATGACTTTCATTTATTGTGCAGAAATGTAATTTCTACCTAAAGTAACAATAACCTTTGTCCAAACATATCATCAAACCAAGTCCTAACCTTGCTTCAAATTAAAGATATTGCATGGATACTGGCATTTGACGCCAGCCCACATGTTGTTTGATGATATCATTTTGTTTTTGTGTCACCTGCTGTAAGCAGAGGTAACATATATAATTATAGGGATCACTTTTCCGCGTCTGCCCCTCCATCTGTCCATCAAACATGTCTTCTAAAGAACACACTTGTTATTTATAGTAATTAAGACTTTCAAATGAACAATGTTAATTTTTTTTTTTGGTTTATAACACATCTTTACATTTAGATGCGATATACATGAATTACTACTTATGTGTGTAAAATGATGGACAAAATTACTAGTGCAGCTGTTCCTTCTGTAAAAGGAGTCACCCTTGTTTTTAAACAAAAGAGACATTGTGGCCCTAAGTACCATCAGCATACAAAAGGACACACACCAGTAAAGGTCATTAGACCTTGTGACCCCCTAACATCAGCCAGATTGAAGGCCCCATTCTTCCTTAAGTGATGCTTGCATTGGGATCATCTCTCTTTCAGCAAATTTGTAACACAAGCTTTTCTTTTTTTGGCAACCTTTTCTAAGAACTACCAAAGGATATCCATGCCATATTTCATGGATCCCTGCCCAGTGGATATTTAAAGTAAATTAGTTTCTGATACACTGCAGACAGGATTGGGTGTACACTTTCAGTATGTTTCGCTCAGTTGAGCTTAGAAGGAAGATTTTATGCTCTAATCAGCTTGTCTTTAAAAGTATGTTCAATTTCCACTTCATGTACTTTTTAATCATGGAAAATGTGGGTTTCAAAGAGAAAGGCTAAGCCTCTGAATTGAATTTTTCATCTGAATGACACTTTAACTTAAATTTATGCAAGTTTAATCAATCTGTAATATTAAACTGAGAAGCCAAATGGGAAATTCTAAAGCTGGAATTAAATACCTGTAACCTTCTGCACAACTCTAATACATCTGCCATTCTCTGAAATGGTGGCAGAAAATTAAATTTTTCAAAACTTCTAGCATTTGAGCAAGCTGAAAGAAGCGAGAAGAAATTTGTCTATTGTATTAAGGAAATCATAGGAGAGAGTTTAAAGCTTCCATAACATTAACACTGAAATGGGGAATATAAAATATGTCACTCTATACACATCAAAAGAAAGTACAAAGACATGAACATATACTGACAGGCAAAAGAAATGCCCCAACGGAATTTGGCGTTATTTTCCTCATACCTATTGAAATTTTAGTGAAATGTAGTCTGTATACATGTACATTGACCGACAATCATGGCAAAGAAAAAATCGTGCGCTTCTATTCAGCCCGATGTCCATTTCCGGTGGCTGCTCATGATTTCCACGTGCACCTCATGTTTGTTTACTACGTGGTGAAATCAATCACATTTTACACAGTTACATGTGCTAGTCGATAGACAATCACAATTTCAGAGATTTTCTGATTAAACATTCGTATTTAAGAATGCCAATGCTAAATTCTGAAGAGAGAGCTCGCGTTTTGGCCATGCTCAAATGCGGGGGAACGCAAGAACAAGTCGCCAGACGTTTTAACGTCTCGCGTTCGACGATTCGGCGTCTTGTTCGACGTGTTAGAGTTACAGGAACGTTTGCCGATCGGCCACGTTCAGGAAGACCTCGTGTGATGTCTGTAAGACAAGATAATTTCATACGTCAACGTCATTTGCGTGACAGGCTTGTGACGGCGGAATCGACGTCGCGTTTAGTAGTCGGTAACTGTGGTCGCCCATTAAGTCGTTATACGGTTAGAAGACGACACGACTGAGGGAACACGGGATTACCTGCCGTAGACCCTACCGTGGTTTAGTTCTAACTTTACGCCACCATCACCAATGTCTGATCTGGGCCCGCAACCATCGGGGTCAGCATTAGCAGAACGTGGTGTTCAATGACGAGTCGTGTTTCAACTTATGGAACGCCGATGGGCGTATCCGTGTTTTCAGGCGACGTCACGAACGCTACGTTGACAATTGCGTTGTCGAGAACATGGAATGGGGCGTTTCTTTTGCCCGTCAGTATATTTTATAAACAGTAGGGCCTTGGTAAGTTGAAAATACATGCACTTCTCCCAAAGGACAGGGAAGGAGGGGGGGTGATTGAAAAAGTGTGATGGACAATCATGATGGAAAAAGTGTGACAGACAAGCATAATGGAAAAAGTGTGATGAACAAGCATGACGGAAAAAGTGTGACGGACAGTCAGAGGGATGGACAGACATGACAATCCAACTACTCAGCCACTGGGACCGGTTTCTTAAAGAGTGCACAACTTCACATGCTTTGTCTGTTGGTGATCAATCCTTTAAACTCTGACCCCGTTATTCAAGGGCCATAACTCAACATATATTTGGTGAAAAAGCAAAATATAACTATGGTGTCTAACTTTGCATGCTGGTGAACATTCCTGTAAAGTTTTGTGACCTGGCAAGTCAGCCAAGGCCTATAACTCTACTTATATTTGGTGAACCACTATCAAAAGCCTAGGTTTTCAACATTGCTCATACAGTTAATGAGTTAAGGCTAAAAAATAATAGAGTGGACAGAAAGATTGATAGACAACACCAAAACAATATCCAGCTCCTGAACCTTTGGTTAGGCAGAAGATAAAAAAGGTAGGGTCCAAACTTTAGGTTTTTCTTACTTTCACTGCATTACCAGGGCTTGCTTAAACACACTCTAAAGATAATAGCTGGATCTTCTCAATTGTAATGTATGTGAAGGTCACATCTGGATATCTATATATAGAAGTATGCATAGAATTGTATGTAAAAAATGAAAGAACAAAAAATATTTCCAAACATAGTTGAAAACTGACATGGAAATTATTATACTAGGATTTACAATTATCTAAACAAATCATCACATCTTTACAAAAGCCATGGTGTAAGACAAGGTTTAAGGTCATGTGCATTTGATGACCAAAGTTTGTACAGGTGGGAATTGTTATGTTGACACCATCAGCCTCCACATAGATGATTTGATAACATACTTTGAAATCCAGACATTTCTGTCAAAATATAGAGAAATAAGAAACATGTCAAATGATGCAAAACCAGGAAAGCAAAACTATTTTAAGTAAAAGTGACCTTGACCTTCACTATATCAACCTAAAATTCAATCCCAATCTTCATCTTCCCATGAGGTATCTACCTACCAAGTATGAAAATTGCATCTCTATCTTAACAGGAACTATTCGACACCTGCCCGCTTAACGACGTACCCCGTTCTAATAACCAGGATTTTCATTTAATGCCTTGAAATCTATCTGATAAAGTATGTAAATATACAATTACCCAACCAACGATTTCATTATCATTGACCAATTTCAATGAAGATGCAGTGAAAAATGACTCTGTCAACTTCAACAAAGGTTCAATAAAAAATTCTCCAGTGCACATGTTTATGTCCTGAATAATATATCCATGAAGTTTCAAGTCTGTAGTAAAAATTTTTAAGCAAAACCATATTTTCCAAAAACAAAGGCCCGTAACTCTGTTACTTAAACGGTGGTTCATGAAAATACCTAGGTGTGCATGTACATGTCCTGAATAATATATCCTTTCAGTTTCAAGTCTGTAGTACAAATATTTTCAGAGTTAAATGCGTCACAAGAATAAATTTAATACTTTTTTTTTTTTAAAAACAAAGGCCCATAACTCTATCAACTTCAATGACATTTTAATGGAAATACCCAGGTGCGCAAGTTCATATCCTGAATAATATATCAATGAAGTTTCAAGTCTGTGGTACAAATACTTTCAGAGTTACGCTTGACACAATGTTTCGGGACGGACGGATTGACAAAGACAAATCTATTTTCCCCACCCCCATTTTTGTTGGGGCATAAAAAAATTACGACCATGCAAGTTTTATGATATTCAGATAAAAATGTGGCGTCTAAGATGTTAACAATTCTAAGATTTGCCCTGGTGACCTATATTAGACACCAAATGACCTAATATCCAGCTAATTTTGAGATTTCATGTAGACAAACATTCAGTTCAAATTTGTTACAGAATGGGCCAAAAATAGCTCTACAGAGTCAGCAACTGTTGATGCTGGACCCACAAGTGCTCCGGTGAGCCAAAAATCCAAGTCATCCTACCAAGGTTTAGATTAGGTTTAGGTTTAGAGGCTGAGCTAGTGATGATTTCTATTATCACACACAAATTTTACACTATCACAGGTAATGCAAATATAACAGTTTTCATTTTAAATAAAACACTCTACATGATGGGAAAGACAAGATTGAAGAAAGGGTTGTGTATTATAATACTTCAACTGCAAAGTGTTCAATACTGTTACATACCAAAAATTTGAGCCTGTGTTAGGTTAAATATTGCCGTAATTGTCTACTTTACTGTAATTATTCATCATGGCAACTGTTGTAACAAACTTTACAGAAAAATATTAAAAACAATTATTAAGAGGAACAGAATCTGCAGCACACGCGCGTTATTCCCATGTAAAGTGTACATAGGATTTTGGTAGTAGGTCTGCAGGACTATAAATATTTATCTACTTTTAAGTTAAATTTCACCTTAGTAAATTCCCAACCCACAAACTTAAAATGTATTTTCTAACAGAATAAGCTTGGTGACCGATTGTTTTTTAAGCTTTTATTTTATAGTTAAGAACCTACCGTAATCGTTTGAATATAAGCCGCGGTTTCATGCTTAATTTCATCAATCTAAACTGTGCATGCGGCTTATATATGGTATTACAACATAGTTTACTTTTTCCCGAACATAAACCTACCGAGAATCGGTCTTTTGTTTACAAGCGCCGCCATTTTGTGTACTATTCTGCGGATTCGTAGTGATTCAAGGTTACGGCGCATCACATAAAATAAGGGACAGTTTCAATGAAATAAAATACTTTTATAATTAAACGTTTTATATGAAATCATTATAATAAATATTTTTTAATTGTAATTTAGTGTTTTTGTGTTGTTTTTCTTTAATTTTAGTGTACCCATGTCCACAGGGTACACAGGTAAAATGTGTGAGAAAATCCAGCCAATCACAGGCCGATATTCAATGAGGGGAGTTCGAACAGGGGTAGCGCCGGGTGGGATGAGGTGTCACCTTGACACTGTGTACCACAGGTTAATAAATACTAACCTGACACTTACCTGACATATTTGAGAATGTATTGAGATGACACGTTCAACTACGATATAAGCAGGATATATTTTTACAATCGGGTACGGGTTAAGACAACTGTAAATTACGCAGCGTGTAAAAATAATAGGTTACCAAAATGGCCGATCCTGACGATTTGTCTGCGGCTTATATACAGTATTAGGCGTTTTTTAGCTGATTTGGGGACAAAATTTGGGATGCGGCTTATCTACGAATGCGGCTTATATTCAAACGATGACGGTAAATAGTATTTACTGAAGAAATAAAAAAAATAAAATAGAGCATTAGAAAAATAAAAGTTTAAAACAAAAACTGCTGGCTTGTAATTTTTTTCTTTATAGGCCTGTGACCCCCCGTTTTTACTTCATGTTTTAGTAGATCATATAATACTATCATATACAGAAGATCATGAAATTCTGAATGTTTTACAAAAATAATGAAAATGCCATGATCGTCTTTACGTTAGCAGCTTTACCTGCTCATCTGCAATGGCCACTTGAGAAGATACTAAAAATATGAAAAGCTAATGGATGTAAAATGATGGCAATGTTGAGAAGCAAAAGAAAATGCATAGACTACATCAAACTGATTATCTAGGATAAACTACATCAAACTGATTATCTAGGATAAACTACATCAAACTGATTATCTAGGATAAACTACATCAAACTGATTATCTAGGATAAACTACATCAAACTGATTATCTAGGATAAACTACATCAAACTGATTATCTAGGATAAACTACATCAAACTGATTATCTAGGATAAACTACATCAAACTGATTATCTAGGATAAACTACATCAAACTGATTATCTAGGATAAACTACATTAAATTGATTATCTAGGATAAACTACATTAAACTGATTATCTAGGATAAACTACATTAAATTGATTATCTAGGATAAACTACATCAAACTGATTATCTAGGATAAACTACATTAAACTGATTATCTAGGATAAACTACATTAAACTGATTATCTAGGATAAACTACATTAAATTGATTATCTAGGATAAACTACATTAAACTGATTATCTAGGATAAACTACATTAAACTGATTATCTAGGATAAACTACATTAAACTGATTATCTAGGATAAACTACATTAAATTGATTACCTAGGATAAACTACATTAAATGGATTATCTAGGATAAACTACATTAAACTGATTATCTAGGATAAACTACATTAAACTGATTATCTAGGATAAACTACATTAAACTGATTATCTGATAAACTACATTAAACTGATTATCTAGGATAAACTACATTAAACTGATTATTTAGGATAAACTACAGTCGACACTCGTTATCTCCAATTTCATGGGACCAAAAAAAATATTTCGAGATATCCGAAATTTGACCAATCCGAAATGCGGTATTATTGGATTATGAAATCGAAATCTTACCTGTATCGTGCTATTAATATGCTGTCGATCTCTTATGAAGATCTCTTTGTGGAATATATTAATAAATAATAATCCATTAGTAACATTTTTCTTTATTTATTCAATCGTTTCTTGCAATAAATACAGAACGGTAAACAAAATAAACAAATAGGGTTACAACAATAATATGGAGCGAAAACATACGAACTGCATTCTACAAATAAAGAGCACTTATAAACATGCACATTTTTCAAAGCACTTTGCACAACGAAATATCACTGAAAATTACATTCTTACTGTCTATCATTTTTATCGCACACCTCAAAGAACCTTGTGATATCAGTTTGTTTTGTACACAGTTTTCTCAAATTTACGCTCTTAGATGGACAAGTAGGTTCTAGAGGCATTGTGAATTATGACACGGGTTCATTCTACGATGGTATTTAAAGCAAATTTGGCATATTTTGAGCAAAGATTGCCAAGCACAACAGCTTGTGTTTGGCCAGCTAATTACCATGCAAATATTTCGGCAAAACATAATCCGGTAATTAATGAAAGCCTAACATCACGGTTTGTCGTACAGATAGCCACGTGCCAAGCTAGTGTCACCAGTCGACTGATAGGTGCGAAAAATATCGGCGGGCTGATTAGCGTCGGTGGAATTTGAGATAAACAAACAATTATGCATTGTTCTATAGGGTGAGGGCCCAAATTTTCACTTTGAGATAACAGTAATTTGAAATAAATAAACTTTGAGACACACGAAATTAATGTATATAGACAAAGAAGGGAAAAATCGGGACCAAGTCAATTGATTTGACATAGCCGAAATTTCGACATACGCAAATTGGAGATAACGAGTTCCAACTGTACATTAAATTGATTACCTAGGATAAATCTTAACAGGTAGAGAGTTTCAAGACAGTCTGTGTTAGTTTGAGTTGTTGCCAGGGAATTGGTATTAAAAAGAAAAAAGTTTAAATTATAATCCGACATAATGACACTGCCCCTTCCACACACATACAAAAAAAGTATTATATCACTTATTTTTTAATCAATTTCAACTCAAAATGATTTCATGTGAAAAAAAATTGTCTTCATCTGAAACTTGATCTCGTTATAAGATCTAGATGAAACCCAAGATGTATTAAACAGGTAACAGATGGTGCCTTGATATAATATGGTATGAAACCTGAACACCTGACCTATTTTTTAACTGGGTCAGATCTTATTCACAGACTTTATTTTTCTCTTTTGCCTTTTTATCTCACCAACCCAAATAAAATTCATCTTTTTTATAGGACTAACTAATAAGTTTTTGGATATCCTCTTTAATTTATAAATTGTTTTAATTGTGAATGATAAGATGTAAATTGAACCTATTTTCTTTTTGTTGGTGTTATTTATGGATTTTATCTTTAGTACTGTTGACACAATTATTTCCTACTCAATATTTATGTTTTTCTTTTTTATTGTTTTTTTACCTTTTCCTGTACATTATTTTTTATTTCATATTTTCACACTTTTAATCTTCTCTGTGATTAGACAGTGAATAATTATATATAGCAAAATAATTAATGTATTTTGTTGTAAGGATCTCTGATTAGAGATTTCAGGGGCTAATGTTGAGTAGCTTGTTTTGATGTTTTCTGAATTAGCCACGTGACAGAGTTACCTTCAAAGAAATGTTGACATTTATATTTCAGTTATTCTTTGGAAATGATAACTCTAATATTGCCTTTAATTGATAAAATAACATCAAAAGGTGAATTCCCTTGATATTACTTCAATGGTTTTGGTAATATATGAGGGCTAATAATTGCTTCTTGATATGAATCATGTGGATATTTAAATCAAACTGAACTTTGCAAAATTTTCTTTCCATGCTAAAAACCAAACATCAATTTCATCAACAAAAATAAGAAACAGAAATAAGTTTTTTTAATTATTGATCTTGATTCATATGATAGTTACACTCATTTTCAATTTAAAGCAGCTGGTTTACAGATGATTAGTAGAAATAATAACAAGAGTGTTCTCTGATTCACATGTGTCACCTGCTGAAGCATGACAGAAAAAGTGTTATGGACAGATGGACAGACAGACAGATGGACGGACA
>CM037778.1:10241155-10291155 GCA_021229015.1 Solen grandis | reverse complement strand
TTAAATATTTTTATCACCATTTCTAACTTATAATGTATTCCATAAGTTACAGATAAAAATACTGTCAAATATGCTTTGAGAATACAAAATGATCATAAAATCTCATTTGTGCCCAGACTAAAATGTATACAAAAACTATTCCAAAACTGTGAATTTTTACCTTCAAGATTTGGCAAATATACATTTGATGATATTCTTAACACACAAATCTTTAAATTTGGGCATTCTTCTATCATTCTACTTAAAATAAATGAGAAATTAAAAAAAAAAAATTGTTACCCAAATCAAAATCAGCTGTAACCTGCTGAAACGTCCTTACAAGTATAAAACATGATATGAGATATAACACTGTAAATTTTGTAATATGGATGGGATGGTGCTATTTTTGAACATTAATTTCATTTTATATTCTGTTTAAACTGGAGATATAAATCCAGCTCCATAAAATTTTGTTTTGACATGAGTAGGGAAACAGAGTAATCAAATTATTTTCAATTAAAGTCGAGAAACTTCAAATTAATTGTATTTTAGTTCCAGAGAAATTTCTCCCTACACACGAAACTGTCATGCAGAAATACTGTCCACCATCGTTGTGAAAAGAGCAAGATTGCATTTCATGACATTTAATAGTCAAAATGAAAACTTAATTGAGACATAATTCAAAATTGATATGAAAATGACAAAAATATGATTGTGGAGGGTATAACAGATAAAAGCATCAGTTTTCTGTGTGGAAATGCAGGAAGCACTTTGTTAATTGTATAATTATAACTGTCAGCATGATTTTTACAGTTTACATGGTCTTAACTATCATGACATGCTTTGGATCACTAGGGATCCACTCATCTTTGAAACTGGGGGTACAAATGTATCATTACATGTAAAACCCTGATCTCTCAGCACTAACAATGTTTTGATTTAGGCATATCATGGTCACAAACATGCCCCAGAGTCGCTTGGCTCCCAGGTACCTTGAAAGAATGTAAAAAAAAGAGGTGTCAGACCTTGATCAGAATGTAAGAAATGTGACGGAGCCTAACAAAATGTGATGGACAAGGAGAGACATACTGGCATCTGCAGTAGACCACTGGCTGAACCTTTGAGCCTTTGAGACTCAGCCCCTTTTTCCCCAGTGCCTGCCATGGATATACTGTGATAGGTCACGAGAAAAAAGGTGAAACCCCTACAGTGCACAATGTTTCCAGCAAACAGGGCTGCTGTGGCCACTGGTAACATAGTGAAAACTTGACATAATGTCTCTTGTACATATTTATTTCTTGAGCATATCAGGTTTTAATATCTGGTGAGGGCACTGTCCTAATTATTACTGATACCGTATATAGGATGTTATCCTTAGTTATTTCAGTGCATTATAATTATAGAATATTGCACTTATTTATATATATATATAGTTAGATACTGTCTGGTTTCTTAAGTTTACACAACCATGCTGAGCCTGCACAATATAGTCTGGTAACATCTCAAGTTTCCCAAGTTTACATTACACAACCATGCTGAGCTTGCTGTTTCTTTAGTACTATATAATATTGTCTGGCAATATTAACCTGAGACATCTAAATATTCAGTGACCTTTCTTCAGCAATTGTCAGTTTCCGAACTCAAACATATGGGCTTAATAGTATTGTACAACATGTATCACATGCACTGCTAGCTCTACCAAAGTTGTTCAAATGATTCCAGTCCATTACATATCTGGGTCACAGAAGCTAAATATAGATTTTTAAAATGAAATCTTTAAAAATCTCCTGCAAAGCCTAGAGCTTAGATATTTGGTGTGTAGCATTGTCTTATGGACCTCTATCAAGTTTGTTTAAATCATGACCCTAGGCACTTATTTAGGAAAAACTAGAAAAATCTTCCTGTCAGAAACCACAAGGCCTAGAGTTTAGATATTTGGTTTTGTAACATGGCTTATAAGACCTCAACCAAGTTTGTTCAAATCATGGCCCTGGGGTCAAAATTGGCCCTGCCCCTGGTGGCACTTGAGTTAACATAGATTTGTATAGGAAAACCCTCGAAAGATTTTCTTCTCAGAAACCACAAAGAGTTGAATTAAGATGTTTACTAGTGGACCTCAACCAAGTCTTCAAATCATGGTCCTGGTGTCAAAATTGACCCCACCCCAGGGGTCATTTGATTTTATATGACAATGTTTATCAGGTGAGGGATTCAGGATCATCTTGGCCCTCTTGTTTAATAATTTGACCATCACATTTTATAATGTTCTACATGCAAATCACACATATATGGCACAATTTTATCGAAATTAATGTTGAATACTTTAGATGGTTTACTCAATACTTGACTGCATATAGAATTAAAAGAAGAAAAAAATCAATAAAAAGGACACCAGCAATTCAACAGATTATTCGTACATCCACTCACACAGCAAATGAAAAGAAAAAATGATTAGTGAAATAGGATTTAAACCTGCCACTTAATGCTTACAAGACAGTTGAACTTACTACTTTATTTAAAGTATGTAGCATTTCAAACCCTACTACCATTAAAAACAAATGGTTTGGTTGTAATAATTCACAGAAACTAAAGAAGAACATAACAGAAATAAATCAGTCTCAGGTCAATATTGCCAGACAATATCAGCAACAAAAATGACGACTACACATATTTTAGTTTCTTGTGCTTTTCAACCCTGCATTCAGCTACTGTAAACAGTGGCTCATTTAAGACATTTGCATCCCTATTGAATTATAGCATATAGAATGCAAGCCAGAACTGGGTACACAGCTGGTGTTAGTGATTTCAAATAGTAAATGTTTAAAGTGGAAATAATTAACATCTGATATTGTTCAGTTTTGTAATTTACCAAAATAAAGAAAGTCTTGTGATATGAAAATGTTTAAAAGCTTCTCATTCACATATGATAGAAAAAAAATCTAGGTACTCTCCCTCATTAACTTTGTTACCTAACAAATAAACTTGGCAAATGTGTCGGTCACATTACACAGAAGAACACTATTTTCGTAAATGAAACTTCATCAAAATCGTTAAATATAGAATACAGTATCCCTGTAGCAGGTGCTTGTGGTACCACATGACACATTCTGTAACATGGCATCTTTACAACCTCAGGGTAGCGATTTCCTAAGTTCAGCCTATGAAGTTAGGTTATGGCCTTGACTGAATGTGATCAGCCAAATGACCACAAATAAAAATAGAAAATCTAAATATAGGTTATATAATTCTAGATATAGTTTCAGTACTGTCTATGTAGGTATTGCTTGTTTTGGGAAACTGCCTTTTGTCACCAGCTGTAAGTAGAGGTACCACATAGGGATCACTTTTCCTAGGTCAGTCTGTCAGACACACTTTTCCCATTACAGAACACTCTTGTTTTTATGTTTTTTTGTATATTATTTCACAGCCCAAAGTATGTTAGACTATCTGAATTTTGAAAAATCTATAAAATAACACTTGATATTTGTAATTTTGCTTCCCTGTCTAAAGTTAAGAAACGCACTGGAAGGAATTTTTGGATGGTCAAATCTTGTAAATTGATAATGTTTGACACTTGAGAAATCTCATGTTCCAGGTGCCCATACAGTGAGGCCTCCATGCATAGGGCACTGGTGTCCCGTGCATCAGACTTGGAGACAGCCTTGCCTTCTGGGTACCAGCTGCACCAGCCAGTCTTCCTGCAAAGTAGTGTCCCCTTTGAGGATGGTAAACAGCAACTCTTAGAAAAATACACATCGGGAAAAATAGTGCCTTCTTCTTCAGGTAATTCTTTTACACTTGTTATTAAGTTTCCAGAGCTTTATTGATTCATGTGACTTTACTTTTTTTTTTCCTAATGTTATACAGCACCCATTTAGTCTTTTCTTAATATTGATGCCTGTAAAGGGAGATAATATTATAAATATTGGTTACTGCATTTGATTCAGTGTTTTTCATAAGGTCAAGATTTCCTTTCTTTCAAAAGAACACATTTGAATGCGGAATGGTTGGACGTAGTGTTAACTAAATATAGGTCCCAAGATTGCAAGTCCAATCCCCAATGGAGAGATAGAATATATTCAAGTTAAATTATGTGAAGAGGACTGAATACAAATGGTAAATTCTTTTTTTTAATCAGCATAAAATGATCAAGTTAGTCAATGTTTGGAGAATTTAAAAAATGCAGTTTTATTTACATGTATTTTGTTTATTTATAGTAAGAAAAAGAAAGACAGAAAAAGGAAAATTAAGATTTTTTTTTTGGTTAACACATTTTCTCAAGTTTCAAGGTTTTGTATCATCCTTATTTTAAATTACTTTTGATTAGTTTACTTTCCCTTTAAATCTCCAATTTTCTTCCCAGGAATTCCTCTGAAATATGGTATAATTATCATCCAATGTTTACCTAAGGCAAAAAGCATGGTAATATTCCCTGTGAGATTAAAGTATGCTTGCTTTATAACAAGTCTTATTACATAATTGAGATAATTCTCATAAATATTCATTTGGCATTTGCATGCAAGGGTTATGTTCAAGGAGAAGTTACTGGAATAGAATTTGGACTTTTATAACTGTAATGTAAAACAGTATTTGCAGATAATTAAGTATGCTGAGATAATGTTATCAGTCCAAAATGGGAGACAGGAAAATATGCAAATTTACGTAAGGTAATAAAAATTGAGGAAAATACTAGGGCTGGGCCAATGGATCGGACTATCGATTAATTGCAATGGTTATGAGGACGATAGTACTGCATCGATAGTGGTTTCTGTCCATCGATAATATCGCCGATAGTGTTCCTGACTATCGATAGTTCAGTAATATATACACCTGACCACAAAGTCTATCTGTTAAGCAAAAGAAAAAAAACAACAAACATTCCCTAACGTTGCAGTTAAAAGAGTAATTCATATCGTGTCGGTTTTTAGGATTTGTTGCCAGTCTAATGTACATGTAAGGGATGGATATGGCTAAATCACTGACGAATGACGATAAAACTGACTCATAATTATAGCTTTTGAGTTCGAACAACAAATCAAAACAATCTCAGTTTACAAGTCAATAACGTTTTCTTGAACTGTCTATAAAGTATAACACATTTTATTTTCGTATGTTTATATAACATGATTAACATAATAGCTGAAAATAAACATTACGTTTATCGCTGACGTGAGCATGCTATGGTTCTGGAATTATACTGTACCTGAAATAAACATCATGGCGACTCGCTCGCATGACATTCAGTTTCAAATAGTTGAAAACAAAAGTGCAAAGTCAGAATTTGTTGGATATTTTTGTTTTTACTTTTGAATAAGTTTATTTTTTCTTTACTTGAGATTATATATACATGTATATATTTGACAAAGCTGTCAGTTGTGGAATTGAAAATAAAAACAAAGATAAAAAATGTTTATAGTTAACTGATACATTTATTTCCCTTTTATAAGACATGAGTCAAAGGGTCATTGGTAAAGCAATAGTATCGCAATGCATTGCAATATTAATCCTGCAATAGTTGAACTATTGCAATAGCAACATACTGACTATCGATAGTATCGCAATAGTCATTTTTGGGGTCAATGGTCAGCCCTAGAAAATACATTGTACAGAAAATGATTACATGTATTTGGTTGCTTCTTTATTAAGCGTAATTTCTGATTGACTGTTGCCCATCCATTTTTAACCAACAGAGCACAATGTGTTTGAGGTGAGCTATTGGGATCACCCTCCTTCCGTCATCCATCGCCAACGATATGCTCCTCTGAAACTGTGGGTTAGAAGTTGATGAAACTTGGCATGAATCATCCTTTGGTGGGCCTTCACAAAAATTGCTAAAATTTGATCCATGCAGAACTCTTATTTCCATGGAAACCAACACCATTTTATTTAGGAAAAAAACTAAACAAAAAAACTTTAAAAGTCATCTCCTCTGAAACCAATGATCAGAATTTAATTTCCTTTAGCACAAATGGTCATCTCATAGTCATCTAAGGTAATTGCTAAAATGAAGTTGATACCTTAAAAATTGAAGCCCCTATGGCCCTCCTTTTATAATCTATATAGAAAATTAAAAAAAAAAAAAAAACAGAATCCTATGGTCAGAATTCAATTTCATTTGGCACAAATGGTCACCTAATTTTTCTCTATCATAATTGCTACCTTGAAAAATGAGGCCCCAATGGTGTTGGCTTGTTCCCTTAAATACTGTAATCTGTTATATAACATGTGATTGTACTTGTTTAGTGACCATTGTTTGTAAATCAACCTATGAGGTGTGTCAAAAAAGTTTGTGGACAAACATTTTGATAAGAAAAATAATGTCATAATAACCATGTTTTTTTTTCAAAACATTTTATATTCATGATTTACACATCTCTGGACAAAATTTTAGAGGAATATTCCAAACAGCGAAAAGTGTAGATTCAGTTTTTGCCCATATATCTGATGTTTACAGCGCAGTTAATAAAAGATAAAAAATTGTTTTCATTACTGTCATAAAAATCAGTTAAAAATGGCATAAAATATAATACCATCGATGTTATAAGTACGTCTGCTTACTCTATATTTTGACTTCACTTCCTGGAATTCTTAACGCATTTGCTTACTGCATACAATAATAACGGTCGTGTTATTGTATTACAGAGAAACATGAATTTGTTTGATGCAGAGAAACAGCGGTTTATTACCAGATTATGTTTATAATTTGACAAAACACTCAAGGATACTTTGAAAATTATACAGACAACAACTAATCAGATGTCTGTGTGTCATTTGCTGGTGTACAAGTGGCATAAATGTTATTTTAGTGGGAGATCTTTAACAAGGATGATGACAGGTCTGGTCTACCAAAGATTGTGAATAGTGGCATCATCCCAACAGTAGAAGAGCTCACAGTGAAAGACTGTTACATCAGGTTTCACCATATTAATGAGCGTCTCAAAGTTAGTAAATAGACTGTAAATAATAAACTTTAACAGAATCTGGGTATGAACAATGTATGTGCAAGATGGGTGACACGACTTGTGTATGAAAAAAAAAAGATCCAAAGTGTCTATACTTCAAATTTTTATCGTTATTTTGACGTCGACGCCGCACCGCAATTTCAACTGCAGCACATCTATGATAGAGTGTTTGGTTAATTTGTCATTATTTTCTTATTGTTGAACATAAACTCGCAATATTTTGTGAAATGTTAACTGAAAATATGGTAATTATGGAGATATATTTCTGCAGCAGACACATGACTTATTTCTAATTCTGGTTTAGGTGTCCACAAACTTTTTATTTATGTTTGTTATTGCTATAAGCAATCTTGACAAAATAAAGTGAATTGAATTGAACTAATTTTTATATAGATGTGGTAAATATCATGGGGATTGTTTCTAAGTGTTTGCTTTGGTTCATATAAGTTTCTTTGAATAAATGGGGCCTCCGTGGCCAAGAGGGTAAAGTCGCTGACTTTAACTCTCACTCAGCCCTTCACTGTGTGGGATCAGGTCCAAGTAGGGCCACTCTGATTTTCATGTGAGGAAGCCTTCCAGCTGGCTTGTGGTAGGTTTGTAGTTCTACCCGGATGCCTCCGTGCATTTGGGGTCTTCCTCCACCTGTAATTAGCTGGATGTTGCTATATGATTGAAATACTGTCGCAGCAACGGTAAACTCAAAACATCAATCATCAATGAGTCTTTGAATAAATTGTAAATTATAAATAAGCCAGAAGTGTTGTCTGAAATCTTTTTTGGTAACTTTAATCCAGGCTGAAAGATACAAACATTTAAATATAAAGACTGCTCTGTTGACATGTGAAGTTTTATTTTGAACCTTTGATAAGCCCATGGTCCTATACCCATATTCAGTGGTTTGATCACCCAGATCAATGCAGATGGTTTTCAAATCTAGTCTGTATAGAAACTTTGAAATTGTTTGTATATGAAATTTTAATTGAGGTTAAACTTAATTGTTTAATTAAGCTGATGGTACTCTGATGAGTGTTCTAGGGCTACAATAGCTGTCTTGATCATATGTTCATCCAATCAGACTATTAAGCAAGCATGATTCTAAATAGCATTTGCCTTGTATAGATAAAATTTTGCAGGTACATGTGTATATTCCCCAAATGTGATATTGTGTAGGTCAGGATATATATAGCCCTTGAATTTCAATTATCAAAAATATGCCCGAATTTTCATTGCTCTTTTTAAGGCAGTCATGATGAATGAGGCAGTGTTTCTGCTGTAATCTTGTGGCGGAATTAAGTTATGGTGGATATTGCACCATTTTGTCAGAGAGTTACGGCCAGTAGATCGAGAAAGTTTTCAGGTCAACAATTGATCTTGGTAATAAATTGCTGCTATTGGATAGTCTAAAAACTTAATTCAGATATTTTTGTAAACATTAAAAAGGTCAATGATTTTGTACAGTACAATATGCAACTATAAGGAAATCCTTATTTGGCAGCAATCGCTTGGTTCCAGTCAGCAACATCAGAGAGAAGCCATGATGTTACTGTTGGTGGCAAGAAACAGGGAGTGACCAGCAAGAACCTTCATAAACCGGAGGCTAGGTGAGTCCAGACAACGATAATGTTCATCTAAGGAATGATTTATTAATGATTGTTTGGTTGCCAGGGAAGAACTTAATCAATTGTAGTTGTCTTTTCAGTTATTGTGATGATTCATTATAGCACACTCTATAATAGACCGAAAGCCAATATAACATTGCCCAGTACGGGGCCTTTATTACTATTTATTTTGTGTTTCCAAATCTATGTAAAATAGTTGAAATTTACGATTGAACATCAAATATTTATTTTGTGATTTGTTTAATTAATTTAACATGCATTATCACATAGTGAATAGCACAGTAATATGATTCAATATACTGGAGTATACAGTATAGACTTTAACAGTACATGAAGTTATAAGTCATAATAAAAAAAGTTACTTGTTTCAACTTACCCGACTGACCTTATGTTTTAGATCTCCCCCTCTAACCTTTAGCTGGACAGCTTTTAAACTGATGGTATACTAGAAATAGCAACTACATACACGAAATTTATGTAACTAGCTTACAAACCATAGTGACAGTAGAACCAGTTACATACAGTGATATGATCAGGCTTGACTACCGACGGACAGTTATTCTAGGATCATACATGTTTGTTTATTGGGTGTAACATCCCACTGATAGTATTTCAATCATTTGGAGACGATGTCTGCAGTATCATGCTATATACATGTGGCATGATACCACACCCAGTCACATGATCCTGACACCAGGCCAACCAGTCCTGCAACTACCTTTATATGCTGAGCGCCAAGCAAGGGAGCTTTAACAGTATCATTTTTTATGACTTTGGTATGTCGCAGCTTGGGATCAAACCCATGACCTCCCGCACCCAAGGCGGATGCTCCAACTACTCAGCCACCAGGGACAGTGCTGATCATACATGTTATGATCAAACAGTTATGTAATCTGGACAAAATGCAATAAATAGTAAACCATTAATGCCAGGCTAGTGTCTGATAATATTACAATATAATTGGACTTTTCTTTATTTCTTTTTCTACTGATTTGCAAAAACACAAAGTGGAACATGTTTTCAGTGATAAAAAAAAGAAAGAAATTAATATGCATGATCATGTAAGAGCATTCTTCCAGCCTGTGTGTTATTGCAAATTTACCCACAGATTTGTGTCCCTCAATTTTTATAGAGAAAGACGTTAATCCATTCATTGTTAATTTACATAATTATATTATGGAAACCCTATTGCTTGTGAAAACCTAAACAGTGTTCATTTGCATACTGAATAAGAATTAATGTAAACAAGTTTATTCGCTGTAGTTGTTTATCAGTTCATAAAATGTCACAAACCAGCTCAGCTGTCCACCCTCGTGAAATACCAGCAGCTGAATCACCTTCATCTGCAGTACATATAATCTGCCTAACTGTTCTGGCCTGCAACCAGGGCACGTTAAGTTAATGGAAGCTTTCGATCTTTGGGAGTAATCAGTGGAAAGGTTATATTGTATCACCTGCACATAAAAAATGGACTTAATTTGTAGATGTTGCTGAATGGAAAGCTGTTGTAATAGCATGCTATTGATTATTGAGCTGGTACATAATGTCAGCTAGCTTACACTCTGATGTGATTTACAGTTACAAACTCACCACAAGAATAATTTGTATCAACCGAAATAAACTAATTTTTGGTAGATTTTTTTTTTTTTAAGTCAAGAAAAATTTGAATTTCCTTTCTGACTTGATTTCATTTACTTATTTATTGAATGAAAGCAGAAATGCAGAGTAATAAAAAATACAGTAGCCAGATTCAAGATACAGTGGCCTCAAGATTCCTTGAGGTTGTACATGATCGGCAAAAAAACCCAAAGAATCACCGTATTCGAGGAATCAGTCAGATGTCAAAATTTAATGTTGACAAAATTTAATGTTGACATTAATTTTGTTGATACGTAAATAGTTGTGTTTTCAGTCATTAGTTTGTTATGTTTAGCATTTAATTGATAATATTTCTTGAACATAAAACATGTTTTTCCATTAAAAAAAAAATATCACAGGCATACTTATTAGCCTTTTGTGTGAAAATAAAGTCAATTTTTTTTTCTTTATTTACTGATCATGTGATTGACCACCTTTGTTTTTGTTTCGTATATGTTGGCGATGCATTATTTTCACATGTTATGTTTGTTTGTATAAGTAGAAAGAAAAAGAATAAAACACAGTAGAATAGTTGGTGTTTATTGACACCAACTGTTATGCTGTGTTTTGTTCTTTTCTATCTACTTATACAAACAAACAAAATCGGCTCCTAATGACAGTTGATTAATCAGGAGGACCCGTTACAGTTTGTTACATGATCAGTAGTGCAAAAATATTTTTTTTGCGGCCTTGTTGATATTATGATTCGTCTTCTTATTAGTCAATAAAGGATTGACATTGTGTGAAAACAAATAGAAAGCCATATTGGTCAATGTGTTAATCACAGGTGGACTTGGGGCCTAGTTGCCAGGAACATACAGGTAGATTTGATAACAACTTTGAAGAATCGCAAAGAAATTATATGGGATATACTATCTAGGGACCAAGCACAGAGCTCGAGGAATCAAAAATCACATGTTTAAAGAATTGCCCAAATATTTATATAGAGTAAGAGGGGCTAAATCAAGGAACCAAACTTGTAGCTCGAGTTATCGCCAGTATGCAATAAATCGCCACATAGAGGAATCGCGAGACCACTGTGCAGTGTGCTGCCATCTAACTTCTCTATACATAGATGGTGACTAGGAGAAGTGAAGTGACCAAGAACCATAACTTTACCTGGTCTTATTTTGGGGTTTACATTACTATATGGGAAAAGAAACACAGGTTTAACTTCATGATTATTTGAGGATATTATGATTATGTAATTATAAAAATGAATTTGTTTTCCATTTGGACCTGCAGATCATGATAAGAATTCAGTAATACTGTCAAGGTGCTAGAATAGCTGAGTGTGCTGTTCTCTGACAGTTCTTGTTCTTAAAGCTTTTCTTGTGTCATATACCGTTGCACACATATTTGAATATCGCCCAACACTGCACTTCTATAGTATTCACTCCATAAGCACTTAATTCTTTTTATGCTCTCCAAAGGGACAGCATATAGTTGCCGCTTTGTCCGTCCATCCGTCCCGTCCGTCCGTCATAATTTTGACCAGAGCATAACACAAAAAGTATAAGAGGTATCGATGATCTTGATGAGAAGTGCAGTGTACAAGAACCACAACTCTGTTTTGCATAATTTTGGAGTTATTGCCATTTGTTATTTTTCATACTTAAACTTTGTCTGGAGCATAGCACAAAAAGTATAAGAGGTATCAAAATGAAACTTCATAGATAGATAGATATCAGTGAGGTGAAGTGCAGTGTTCAAGAGCTGCAACTCTGTTTTGCATAATTTAGGAGTTATTATCCTTTGTTATTTTTCATACTTAAATTCTTGATACTCAAAAAACAAAAACCCCTTAATCTCTGATGCCTTCTTGCTGCCCTTTGTTATACATATACTTTTCCTTTGTAATACTGAATTATAATATTTAGTTGAACACTCATATTTGAAAGAAATATTTAAAAAAAAAGCCCTTTTGAAACTAGCATTTATTCTGGGAGCATCCATCGGTTCTATCGATTCTCTTGTTTTCTTTAAGTGTTCATTCTATTGTTCTTAAACAATGTAACTAACTTCAGTACCATAATACATGGTTGTCCATTTGTCCATCTGTCAGTCATACGTCAGGTTTACCTTTGTGCTTAAGCATTTTTTTTCTTTGAGGCTGACTTCACATCTTTAGCAAACTTGGTATACATGTACACCATGATTTGAACTATTAAATATTGAAGCAATTTTATTCTTTGGTCTACATTTCATGGTTGGATGAACATAGTCAAATTGATTGTACTGTCTCATGGTTGCCACATCAACAGCATCTATTGGGGGACAAGCCCTATGTAGGCATTTGGAAAATAGCATTTTGACCTTCTGACATTATCAAAATAACATAGAGCTACTTTTGCAATTATTGTTTTAGCTCACCTGAGCAAAAAGTGTTCAAGGTGAGCTATTGTGGTCTTTCAATGTCCGTTGTCCATCTCTTTGTCCAAAAACTGTCATGGCATCGTCCTATACCCTCAGCTGCCTATTACATTTCTCTATATTGATGTATAGAGAGTAACAGAATAAGTTGCTGATGGGCTTCCCAACGTTCTTTCATGGGCAACAAGACCAAATTTGTTTATGACCATCTCAGGGTATGTGCCTAGTACTGTTAGTTGAACTGTGTAGGGTTGCAGTGTGTACTTGTATAACCCTTCAAATTCAAATATCAGATTTTTAGGAATCCTTCCAACTGACTTGCAGTAGGTCTTTGGTTTAACATGGGTGCCTTGGTGTCATTGTACTTAGGATTTCCACCACCTGTAATTGACTGGATGTCATAAGATTGAAATATTGTTGGGAGGGTAAATTCCAAAACAACAAGTTTTAAGATTATCCAATAGCTACCCTAATATTCATGTGGTTGACTTTGATATCGAAAAGCTACACTGAGGTATCATGTGGTTGACCTCGTTTTCCAATAGCTACCCTGATATTCAAATGTTTGACTTTGTTATCAAAAAGCTACACTGAGAATTAATGTGGTTGACCTCGTTATCTAATAGCTAGCTTGATATTTATGGCAGTTGACCTTGTTATCCAATAACTACCCTGATATTCATGTGGTTGACCTTGTTATCTAATAGCTACCCTGATATTCATGTGGTTGACCTTGTTATCCAATAGCTACCCTGATATTCATGTAGTTGACCTTGTTATTGAAAAGCTACACTGAGATATCATGTGGTTGACCTCGTTATCCAAAAGCTACTCTGATATTTATGGCAGTTGACCTTGTTATTAAAAAGCTACACTGAGGTATCATGTGGTTGACCTAGTTATCCAGTAGTTACAATGAATTTTATCATGTGTCATGTGATTGACCTCGTTATCCAATAGCTACAATGAAATATCATGTGCCATGTGATTGACCTAGTTATCCAATAACTGCAATGAGATATCATGTGTCATGTGGTTAACCTAGTTATCCAATAGCTACACTGAGGTTCATGTGCCATGTGATTGACCTAGTTATCCAATAGCTACAATGAAGTGTCATGTGGTTAACCTAGTTATCCAATAGCTACAATGAAATATCATGTGCCATGTGATTGACCTAGTTATCCAATAGTTACAATGAAATATCATGTGCCATGTGATTGACCTAGTTATCCAATAGTTACAATGAAATATCATGTGCCATGTGATTAACCTAGTTATCCAATAGTTACAATGAAATACTATGTGCCATGTGATTGACCTAGTTATCCAATAGTTACAATGAAATATCATGTGTCATGTGGTTAACCTAGTTATTTAATAGCTATGATCAGGTGATTGACCTAGTTATCCAATAGTTACACTGAGGTATCATGTGGCTTGTGGTTGACTAAATTATTTAAAAGCTACAGTGGGGTGGTCAACTTAGTAATCCAATCACTACAATGAGATAACATAAGTCATGTGGTTGACCTAGTTATTTAATTGCTACCAGGGGTGATTGATAAGTTTGTGGAATTGTTTTGTTACTGAAACCCGGAATAGAAAATGAAAAAACAAAATACATCACAAGATACGTTTACTCAGGACTGACAGAGAGCTCAAATTTTTTTTAGATACATTGAACAATAAAGTTTTCATGAAAGATTGGACAACGGTACTGTGTAGTACTTGAAGCACGCCAATGTCAACATTGGGTCACGCGTGTGTCTGGTTGACTTTCTTGACATAATCACCACTTGTGGCCATATCTAGCTTGTCTTTAAGAATACGTTGCACTGTGCAATACAAGCGAGATAGTTGCTCTGCAATACCTTGCACCATAAACAGTCTGTCATTATCTAACAGTTCCTTCACTAATGCTGTGTTTCAAACAGTGACTGTCGATGTCAGCCAACCTGGTCTTTTGTCAACAAACACTGAGGTTCTACCATCCCTTAACCACTTGTGCCAATTGTAGATAAATAAATTTTTCCACAGGCTGGTAATGTATCCAAATTTCTAATTTGTTTTAGTGCTTCTATTGATGAAAGTTTGAGTCCCACTCAAAATTTAACAACCACTCACAACTCAGTGCCATCTGTTGACGTCATGCGCCATTTTGAAGCCATGGCCATAAAACGCTGCTGCGAAATAAATGTCCAAAACTATGTCTTCAAATTTTCAAGAAATTACATCGAAATGTCATGCTAATGTCAGTTGCATTCATTCCAAATTTGCGTTAAATTTGACTGCAAACTAGCATGTTCAGTGAATTCAGAATAAGTGAAATAACAGCGTGCTTCAGGTCACAAACAGTGGTTGCTATGGTTACCATTTATTCTCCTTAAGTAATAAATATCTATTAACCAGCCTGATATTGAAAGAGAAAATAGGTTTTCTTACTTGTATACAAGTTTTTATATGATTTGGTGTATAAATAAATTCTTAAGAGGAGAATACCACGAATTTATCAATCAGCCCTCGTACAACCGGTTGGTTGACCTAGTTATCAAATACCTACACTGAGATATCATGTATCATGTGGTTGACTAAAGATATTGTGTGTCATGTGATTGACCTAGTTATCCATTAGATACAGGGCCTCCGTGGCCGAGAGGCTGAAGTCTTTGACTTTAACACTCACTAAGCCCCTCATCGCATGGGTTCGAATCCCAGCAGGGTCATTCGGATTTTCATGTGAGGAAGCCTTCCAGCTGGCTTACGGTAGGTTGGTGGTTCTACCTCCACCTGTAATTAGCTGGACATCGCTATTTGACAGAAGTACTGTCGAAGCGAAAGTAAACTCAAATAGTCAAGTCATAGTCTATAGCTACAATGAGATATCATAATTATGCCATGTGATTGACCAAGTTATGCAATAGCTTCAATGAAATATCATATGTCATGTGATTGACCTAGTTATCCAATAGTTACAATGAAATATCATGTGTTATGTGATTAACCTAGTTATCCAATAGTTAAAATGAAATATCATGTGTCATGTGATTGACCTAGTTATCAAATAGTTGCAATGAGATGTCATGTGATTGACCTAGTTTTGGTTTATCTTGTGGTTTTTTTATACTGAGGTGATTGACCTAGTTATCCAATAGCTGCAATGAGATATCATGTGCCATGTGATTGACCTAGTTATCCAATATTTACACTGAAATATCATGTGTCATGTGATTAACCTAGTTATCCAATAGCTACACTGAAATATCATGTGCCATGTGATTGACCTAGTTATCCAATAGCTACACTGAAATATCATGTATCATTTGATTGACCTAGTTATCCAATAATTACACTGAAATATCATGTGTCATGTGATTAACCTAGTTATCCAATAGCTACACTGAAATATCATGTGCCATGTGATTGACCTAGTTATCCAATAGCTACACTGAAATATCATGTATCATGTGGTTGACCTAGTTATCCAATAGCTACAATGAGATATCATGTGCTTGACCTAGTTTACATAAGGGTTTATTTGTGAACAGTTAATCTAAAAAATAATCTCTTAGCAATATATTATTATTAGCTCAACTATTCGTAGAATATGAGAGCTATTGTAGTCACCCTGGCATCGGCATTGACGTTGCAGCTTTTGGTTAAAGTTTTGCGTGCAAGTTACTATCAACCTTATATCTCAATAACCATTTATGGTATTGACTTGAAAGTTTATAAATATGTTCAGTGGCATCATACAACCAAGGTAGATAACTCTTGACTGAATTTAATATGAATTATGGCCCCTTTTTAACTTAGAAATTTTGGTTAAAGTTTTGCATGCAATAGAAAATTTGGTTCAAGTTTTGCGTGCAAGCTACTATCTAGTTTGTATCTCAATAACCATTCATGGTATTGACTTGAAAGTTCATGAATATGCTTAGGGGCATCATACAACCAAGGCAGATAACTCTTGATGGAATATATTACAAATTATGGCCCCTTTTTAACTTAGAAATTTTGGTTAAAGTTTTGCATGCAAGATACTTTCATGCTAATATCTCAGTATCCAAGCATGGGATTGATTTGAAACATCTTTAATACGTTTAGGGGTATCATACTTTCATGGTAGATAACTTTTGATGGAATATATTACAAGTTATGGCCCCTTTTTTAACTTAGAAATTTTGGCTAAAGTTTTGCATGCAAGTTACTTTCATGCTTATATCTCAGTATCCAGGCATGGGATTGATTTGAAATATCTTTAATATGTTTAGGAGTATCATACTATCAAGGTAGATAACTTTTTATGGAATATATTACAAGTTATGGCCCCTTTTTAACTTAGAAATTTTGGTTAAAGTTTTGCATGCAAGGTACTTTCATGCTTATATCTCAGAGTCAAGGCATGGAATTGATTTGAAACATCTTTAATATGTTTAGGGGTATCATACTATAAAGGAAGATAACACTTGATGGAATAAATTAAAAATTATGACCCCCTTTTAACTTAGAATTATGGTCAAATTTTTGCATTCAAGCTACTATCCAGCTTATATCTCAGAAATTGCTTTTGGAATTGACTAGAAAGTTAAGGTGTGTCTTCAAAGGCATCAGAAAACAGGAGGATAACTTTTGGACTGATGCAAATTATGGCCCTTTTCTAACTTGGATTTTTGGTTTAAGTTTTGCATGCACAGTGTTATTGTGCTTATGTCTCAGTAACTAGGCATCGGATTGATTTTAGACATCATAAATATATTAAGGGGTATCAGACTATCAAGGTATATCATTTTTAATCCCCCGCCGCGAAGCGGGAGGGGGGTTTTAGGAATGCCCTTCGTCCGTCCGTCCGTCCGTCCGTCAGTGTGTCCGAAACACTTTCTTGTCCGCTCCATATCTCATGAACGCTTGGACACATTTTCTTCAAACTCGGCTAAAGTGTTAACCTCATTGAGCTGATGTGCAGAAGGCATGTGGCGGTCACGCTGGCTCAAGGTCAAGGTCATATTTGAAGGTCAAATGTTATTTTCATGTCCGCTCCATATCTCATGAACGCTTGGACACATTTTCTTCAAACTCGGCTTAAGTGTTAACCTCATTGAGCTGATGTGCAGAAGGCATGAGGCGGTCACGCTGGCTCAAGGTCAAGGTCATACTTGAAGGTCAAATGTTATTTTCTGTCCGCTCCATATCTCATGAAGCTTGGACACATTTTCTTCAAACTCGGCTAAAAGTTAACCTCATTGACTGATTGCAGAAAGCATGAGGGGTCACGCTGGCTCAAGGTCAAGGTCATACTTGAAGGTCAAATGTTATTTTCATGTCCGCTCCATATCTCATGAACGCTTGGACACATTTTCTTCAAACTCGGCTAAAATGTTAACCTCATTGAGCTGATGTGCAGAAGGCATGAGGTGGTCATGCTGGCTCTCGGCTAAAAGTTAACCTCATTGAGCTGATGTGCAGAAGGCATGAGGTGGTCATGCTGGCTCAAGGTCAAGGTCATACTTGAAGGTCAAATGTTATTTTCATGTCCGCTCCATATCTCATGAATGCTTAGACGCATTTTCTTCAAACTCGGCTTTAATGTTAACCCCATTGAGCTGATGTGCAGAAGGCATGAGGCGGTCACGCTGGCTCAAGGTCAAGGTCATACTTGAAGGTCAAATGTTATTTTCGTGTCCGCTCCATATCTCATGAATGCTTGGACACATTTTCTTCAAACTCGGCTAAAATGTTAACCTCATTGAGCTGATGTGCAGAAGGCATGAGTCGGTCAAGCTGGCTCAAGGTCAAGGTCATACTTGCAGGTCAGATGTTATTTTCGTGTCCGCTCCATATCTCATTCAGGAGTGTTCCCCTTGCCTTACACAGACCACTTCTTGATCGGGATTGCACTTCCACAGCGATTTATTGTACTCGGTAAATAATAGTATGTCATGTTCACAATCATACAAATTATTTCATGATATATAAAGTTTTTAATTGAGTTACACATGTACTTTGTGGTTACCTAACACATCCTATACTTCATTGATGATCACTTTTTGTACTGTTTCCCAGGTAAAAATTGTCAGTAAACTTTTAATATATGTGCCTCCGAATTCTGAGATTCATACATAACTCCGGAAAGTTAAATTGTCTTAAACTGATCTTCTATGTCTGCTACAACCATGCCAGGTTAAGGTGAACATAATCCTATGACCAAACAAATTCTAATATTTGGCCAGCGGCGGGGGATATAGCTGTCCTTTGGACTGCCTTGTTTACTATTACTATGAAGGGCAAGAATTTAAATAGATTTCATTTGATTTACCAACAAGCATTTTGAATAGTCGAGCGTGCTGTCCTCTGACAGCTCTTGTTTTTTCTGTAAAAATTGGAAGGGTACATTGATCAAGGCAAAAAAGTTTGAAATACATCACAGGGATTTCCTCAACATTCCATAAGCTTTCAATGTTTAAACAATAAAGTTATTTCTTAACCCTTTCCCTCATAGAGGAAACCATGAAAAGACCTATGCAAACAACATAAAACCAAATCAGCCTGTGAGTAACTCGCAGGCTGATCAGGTTTATGCTGTTCGCTGCTCCTCAGTGGTCTGGAAATTAGGACTTTGTAATTAAATTTGGTAAGGTTTAACTGTGGTTTTCTGCAGATCAGGCTTTATGTGGTACCTATTGAGTGCGTCAAAATGAGTCTATATGAGGGAAAGGGTTAAAGGAGCTGTCTGATCTTGGTTTGCTGTTTGCCAGTGTGTCAAAATAAATGGGTTAAAATCTGTTAGTCAGAAGAATTCAGCAAAGTTTTGGATTTCATTTTGAAGCATTTCCTTGACCTATTTAAACATGCTGGAATTCTGATTCTCATTTAATGCCTTTTTCCCATTTAATATTTTCATCTCTCAAACTGTCCATTTAAGACAGATTAAAACATTTGAAATGGAAATAGAAAAATAAAAAAGTGTAATATTGAATAATTGTAATTATTTTCAAATGAAATTCTAATTGATTTTTGACATGTTGAGAGTTAATGCTGAAGTGGATGAAACAGATAAATTAGTTGTGGTCTGACGTGTAAAATTGATGTGCAAGAGACCTTGCACAGTAGTTGGAGAATTGTCTGTCAGAGTTTCTCTGGAAGAGTGATTGGAATTCATATTGTGTCAGAATACCACTGAATGTATATGCAAATGTCTAATAATGAGCATAACCCTCTGTGCCTATCTGCCTGTCTATACCTCTGTTAATTCAAATATTTTTTCAAGGTCAAGATTTGCAAATTTCCTTTACGTGGTTTGAGAGGCTTCAAATTACAAAGTTTCCAACCAAAATCATGTATGAACAAGAAATTCAAGAAAAACTTTTCATTACACATACATTTAAGCCCTGAGGATGAAGATTATAAAGTTGTTTGTCTGGACTTTGGTTCTATATGCCATCGCCAGACATGGATAAAACTTTAGAGAGAAATGGGAGTGATTGGTACCACTTGAATGTTGCTTGTCTATGTGAAGATATGCCCCCTCCCCTCTTATTATAAAGAATTATGGTTTGCTTTTGTTTCCTCTCAGTATTATATACATGTGATGGTACTTCATCTGCATCAGACATATGCAAATAACATAAATGTGTCACATGCAGTAAAGGATCATATCTCTATCATCTGTCTGTTTGTCTGTCTGTCGCACTTCTTACAGCAGGTGACACATGTGTTTCATTAATTAGGAATACTTCTTGTTTTGTTTTAGGCATTTTTCACAAAGATTGACAAATTATTCTTACATAATCATGTAAGTTTAAAAATTTATTCATCTCTTTCACAAGATACTTTTTTTGTTTCACAATAAATTTCAGGCATCGCAGATCAAGGATATGTGTATACTTTCTCGAATATCATTAAAGTATTTGAAAGTTATGTCAAAAAAGAAAATTAAGGAAGGCTTATTATGTACCTTTGACATTTTTGCCAATCATAATATAACAGTTCATTATCCTCAATTTTCACACAGATGATTGACACAAATTACCTGTAACACCACGGAGGGATAGCAAGAGGTCTTGTTCTTTTATATACCACATTGCCTCAAATTAACAATAACGATAACTCCTGGGTTTATTTGAGATAGCAAATGACAAAAGTTTACAGAGTGTTATATTTGAACCAAAAATTTAGATTACAGGTTACCGTAGAGCTTTCTCTGCGAGCTGGGCCTTTTTGTCCATCTCGATGTGCACTTACTATATATATCTAGTATATATTCATGACTTTTTTTAATAATCTTCAACACTAGATGTTTTCATGTGCAGATCCAAGGGAACAAAATGGGGTTCCAACTGGATGTTCTCTCATATTTGCCATATATCTGGAACTTAGGCTTTCTCTGATATTCATTTCTGGATCTGTTCATGTTACTGTCAGTGAATTATTGCCTCCTCATTGGCATGTTAACATGGAGACAAGAAGTTGTTAATTAACCCCGTAATGTCACTTCATTATAGACTGGTATACATCGTTATGACATTGGTCAAGTATGGTAAGGAGTGATAATTGATGAAAACAGATTGAACATGTTTCATTCAAGGTCTATATGTCATGCTGAAAGGGTAAATTTCATTCAGATTTTAGCATAAATATTATGTGCTGTGATAGTTTTATTCCATTGTAAGTTTGTAAGAAAGAAGGCATGTAAAATAAAATCTCAGATTTGAGGGGTTTTTTCTGAGACCTCGTAGTAGAAATTAATAAAGCTTGTTAGAAATGATCCCTAGGTGGTCCTCCACAAAAGTTGCTAAGATAAATTTGATCCATGCCAAACTCTTGTTGCCATGACAACCAACAGAATTTTATTTAAAAAAAAGTCTTCTCCTCTGAAAAATTTAATTTTGTATGCCACAAATTGTCTACCATAATTGCTATAATAATGTTAATCCTTTAGAAAATGAGGCCCCAAGAGGGTAAGCTAGTTTCTTCTTCTGTGAAACTAATGGTCAGAATTTCATTTCATTCAGCACAAATGGTCTCCTCATGGCTCTCTACCATAATTGCTAAAATGAAGTTGATCCCTTGTAAAATGAGGCCCCTGGGGGTCAGCTGTTTCTTTATTTACTTTATATTGACAATTTCAAAATTCTTCTTTTCTGGAACTATGTATAGAATTAATCTTGTTTTGATCTAATGATAACCTCATGGTCCCATAAGCCTTTTTCATCCCTTGAAAATTGAGGCCTCCAGATGATTGATTAATTAAGAATTTTTTGCATCTGAAACTTGAATCCAGTTGCTTCTGGAAAAAACAGGTAAAATCAAGTGACTTAAATCATTTTAATTAAGCAGATGTATTCTGGTGAGGGATCTTGGGCCATAGAGCTGAGTTTTCACGTAAACATTTAATCCTTACCAAGACTTGGATGAAGGTTTACAAGATGATTTGTGCCTGTTGATGAGCTGTGCATGTCAGAGGAAGGTTCTGATCAGATTATTTTGGTAGGAAGGTTTTGTGAATACACAATGTTTTTCAAATATTTTTTCTAGCCCTTAGGCCTTTTAAGTTATTGTATTGGTATTCGTGGCCAAGTGGTTAGAGTATCTGCCCTCTAATAAGGAAGGTGTTGGTTCAATCCCTGGTCACAACATACCAAAGTTGTAAAAAAAATGGTACCCAAGATATAGATCCTTTGCTTGGGGCTCAGCATCCAGTTCCAGGACTGGTTAGGATACTGCGACTAGGTGTGGTATCACGCCACTTGTCATATTGTTGTGTGGCATCATTAAATAATATAAATGAATTAATTATTACTCCGTAGCCTCTTTATTTCACAGTCTTTATTTCTATATGATGTGTTAGTAATATTGATAATAAACAGCACATTACTTCACATATTGAGAAATATAAGACTGATTAAAAAATAAAGAAAAAGGACATTTTCTGTAAACACAAATTTTTAGAAATTTGAAAATGAAGTTTATCTTATCTTCTGTTCAATTAACAAATTTGTAGCTTTATGAAAAACATCATCTCAGCTGGAGTTTATTTGTTGTTTTTTTTCGTTGCTGCGCCTTGCCCATGCAGGAGACCAAAAACTTTGTGAATTTACCATGGCATTGTTGTCACCAATCCATTAAATGTACTTTATATAGGTAAGGTGATGTACTAGAGGTGTGTTTGCGGCCACAACCTAGGAGCTGGAGTGCGACATGTTCATTAGCATGTCCCGCTGTTCTGCTCTTACAGTGTATCAATCACTCAACACACTCTGGAATAACAAACTAGTCATACTAGAGGCTGGTTTAGGGGTATATTGACTTAGAATTTTCTGTATTGGTTAAGGTTCTTGTTAAGGTCAATTTCTCAAAAAAAAACTGTGGGACATATTCCCTTTAAAATTTGAATACTTGTTTACTATCAAAAGAAAAACATATTTTATAACAAAGTAACCATAAAATTTATTTTGACACAGTATTGCCTCTGTCTCTACTTAAAATATTCTGTTTTGGTTCATTTTTTTGTTAAGGTCAATTTCTCAGTAGCAAATACATAAGAGGGTTGTTCGATATGTAATGTGTATTGTACGATATCTCAAAAGCATTTGACTCAAATAGTCAAATGAACATTACATCCCCTTAAAATATTCTCCCCAGTTTGAAATACATAATTTCAATCTCGGAATCCATTTCTGAAATGCGTCACGGTACACTGATTTAGGTAGACCTCTGAGGCACTGACTGATGGCTGAGCCAAGGGTCTGTCGGGACTTGTATCAACAACCAGATAAGAACTTTTTAAATTTTGGGAAAAAGGAAAAAGTCACATAAGGCTAGATCTGGAGAGTATGCTGGGTGTGGCAAGACGGTAACCTCCTTCGACTTCAAAAATTGCTTCACAAGCGCAGATGTAAGTGATTGAGCATTATCATGAAGTAGATGACGTGCCTAAATCATGACAAAGGGCATCGTTTCTGATAACATTTCTTGGGCTTTTTTAGTATAACATCTCGGTAATACCAACCTGTAACACTTTTGCCCTTCGGCACCGGAATTGGTACAACTATACCATCACATGAGAAGAATATGCAATAAAGGATCTCCTTTGTGCTCATGGTCCTGTTGGCAACAACAGGCCTCCTACCTTGTTTGGTTCGCCATATTTTGTTTCCAATTTTTTTGACTGGTTCAAAATAGTGAACCCATGTTTCGTCACCAGTAACAATGTTTGCAAATTGTCTTTGATTGAAGTTTGGAAACATTTTGAGCAATTGCTTAGTGGTTTGTACTCGTACCCTGTTTTGGTCATCTGTCAATATATGGGGTATCCATCTGGCAGAAATCTTTCGTACTTTCAAAATACTCTTCAAAATGAAATGCACCCGTGATAGTGATATGCCAACAGCTTTGGCAATATCACGAATTGTGTACCTGCCATCACTTTCAATTATTTCCCTGACTTTTGAGACATTTGTCTTGCCTGTTACAGTCACAGGTCGGCCAGGTTTTGCTGCATCTTTGATTGACTCTGTTCCAGTCAGAAAAATTTCTTTCTCCACCTTCCGTCTCATATGATACCTTATCAGACCCATAAACTTGCCCGTAGCTTTATCGCGCTGTGGTACAATACACATTACATATCAAACAAATCCTATATATTCACTTCAAACTCAGAAAACTTGTTCACTTTCAAAGTGGGAAACAGCTTCAAAAGGACAAGTAACTCTTCAATTATTTTTTTCACACATACGCCCCTCTCTGTACTATTACCATTTAAAAAGAAAATGTCAGATTAATTTGAAACTTTGAATATTTTAGGTAAATGTTTTCCATGCAAGTTCCTGTCTCAGTAAGTACTATTAGTAGGCTAGGAGATTGTGTTTGAGTTCATTTCCTTATACCACAATCATATTTTTTATGTTAACTCTACAAACAGTAAAATCTTACATTATACTAAAATAGAAGAAAAGTGGAGCACATTTACAACTCGAATTATACACAGGCTTTATTTTCCCAGATGATGGGAGATTGGACATGAATATCAGATTTCAAAACTTATACCATTTTCTTAGCTATAGGGATCACACATTTTCTCGTAATAAGGAAAATCCTTGAGGGAAAATCTGCAGAATTTTAAGAAGTTTTCAGAGGGGAAGACACCTATGAAAGATTCCTGGTAAAGAAGGAAAATCGCCCTGATACAGAAAAAGTTTTGATTAAAGAATTGATTTTATAGTGAAAGATGTGATATATTTTCTGCCAAAACTAGCATGCTAGATCGTTGTATCAGTGAAACTGAGACACTGACTCCTGATCAGAATCATCATCACCTGAACCTCTGGGATGACATTGTATTTCTTGATTTCATACTTATATATGTATGTGTACTTACATTTAAGGACGTTTCAGCGGGTTACAGCTGATTTTGATTTTGATAAAAAAAAAAAGATTTTTAATTTCTCATTCATTTTAAGTAGAATGATAGGAGAAAGTCCAAATTTTAAGATTCATGTGTTAAGAATATCATTTAAAATACATTTGCCAAATTTTGAAGGTACAAAAAGTCACATTTTAGTGTTTTTATGCAAATTTGGCTAAAATTTCAATAAAAAAGCAGTTTTAGTTAAAAAACAAACCTGGTGAGGTATGTCTTTTTTTACATTTTCAGAAAGCATTTATCAGAGGACTGACTCTGAAAAAATAAAGGAAATCTGTCTGTTGAATATTTTTATTTAGAAAAATATATATAAAAATTCACAGTTTTGGGATAGTTTTTGTATATATTTTGGTATGGGCACAAATGAGATTTTATGCCCGTGCATATTTGACAGTACATGTTTTTATACCCCCACAAATGAAATTTGGGGGGATATATAGGAGTCACCCTGTCGGTCGGTCGGTCGGTCGGTTGGTCTACAAATATTTGTCCGGAGCATTTCTCCAAAACTACTGTAGCTAGGTTGATGAAACTTCATATGTAGATTGGTCTTGATGAGAGAAAGTGCAGAGCACAAGAACCATAACTCTGCATGTATTTTGAAAGGAATTATTGCCCTTTGTCATTTTTAATCTTTTGATTTTGTCCGGACCATAACTCCAATACTAAAGTAGCTAGGTTGATGAAACTTCATATGTAGATTGATCTTGACGAGAGGAAGTGCAGTGCACAAGAACCATAACTCTGCATGTATTTTGAAAGGAGTTATTGCCCTTTGTCATTTTTAATCTTTTGATTTTGTCCGGAGCATAACTCCAATACTAAAGTAGCTAGGTTGATGAAACTTCATATGTAGATTGATCTTGATGAGAGGAAGTGCAGTGCATAAGAAAACCACAATGTAAATTCTTAAAGACAGATTTTTGCAAACAATAAATATGGATGTGAACCATAATTAGACTGCATTTTTATTCTCCTCAGCTACAGATCTTGGGGGCAAATTGTTTTCTTCTGTGTGTCTGTATGTGTGTCTCTCTGTCTATCTGTCTGTCTGTCAAAACTTTTTAGCATTGTCCAAAACTTTTGAACCATTGCTCACACTAACTTTAAACCTTACATACATGTAGTCTTTCACTCACGCAAACTTTTGAAACTGTATTCCTACACATGACAGACTTCCGGTGAGGGTATTGATCACCTTTAGTGATATTTTTTTTTTTTGTATCTTATAACCCAAATCCTATGTTTTTTTTGTCTGTGAATATCCGGAAAGGGGGGGGGGTACCTTCAGTTATAGTTCTAGTTTTATCTGTACCTAAAAGAATGCATTATAAATTACAAATGGTGATAAAAATATTTAAAAAATATCATTTTAATATGCTGTTACAGTATTTAGAAACAAAATCTTTCTTAGTTTTTAATGTCATATTTTTTCAACAAAATTTAGCAAATAGTGATCCTTTACCATAAGCTTAATCTCTAAAACAAGCGTGGTGACCCCCTATTTTGGATTCATTTATCTTTTAGTTAAAGTCTAGAGTACTTATATGCAATTTTTTAGAAAAATCTGTCTGTTAGAAAAAACCTGCTCAAACACCTTTAACCCTTTCCCTCATAGAGGAAACCATGAAAAGACCTATGCGAACAGCATAAAACCAGATCAGCCTGCGAGTAACTTGCAGGCTGATCTGGTTTTATGCTGTTCGCTGCTCCTCAGTGGTCTGGAAATGAGGACTTTATAATTAATTTTGGTAAGGTTTAACTGTGGTTTTCTGCAGATCAGGCTTTATGTGGTACCTACCGAGTGTGTCAAAATGAGTCTATATGAGGGAAAGGGTTAAACGAAAAAAAAGTATCATTAGCTAATTGTCATTATATTTAAAATATATTTTGTTAGAAATTGTTCATATATCTTTTGTAAAAATGTTTGTTTGAAAAGCATTTGTTGTGTCAACATACTGCATAGCCCTGTTTTTACATCCACATGGTTTGCTGTTTTTCCTCATCAATTAAACTAAAGTTGCAAACCTGTACACACACACATCTCCACCCCCCGGGCTTCCCTCTTATCCAGCTCCTCAGAAGTGAAAATTCTTCAACAGTTTTAAGTATACAACTGTATGTTATGTTTTGAATAATGTTTCATTTAAGGATTAAAATTAAGATGCTTCTCCAACAATTTATAAATTATAACTGATTTCCATTTTATTTTATTATTGTTACTTTTCATAATTATAAAAACACTTTTTAAAAAAATATTGGATAATGTCATTTAAATATTTAATCCTCAGGTGTTTGTTTTTCATAAAAAAATGCCTAAATCAGGGATTATCCACTGTGAGACTTTGAGAGATTTGCTTCATCTTTATCATATATAGGGCTTAACTCTTTCAACGGGCATGGATTATTTAGTTCTCACTTTGTTTTGTCAAATAAGATATTTTTTCTCATTATTTTTTCGGACAGGAGTATCCTTGCTAAATGATTTTCTTCCAGGCTAGTACAGATAGATCTAGCGAGGTTGTATAGCATTGTTAAACAGGACTCGATGATAGATATTCAATGTCCACTGATAAGGTTATCCTGATTACCCTAATTTACTTATCTGAAGTCCAAATCCCATCAGAGAATTGATCAAAAACTGGATACAAACAGTATGGGTCATTAGTAAACCAATCTTTAGTAATGCTGATATTGAAGAAACCTAGATTAATTAGATTTGTAGCCTTAGAATGGAAGGTCTGTTTCCACTAGTGGTGTCTTTAACTTCATGAGATTGCTGTACATTTTGTATTGAGTTCTTAGGCATAGAATCAAAGGTTTATGCTGAAGTTATGTTTTAGTCATGCAATGAACCTTTCCATTTTTTTTCAAAGGAAAATTTAAACACTGCCTTTGTCCACAGTTCTTGAGTTATCCAGAAATGCCCAAATTCACTTTGTTTACTCTCTAGCATACCGGTAATAGGCATCTACATTATCAGGCAATATTGATCAAACTTAGGGATATTGTTTATGACCACAATATCTCAGCCAAGTTTATGGTGATATTGGACCATTAGTTTAAGAATTATGGCCCTTAGACTGTCAGTGCTGGATTTTACCATGTTTATGTTCAGGCATCCACAATATCAAACAGTTGAAGACAATGTTAATGGCTATAATCTCTAAGCCAAATCTGATTATGGCTTACATCAGAGATGTCAGTATGTTAACCCTTTATAGTCATATGGAGAGTATGTCTTTTTGAGACCCCATATAGACTCCATTTTGACGCACTCAATAGGTACCACATAAAGCCTGATCTGCAGAAAACCACAGTTAAACCTTACCAAATTTAATTATAAAATCCTCATTTCCAGACCACTGAGGAGCAGCGAACAGCATAAAACCTGATTAGCCTGCGAGTTGATCTGATCTGGTTTTATGCTGTTCGCATAGGTCTTTTCATGGTGTCCTCTATGAGGGAAAGGGTTAAGAGAATGGGTTGTCAAGCAAACACCATCACGGTTAGTTTTGACATTTGACATTTTTATGCGCATGATGAAATTAATGAGTTTATGTATCCTGTGTCACACACATTCATGGATGTAAGATTTTTATGCCCCCACCACTTATGTGTGTGTGTGTATGTATGGGGTGGGTGGGGGCATATAGATTTGCCTTTGTCTGTATGTACATACATACTTCCGTCTCGAAAGTTTGTCCGGAGCATAATTTAAAACCTATAAGAGGTATCAACATGAAACTTAATAGCTACATAGAACTTGATGAAGAGAAGTGCAGTACAAAAGAATCATAACTCTATTTTGCATGATTTAGGAGTTATTTCCCTTTGTTATTTTTCATACTTAAATTTTGTCTTGAGCTTAACTCAAAGGCTATAAGAGGTATCAACATGAAACTTCATAGGTAGATATTTTTATGCTTCCACCACTTATTGTGGGGTAGGGGCATATAGATTTGCCTTTGTCCATCCATACATCAGTACATTCGTCCCGAAAGTTTGTCTGGAGCATAACATGAATACTAATACTGGGATTGAATTCCAAGTAGATAATTCATGCATTCAGGAGAAGTGCAGTGACCAAGTTCCATAACTCTCAGTCAGGTAATTAGGAGTTATTGTCCTTTTTCCTGAAAGTTAGTCCAGAGCATAACTTGAATACTAATACAGGGATTGACTTTAAAGTTGATATTTATGTAGCATGCATACTGAAAAAGTGCTAGAGAAAATATTGGTGTAGTTACTGCAGCTATGAAAAGGTTGAGAATAAAACCAACCAACCGATGCTATAGCAGGACAAAAATGATAATATTGTATATTTTTAATTTGATTAAAAGCATTGAATGACCCTGTGTTGTTTTCCCTTGTACATTTTTGTTACTTACTTCCTTCTACCTGGCTAGAATCATATTTCTCCAATCCCTGAGTGGTTAGAGTGTCTGCCTCTGGAGGGAGAGGTCGTGGGTTCAATCCCCGGCCATGACATACCAAAGTCGATAAAAATGGTACTGGTATAGCTCCCTTGCTTGGTGCTCAGTATAAGGGTGGTTCCAGGACTGGTTGGCCCGGTGTCAGGATAATGTGACTGGTTGTGGTATCATGCCACATGTCTATGGCATGATATAATTTACAGTGTGGCAGCACTATATCTGTCTCAAAAAGACATACTCTCCATATGACTGAAATACTATTAGTGGGATGCTAAACGCAACAACAAACAAGTATATTTCAGATTTGTGACAAAGCACTTAGGTGGGGGCATTAGTATCCAATGGACACATTTCTAGCTTTTCCAGTGTCATTATATAAATGGCGATTTTTGGTCCAATTGAACTTAATATACATGAACATTTAATTTAAAATTGTGTATTTACCGTTAGATATGGCTAGTTGATAAAATTATATGAATCCTGTAACCTAAGTTGTTAATAACCAGACAGGAAGCCATCAGTGGCCTCAAGAAATACATTTTCATCTTAAAATCCTGTACTTGCAGGCTTATCTGGAAAACTCTCTGTTTTATCACTAGGACCAGTTGGTCTACATCATATCCTCTGTGCTATACAAGTCTGTAAGTGTTGAAGACAAAGAGATGTCATTAAAATACAATTCTTTCTTTATTTCTTTAAACCTTACAATGTTGTGGGCTCTTGTGACTGCTATTGCAACCAGTGTGGACCAAGACCAGCCTGCACATCTGTGCTGTCTCACCCTGGTTTGTCTGCACTGGTCACATTTTAGTCAATAAATTTTCAACAAGTGCTCCCATAAACAACTAATGGTACAGTCTAAAACGAAGAAAAGACAAGTCCAACTAAGAAATTAAGCATAGTAAGGGTTAAAGATAATTGGGCTGTAATTTAGCTTGACTGACAACATAGCGGCCAGAGTGAGTTTCTGTGATATCCATTGTTCATACATCTATTAGTCATCAACATTAGGTTTGTTAATATTCTAATATCTTCATTTCTTAAGCAACCTTGATTAAACTTAAAGATAATGTTTGTTACCATAAGATCAGGTTTGATTTTGGAATATCATTGATCAGTAATTTCATATTTATGGCCCTTTAATTTCAAAAATTGCAATATTTGATGTGAACATCTACTGGCTACTGTAGAGTGCTTTTAACTGAGCTTGGATATGTTTGTTTGCACATGGTTGATTATAATTGTCAATACAATATGATAATAAGGGATTAATAGTAATGAGAGAATTTTGGTATAACAATGCACATTTTTATTCATTCTGATATTTTTCAGTCTCTGGATATGAAAATTCTGTTGTTGTTTTTATCATATATGAATTCCACAAATACATGTAGAAGCCTTCATTACATCAGTTGACTTATGACTTATTCATCTACAGCTACTTCTAACTTTAAGTATATATTACCAATGGCAATGGTCTCAGCAATCAATTTTTCAGTGTAACAGAAACCTGAATTTGTTTATTCTGGTATAGTGTCCAATCTTTTCCATTTGGCACTTACTGACCATTCAAACTTGAAAATAAAGTCATTTTATCTTGTTCAAAGTTTTTATTGTTTTATCTTTTAAACACAGATTTCCATTCATATGAACTCCAAATGATAGAAACAAGAAGGCCATAATGGCCCTAGGTCGCTCACCTGAGGGTCTTAGTCTTTAGTCAAAAATGTGGCCTCTAGGGTGTTCACAAAGTTTTTATGACCCCATGATCTACATTTTATGACCCCAAATGGCCCTCTTTCAAACTCATCCAAGACTTTATTTATGCAAAATAAAATTCTTTCCAAGTTTTGTCAAGATTGGATAAAAACTGTAGTTTCTTGAGTGTTCACAAACAAATTGTTAATGTCGCATGAGCAAATTGTGCTCAAGTGAGCTACTAATAAAAAAAAAAAAAAAAAAGACAAATGCACCAACTTGAATATGCCAAAGTTATTTCAAAGATTACCGGTATAGTGGAATTATACAAGATTAGGCAATGAAAGACAATGTTTTGAAAACCACATTTGGTCTGCGAAAGCTTAAAATATACATGTCCAATTAATGTAAAAAAATTGTGTTGAAATGCATTGACATAAAGAGAGGATGATATCATTAGAATATACAAAATATTCTAGCTTTACAATAGCATTTTCAAGTTTTTTTTAGAGACATGATTCAACCAATAGGTTTTCTGGAATATCATGCATGTGATCAAAGGTTGACCTTGTTTTCACATGAACACATGAATTTGTTTTTAATGTTGTTTGTAAACAGTTGATGTAGCCATGACAGGAAAATTAAAGGTTAAATCAGGACTTGAATTTTCACTGCAAAAACTTGAAAAATGCATATCAAGGGTTGACTGTGAAACAACAAGTGCATAATTATAAAATAGAAGGAGATGGAACAGTTTTGTGGCCAACCCTCAATTCATCGTCACTTGCAAAATATGAATTCATATGAGCAGAGAGGCCAAATTGCTTTTTATATGAATTTCACTTATTCTGCTTTCTGGAGCGAAAGATTCTAATGCTGTTTCTCAGAATCAGAAAAAAACAATTACAGAAGATTTCAAAGGATGGCAATGTGCACATCACGTCAATAAATATTACAGCCTCCAGCATCAGTGTGAACTGCAATTATGGAAATCTGAATTCTTTGGAAAATTGGCCCTGAGTTTCATGTCAACCTGAAATAACAGGCAAGCAAATTTTGTTGCAATATTCACTTTTTAGAAACACAGTGTCATGTTAACAACACCTAAGGCCATTTGGTATTTCGGATTGTGTGCTTTAAGTTTGCAGAGTTAATGTTGACCTGAAGACAGTTAATTGAACCAGAAAAAGGCAGATCTGCTTTTGATGAAGTGAACAGTTCAAGTTGTTGTTATGGAGTTGATAGTTGCTGTGACTGTATTTCAATAATTAAGCTACATACTGCTAATTGAAAGGTACGGGAAGACCAACAGTGCAAAGGAGACTCTTTGGTAGAACCAGAGACCTAGTATAAGCCAGCCAGATGGTTTTCTGATATGATGATTGAGGCCAGACCAGGACTCAAGTGGTAGAGAAAAATAAGAGACAACCTGTTATGGGGCCATTTCACTGAAAAATCATCCCAGAAGACTGAGCTGCAATCTCAGAGCATAGCTTGGTCAAGATTTTAGCATGCAGAGCGAGGCTCGAATGTTTAGATCGCATCTTAATAGTATTGATTGAGGGTACATTGCAACTCATACGTAGCTAAATCAACCTGGATTGAATCTTCGTCAGCTAGATTGAGTCTTGATAGGCCGTGGTTGCACGCTTGCAAGTATAGATTGCTGATTCTATGTCGCAGGTGCGTCGAACAGAACGAGTCTTGGTTGGGTTCAGGTCATGTCAGATCAAGTGGCTAGATGCAGGTAGACGTATTTACAGCATCTATAGAGTGTATATGATGCAGGTAGAGCGTACACATCAAAGGTCATATTGAGAAAACATCAAACATAGAGTGTACATAGAAAATGGTGGGCTAGGTTGCGCAGACTTTGCCTCGACTATGAGAAAACAGAGCAGCCATCAAAGGCACACGTGGTCGCATGTGATTTTTCTACATCTTTCTACATTTTCTACTTGGTGATATGGCCACTTTTGAACCAGGGAGAAGAATGTCAAGGGAAAAAGAAATGGGCTGGCACCTTTCTGAAAATTAAATAAATTACAGTATATGACACTTAATCTGAAAGTTACAGGTTCAGTCCTTGCAGGGAAGTCGATTCTTTTATAACCTTCCTAGATGCAGAGTGCAGCTTTTCAGTTTTGTGGTGGATATAATGGTATTATTATTTGTGTGGTTATGGCAACCACCCACCAACAAAACATTTAAAAAAAGCAAATAATCATTCGTCAAATTCCATAAGAATTTCAGCAATGCCAACTGCTCACAAACAAAACCATGTTGTCTTTGGTGTAAACCAGGTTTACCATTGAATACATGGTATTCCTGTGTGGCTGAAGGATAACCAATTTACCAAATTAAATAATATGTAAGCATGATAAAAGTCCTTACAAATTTTACAGGGATTATTGTGACAAAAACAAGCTTGACTAAAAACAAAGGTTTTCTCATTGAGAACCAATCAGTAAACTGTATTCTGGAATCTGTAATGTTATTGAGGAAATTGCTCATTTGCAAATTCTCAAGAATCATTAGCAGCGATTGCTTTGCCAGGATTTTAATTGTTTATTTATGCAAGATTAAGATAACCAAAAAATATGGTAAAATTGAAATTGCTATGTTGCTGTTAACTGTTCAAGGAATAAATTTTATCGCTATGTCACTTTTATCAGTGCATATAATATTAGGTACTTAAATTGGTTTCCTAGGTGATGCCTACATGGAGAGAACCTGCTCTGATTAGATTTATATTAGATAGGGAACTACAGCTGTCTTTGGATTTATGTCTGCATGGTGTGCAATTAACTCTTTATATATAGACACATTTTGATGTAATGACAAACAGAGCACACCCAGATCAAATAGCTCACTTATGAGCTCCCATAGGAGGTGTCTGATCAGGGTCTCCTCGGTTTGTTCATACAATATTGAAGCTCAGACAAGGCAAATAAAACTCCATTGTTTCATATACCCCTAATAGCTCAGTAAAGTAATAGTCATAAATTTATACATGAATATTCATGAGGTATTAAAAGGGTAAAATAGCACTGTAACCCAGTGGTAGTGTTTATTGACTACAGATCCAGGGATCATTCTGGGGACATGACCTTTATTTGACCTCTCCAGGTCCAACCCATAATCTATCAAAAGGGATTGTTATGACTTATGAAATTTTGTTTTTGAATGAAAAGAAAAGAAATAAGTTTAAAAAATGTACAGTAAAACCACCCCAAAAGGCAGCTCTGAGCAACAACAGTTGTATTTCCTCAACTAACGTTACCTTGGCACAGTCAAAACCTCTGTACAGCAACACCTTTCAGCAGCAACACTTTTCTGTGACTCTGGCAGATGTTGCTGCTGAGAGGTTCCAATGTACATTAATTAGCCATGTTCTATTCAGATATGTTACTTATACTTTTGGCAAGATGTCTGAAAAAATCATCCATGATAAAATGTATTATTCACCATTAAATAGATAAATCATAATGATTAAGTCCTGCTGCTTTGACAAAACTATACCCACAGAAACATGTACTTACTCCATCCAAGATCATGGAGTGTGTTAAAATTAAGGACATGTAGAGTTTATTGCCAGTTAAGTCTAGACAACTTCTTGTTTATTTCAGGAGCCTGGTGTGTAGCAAGGCTCTGTTTGACCAGTTCCTGTCAATACTACATGATCTTCCGGTGGAGAGGACGCCATCAAATCTAAGGTAACACTGTAAAAACCATGATGGAGGAGATGCATCCGTCTACCCCACATCATTGACCATCAGGATTACGCCCACCATGAATCATCCCATCCTTTATCATTCTACACTTTGTGTTTGGATGGAGTGGTGTTACAGACCTTTATTGATAAACTTGGCTATCTATAATGTCAGTGAGGCTCTCAGGGTCTTTGCATCTGAGTCTTGGTTACTTGCAGACTTGCTGATGTTGAGGTTCTTAATTTATAGGTCGTAGGGACAAAGTTATAGATCAGTGTGTACTTATTATCTAAGTCTGTCAATCTGTTCATGAGTTCAAAGCCAGAAGAAAGACCAACAGAGCTCTCTTCAAAGTTATATACCCTTCCCCCCTCAAAAAAAAGCAAAAACATCACATAGTGATTAACATTGTACATGTATAATAATAAACATTGTACTTGACATTGTACTTCATTACACAATTAAAGCATCAATTATAGTACCACTTTGTGCATTCATAATTGGCGCATTTTCAAAAAAATGTAACAATTTATTTCTATTGCATCTTTCCTTGTCCCATTTTGTTCTTCAGTTGACCAATTACTTTATGTCAAGCCATCTTGCAGAAGCTCAAAAAAAGTGGCCATGGAATCCTCATGATGTGTGTGCGTTAGTGCATCAGATTGTCTGGATTTGTTTGTCAGGGCTCTAACTAAGATATGGATTGCAGTATTTTCAAATAACTTGGCAGTTATGATAAACTCGATGAGGCAGAGTGTCACAGACAAGAGTTGGATCCCTAGTTCAAAGGTCAGGGTTATATTTAAGGGTCATTTGCTTGTCTGGGCTATTACTTAGACCTGTATCACATAATTTTCAAATAACTCGGCAGTGTTGTTTGAGATTTAGTGCACACAAGAAATGAGTCGCTTATACCAAAATCAGGATCACACTTTGAGGCAATCTAGTTGGCATCTAGTTACTAGTTTGCATATCAGTCCAAACACTGACACCTGTACTATACAGGTATGGATTATTATGATCAATATGTATTTCAGTGAATCCTTTCTCCTTTATCTTAAAATAATTAACATTCTCATTCATTTTTAGCTTGTCTGTTTCAAAGAAAACGTCAAACTATCATGATCGCTGAGTTGTTGTTGTTGTCAGTGTTGTTGTCTTTGTGCAAAAACTTTAATGTAGCCCATTATTCAAATACTTTTAAAGGTATCAACATGACAAGATGCAGTTGGAAGACAAGGGGCATTATTCTGAAAGCTAAATTATTGCAGTTATGCCCCTTTTTGTGTCGCCTGCATGGCATGGCAGACACATAGGGATCACTTTGTCCGTCGTCGTCGGTGTCGTCGGCATCGTCGGCGTCACACTTTCTTGTCCGGAGCATAACTCGAAAAGTATTTGAGGTATCACCTTGAAACTTAAAACATGGATAGATCACATTGAGGTGGAGTGCAGTGCACAAGAATGATAACTCTGACTTTCGTATTTTCTGAGTTATTACCCTTTGTTGATTCTGAGATTTTATTTTTGTCCGGACCATAACTCGAAAAGTATTTGAGGTATCACCTTGAAACTTAAAACATGGATAGATCACATTGAGGTGGAGTGCAGTGCACAAGAATGATAACTCTGACTTTCGTATTTTCTGAGTTATTACCCTTTGTTGATTCTGAGATTTTATTTTTGTCCGGACCATAACTCAAAAAGTATTTGAGGTGCTGACTTAAAACTTTATAGATAGATAGATCTCATTGAAGAGGAGTGCAGTTCACATAAATGATAACTCTCACTTTCTTTTCTCCTGAGTTATTGTTGCAACATATATATAATTAACGTCATAAGTGCTTAATGACGTCATAATTTTTCTTACAGTTAATGTTTTGAATTCATATAATTTTGACACTCCTCTGATGAAGACTGTATAGTCGAAAGTGCTCAGGAAAATTATTACATATTGCACTGTTTGAATTTTTTATTCCCCCCCCCCCCCCCCCCCCCAAAAAAAAATATATATATATATATATATATATATATATGTGTGTGTGTGTGATTTGGTGTTATTTTGTACCTCACAAAATAGATTATGCTTTATCAATAATTTGTCAAAAGATCGATTTTCTAGTCAATTCTTTCATCAAACATGCTTAAATGCAGGCGACACAAGTGTTCCGAGGAACACCCACATCTAGTTAACTTAAAGTTTTGGTCAGAATTGCTTCTTTAGTAGAATGTCTTGAAAATTATGAAAGGTATCAACACAAGTCTTGGAATACTTGATAATCATGACAAGGTGCAGTTGTAAAACAAGGGACATTATTCTGAAATCAATATTTTATTCAGAGTTATGTCCCTTTTTAACTTAGAATTTTTTTAAATTTTTTATATTTCTTCTACACTATGTAAGATATTTTTTTCTTTTTCATAAATAGTTACTCTTTATCCCTAAAGGTGTTCAAACTTGAAATCTCAAATATGGCTCTCTGTTGTGGACATGTAAAACAGACAAGCGTTGTCTGCCAGACCACTAGCTCCATCCATAAATTGATCTGAATTTTTGTAAGGACATCATCTTAGACTGAATTCATGGAATTATTCCGGGGGAAAACATCACAAAAATTAGACAAGCATGAAATAACTATTTCAGACACTGGTTTTATATTTTCTTGATGGAAACTGAACATTCCAAGGATCCACCACCCCCCACTGTTGCTTACATTTTACATTTTCTCAATTTTAATGGTGCTATGTATAATCATGACACTTTATCTAAAAAACAACAATATATCACCAAAAAGCAAACAAAAAACATGCCCTCTCACATAAATCTTGTTTCCATGATCAATTTCCATTTTTATCTGAAGAACATTTTCCGTTGGCACCTTTCCTATGATATATCTGTCTGACCTCCAAGGTGACTATTAGAATTAGTCCAAGATAAAGTAATTTGTCTCCCTTAGCATCAGAGGGGATCAGTCTTATCCAATGTTTGCTGTAGATTTCACCTCCCGTGTGAAGAGCTGGTCTGTGAGAGGACTATAAATAGCCTGTTTTAGATGGTAATTCAGTTATTTTTGGTGATATTAGGAGTCTTGTCAGTCAATTTTCCCTCCATACTGGTGGAATGTTGTTATTGCTGGTGAATAGAGTGTTAGTTAGAGTGGCGGTCAGGATCATAGTGAAGGCCCATGATTATCCATAGTCCATGATGGACCGTACCGTAGATCATCGTGTCTGTTAAGAGGCAGAAACTTGGGCATAAGTCAGCTTGTACATGGTGCTTTTGCTCAAAGAGGCAATGATTTTCTTTTGAGATCATGCATATTTATTGCTGTAATAAATACAAGTGTGGGATTGGGTGCAGCTTAATTATAAAGCACATTATTGATGTCTGTTATTTCCTGGCCTTTGTTGCACAGAAGTTATGGTTTTCCTCAGAATTTCTACTGCATACATACATATTATTTATAGCATGCTCTTGAGAAAGGTGATATTTCATTTCAGAATTGTTTGATTATAGAACTTTGAGATGTGAAATGCAATCTTGATTCTTAAATCCTCAGGGACCTCTTTCACATAACTTTGTACCTTAAGTATCTTCATATACGCACATTTCACAGACGTAAATTTATTGATCTTTAACCCTTTCCCTCATATAGACTCATTTTGACGCACTCAATAGGTACCACATAAAGCCTGATCTGCAGAAAACCACAGTTAAACCTTACCAAATTTAATTATAAAGTCCTCATTTCCAGACCACTGAGGAGCAGCGAACAGCATAAAACCTGATCAGCCTGCAAGTTACTTGCAGGCTGATCTGGTTTTATGCTGTTCGCATAGGTCTTTTCATGGTTTCCTCTATGAGGGAAAGGGTTAAGTCTTTCCCAAATTAACATTGTGCTATATGATAAGAAAGGTCACATTTCATTTAAGAATTTCAGGGAAAGTGAATAAGAATTAGTAGACATTTTAAAAGATAACTTACCATGTGGAATGTCTTTGATTTACAGAAAAAAATGATATTATGATCTTGTGTAAATATGCAACTATTTCAATTCTAAATATATGACATTTCATTTATTCTTAGAGAGAAGAGAGAAGAAGACTCTCAAAAGCATGTCTGTGCATATAATATTCCTTAACCCACACAATGCTGTGGGCACTTGTGAATGCCTTTGTAACCAGTGCAGAGCAGATCAGTCTGAAATTCTGTTTACTTATATCCATAATTACTGTTTGCAACATTTACAAATAACTTTCATACTGTGCAAAGCAGTATGCAGGGGTAATTCTGATTTGTCCCCTACTGGTGTTTACACAGGAGGGGACTATAGGTTTTCCCTCTGTCTGTCTGTCTGTCCGGATGTCTGGAAATCTGCATCCCATGATAACTTAAAAAACATTTAAGATAATATTATGAAACTTGGTATATGAATAAATGGCTGTATGGAGATTCTGCATATTACTTTGTTTTGTTTTTTCTCAGACCAAAATTCTGGTTGCTATAGTAACAGAAAAATTATGCGCCTCTAGGGTAGGCAACTTACGTGTTGTGTGCAACACCAGGTACTTGTTTATCTTATTTTAGCACTTTTTATTTAAGCATTATTTATTTTAGCATTATTTTGATCACAAGTATACATAGTTGTAATATCAACACAAATATTTGTATATAGTTAAATTGTATAAATTATTTTGTACACAAAAAATAAAACTGGTTTTCAATAAATTATTGTGTTAATTGTTAAACATACTGAAACATTTTGGAGTTTTGTACAAATATTTTACCAGTATTTCGATAGGGCCATCTTTTTTTGGCAGAGTTTTGCAGGAAAATGGTATATTGTATCTAGATAAAAGAATATATTAATGAAATAGGCAGATGTTAGGAGACAGCTCACCAAATGGTACTCATTTCTAAGGGATTTCAATTATTGAACCTCTTCTAGGCCAGACAGGATAGTTAGCCAGAACACTTTCACTGTCTGAGAGAGATTGCAATCGTATTAATTAGACACTATGTCACAATTTTCACAGTGATGATTTGTTTATCTGGACACTTTGGTTCCTGACAAAATTCCCTATATAAAAGTTCCCTAGATTAAAAGGCTTGCATTGTGAGGTTTCCTATTTGATGGAGCACAGCTTAATTTTTGTGTTTTACCTTACAAAAGACCTTTGCATGCTGTATGAAACCAAATTAATCTGCAAGTCATCCTGTAAGTGTAATGCTAATTATATTATTCTGTTTGTTGCTTCTTGTTTCTTTCAAGATCTGGAAGTTACATCAGATACATGTGAAGACTGAAACTAGAACTATCACTGATGACTCCCCCCCTCCCCCCCCCCCACTTTCTGTACTCAAAAATGTACTGTAAACTCCACTTAACCCTTTCCCTCATAGAGGACACCATGAAAAGACCTATGCGAACAGCATAAAACCAGATCAGCCTGCGAGTAACTCGCAGGCTGATCAGGTTTAATGCTGTTCGCTGCTCCTCACTGGTCTGGAAATGAGGACTTTGTAATTAAATTTGGTAAGGTTTAATTGTGGTTTTCTGCAGATCAGGCTTTATGTGGTACCTAGTGAGTGCGTCAAAATGAGTCTATATGAGGGAAAGGGTTAAAATGATATTCACTGGACCTTGATATTGATTTTTTGCCCCCCGCATTGATAGAACAGGGGCATATTGTTTTTGGTCTGTCTGTCTGTTTGTCAAAAAAGTTTAATTTTGAACATAACATGGAAGTCCTACGTACCGGTACTTCCACCTACAGCCTCCAAACTTATGAATTATGTTTGTCAACTTAAGTTCTGTTTAGTCCAGTTTAGATATTGCATGCACCTTGATGAGCTCTACCCGGTGACCTTGACCCCAAGGTCTAAGGCCTCTAGCTTTTTTTTTTTTTTACTGCAAATATTATATCAAGCAATCTCAGTAAATATGAAAAAATTGTCTGAGAACTTCTGCTTTAGGAATTTGTCTCAATGAAAAAACTTACTTTTTCTACTGGACATATTTTGAGTCTCTGACTTAACAGTGATGGAAACAAAAATGTGAGACTTGCAAACAATTTTTATCTACATTTTACAGTTTTAGAGTTAATTGATCATCTTTGCTTGGTTTTAGAAGGTTAAGTGATCACCATATTAGTCAGAAAATGACTGTGTGCTTACACACAAGCTATTGTTACACCAAAATGGACTGAAGAAATTTTTCAAACCAGCAGTGGTTGTTGCACATCGACTATGGTTGACAAAATATCATTTCTTGCCACCAAAATGATTGCCAGTGTACAGATACAGTAGTAGCATTGCAACATACGGAATGTCTGAATAAGTAATATCTTAACAAGTGAGCTGTGTACATTGAAGTATATAGGGAATTTGCAGGGACTGTCGGATCTATATTGCAACGAGAGATATATCTCAACATGCGATATCATTACTGGTGGATCTTACTGTAAAAAGATTTTTTTTTGTTAGACTATTTAAACTGGACTTAACAGAACTCCAGGTCAGCAAACATAATTCTTATGTAGCTACTCTTCTTGCACAGGAACATAGGGATATGGTTAGTCTCGCTTCACTTTGCGATACAGGGAAGTAATTAGTCTAGTTTTCTGTGATTTATAATGATGTATATGGCTGGTAAAGATTTGAAGTATTTGTTATTCCAGAAATTCCATGCTGAAGACTTACAGAGATTTCAAGATGGCCGCCACAACATACCAGACAACCTGGGAGCAGTTACAAAAAGTGTTTGGTGTGTGGGAGAAAAAAGGAGAGGGAAATTTAGACTTCTGTTGATTGTGTTCCCATGGAAACCAGGCATATAGCAAGGTTTACATTTATACACATGGTCATAACAATAATATGAACAGTTCCGGATATTAATGTGAAAAATACAATAAATTTATTTTAACAATTTTTCCTTTATTCTATTTTCTTTTCTTTTTTTTTATCAATTTAGTATTTTATAAAAATGTGCAACAAACATAAACGAAAATATGTTTGCCAATGATGCAACAAAACTTACAGTTGGAAACTTTTTGAAAAAACACACAAAGAACTTGCATCAATTAATCATCACAGCAGACTGATACAAAAAAGTAACCTGGTATACATTCCAGACATTGATATCATCATACCTTGGATACCAGCATTTGAAGTGAGGCCAAAATTTGCTCCAAAACAAAGGATGAGGGAATGAAATAATTAATGATATTTCTTATTATTTTTTTCCTCTGAAATAAGGATTTTTTTTCTTTCTGAAAAACAAGTAATTAAAAAACAGGGTACAGACAGATTTTCATTACTGTTTTTCAATTCTTCATCAGTATTAATAAAGATTAAGAAAAACAATAACAAAAAAAAAACAATTAACAAAAAAGAAAAACTTTTCAATCAGTAATGAGCAGCTGAGCCAAAAATATGCACTAAGTCTTGTAATATATGCCTTAAGTTTCATTATATATACCAAATAACTTTTTAAGCTTTTACAACAAGAATATCATTTGTGCATGCAGTCTAATTCCAGACAATTGAAGACCTGAAGTGTATATTGTAGCTTGAGCTCCCTACTGCAGGAATATTTTTCTCTCTGTCTACCTATCTCTTTCTTCCTGTCTCTCTCTTTACACTCTGTCAGGATTTGTGTTTGGTTGTCGAGAAGGATGATTCAGTTAACATACAGCAGACTTATAAAATACGAGACATCGTTAAATACATGTAACTGTTGTAATTTAATTTCAGCATGCCGATAACAGGATTTAATAGATACCTATATATATTCTATATGCTTTGTGTGCGTTGATTCGTGCATTTTAAAAATGCTGTTCATATTTTGTCTGTTTATGTTATATGTTCATGACTTTTGTTTAACTGTTAAGTAGTTAAGGATGTAATCTTTATAAATATGTGGCATGCAAGCTTTTTTTTTTATACATTAACTCTATTTTCGTCCTAAATTCAAACCATATTTTTCTATAGGACCTGGCAACGTTCTCCTTCATTCGTGCATATGATTGGCTAATTGAAATAACATATTTCTTGACGTATGAGAGTTTTTTCCAAAATCACACTAACAAATATTTGATGGTCAAGTAGGCACTTTTAATTGTAACTTGATAAATATGTATTCTCTTATAATGTTAAATTTATTCATATTTAGTTCCAATTGTATATGGGGCCGCCATGGCCAAGCGGTTACAGTCGTGGACTACAAATCTCTCAGCCCTTCACCACTGTGGGTTCGAATCCCGGTAGGGACTTCGGATTTTTCATGAGAGGAAGCCTTCCAGCTGGCTTGCGGTAGGATGGTGGTTCTGTCCGGGTACCTTTGTGTACTCGGGGTCTTCCTCCACCTGTAATTAGCTGGACGTCGCTATATGATTGAAATACTATCGCAGCGACGGTAAACCCCAATACAACAACAACAACAGTTGTATATTGGGGCCTCCGTGGCCGAGAGGGTAAAGTTGCTGGCTTTAATACTCACTCAGCCCCTTACCACGTGGGTTTGAGTCCCGGCAGGGTAATTGCGGATTTTCATGTGAGGGAGGCCTTCACGCTGCCTCCGTGTATTGGGGGTCTTCCTCCACTTGTAATTACCTGGACGTTGCTATATGACTGAAATACTGTCAAAGGGACAGTAAACTCAAATAGTCAAGTCAAGTTAGTTGTATATTCCAAATACTCTTGATAGATATATATCTTCTCTCATAAAATAAATGTCTATTTACATTGCTACGAGCAGTGTTCTTTCTAGTTTTCTTTACGTTTGTCAAATTTTGGATGTTTTGGTCCGAAATGGAAAGCTGTCAAACTGCCTTGCGTTCCCTTATTTATACTTTTGCGCACCAGGATGCTTTGTGATGAGGTCACACTGAGTCATCTGCCCTCTAGCCAATCAGAGTAGGGAATTCCCATAATCGGGGATCCTCCACCAATCAGACAGACGCCTTGCGGAGAAATCCATAAAATGGGTACTTCTGCCATATAAAAGTACATCTTTTGTGTGGAAATCCTAACATATCCACTTCTGCGCTTCCCACAAGTATAAATTAACGTGAATGATTGCAATACTCTACCAAAACTAGCATAAGGTTCATATAGTTTTTAACTTATCTGCAGGTTAGAATAGGAAAATAGTTCCTGTAACATAGGCTGCCGCAGAAACCATGTGCCATGTAAACAAAGTAATGAAACTTGTGCAACAAACTGTTTGATGGATATTAGAACAATACATACCGAAATTGAATTAAGGTAATTTGTCTTTGCAATGGCAGTAATTGCCATACTATATTAAGTTATGTTCTTGGAGAAAGGGGATTAGCAATGTAATTTCGCTACCGATGTGATTTAAATACAGGTAAAAAAATCTCGCATTTGAATATAATTGCACTACAACAGCATCTTTTAATCATGAGAATATAAGCAGGTAGAAGAACCTATTACAATATTTTTAGCTCACCTGAGCACGTGTGCTCAGGATGAGCTTTTAGGATCGATGAATGTCCGTCGTCCGTCCGTCCGTCGTCCGTCGTCCACAATTTGTTCGTTTGCACTCTAGCATCTTCATGTTATGAGCAATTATCTTCAAACTTTAAAACAATGTTTATAACCATAAAATCTCGGCCAAGTTTGATTATTGCTGATATCGGAACATTAGGTCAGGAGTTATGCCCCTTTTAAAATTCAAAAAAGCCAGATTTCACATTGTTTGAACTCTAGCATCTTCATTTCATGAGCAATTATCTTCAAACTTAATAACAGTGTTTATAACCATAAAATCTCGGCCAAGTTTGATTATTGCTGATATCAACATTAGGTCAGGAGTTATGCCCCTTTTAAAATTCAAAAAAGCCAGATTTCACATTGTTTGCACTCTAGCATCTTCATTTCTTTAGCAATTGCATTCAAACTTAATGACATTGTTTATAACCAAAAAATCTCAGCCAGGTTTGATTTTGGCTGATATCGGACCATTAGGTCAGGAGGGTCATTTGGGGTCAAAAAGTAGGTCACAAGGTAAAATCTTAGTAAAACCTTGTTAACACTCTAGAGGCCACATTTTTGGCCAAATCTTCATGAAACTTGGTCAGAATGTTTGTTTTCATAAAATCTTGGAAAAGTTTGAATTTGGGTCATGTGGGGTCAAAAAGTAGGTCATGAGGTCAAATCTTAGAAAAACCTTGTTAACACTCTAGAGGCCACATATTTGGCCAAATCTTTATGAAACCTGGTCAGAATGTTTGCCTCCATAAAATCTTAGACAAGTTCAAATTTGGGTCATGTGGGGTCAAAAAGTAGGTCATGAGGTCAAATCTTAGAAAAACCTTGTTAACACTCTAGAGGCCACATTTTTGGCCCAATCTTTATGAAACCTGGTCAGAATGTTTGTCTCCATAAAATCTTGGATAAGTTTGAATTTGGGTCATGTGGGGTCAAAAAGTAGGTCATGAGGTCAAATCTTAGAAAAACATTGTTAACACTCTATAGGCCACAGTTTTGGCCCAATCTTTATGAAACTTGGTCAGAATGTTTGTTTCCATAAAATCTTGGACAAGTTTGAATTTGGGTCATGTGGGGTCAAAAAGTAGGTCATGAGGTCAAATCTTAGAAAAACCTTGTTAACACTCTAGAGGCCACATTTTTGGCCCAATCTTTATGAATCTTGGTCGGAATGTCTGTTTCCATAAATCTTGGTCAAGCTCGAAAGTGGGTCATGTTATGTCAAAAAGTAGGTCAATATGAAAAATCCAACATATGTTGCTCATTTATAATCAGGTGAGCGATTCAGGGCCATCATGGCCCTCTTGTTTTATAATTGGCTTCTTAAGGAACTAGACCTGTGTGGTGTGTTACCTGTTACTTTCCCCTTCATTTGTTCCTCATACCACTTTCTTAACCTTTAACCTCATGAATATTCATGAACACATTTACAACTTGATGAATATTTATTTACTGAATTTTGGTATATAATAATATTTTTGAGCAAACAGAGGAGACCCTGATTAGGCAGCTCCTGCAAGGAGTTGTCTGATCAGGATCTGCTTTGTTTGTCAATATATCAGATGTATCTCTTTGAGGTAAAGGGTTAAAGAAAGGTAGGTTTTGAACCAACAATATAATATTATTGTATATCTGGAGTATTAAGGTAAAGTCCCTGTAATGGTAAAAAAGGCAGATTTTGATATCACGTGACCTCAGACTGGGTCCTGTCTCATCATAAGAATCATGAAGCACACATAATACTGAGCAACAAACATCTCATCAGGTGCTAATCTTATATCCGGCAAGTAGTGAGGAACAACTAGAGATGTTCCTTCAATTAGCATGACAAATTTTAAGATTTGATGTCATTTTTGTGTCTTTATCTGTCTTTATATGTCTTCATATAATCATAACACATTGGAGCATGTAAAAGGAGATGAGACCTGCATGAACTTTACTGAAGATGAGACCTACATGAACTTTACTATATGAACCTGCTGTACTTTATTTTACTGGAGATGAGACCAGTATTTATTTTACTGGAAATGAGACCAGTGTGTATTTTACTGGAGATGAGACCTGCATGTACTTTACTGGAGATGAGACCTGCATGTACTTTACTGGAGATGAGACCTGCATGTACATTACTGGAGATAAGACCTGCATGTACTTTACTGGAGATGAGACCTACATGTACTTTACTGGAGATGAGACCTGCATTTACTTTACTGGAGATGAGACCTACATGTACTTTATTTAACTAGAGATGAGACCAGTATGTATGTTACTGGAGATGAGACCAGTATGTACTTTACTGGAGATGAGACCAGTTCCAGTTACTGGAGATGAGACCTGCATATACTTTATTTTACTGGATATCAGACCTGCATGTACTTTATTTTACTGGAAATGAGACCAGTGTGTATTTTACTGGAGATGAGACCTGCATGTACTTTACTGGAGATGAGACCTGCATGTACTTTATTTTACTGGAGATGAGACCAGTATGTACTTTACTGGAGATGAGACCAGTTTGTATTTACTGGAGATGAGACCTGCATATACTTTATTTTACTGGATATCAGACCTGCATGTACTTTATTTTACTGGAAATGAGACCAGTGTGTATTTTACTGGAGATGAGACCTGCATGTACGTTACTGGAGATGAGACCTGCATGTACTTTATTTTACTGGAGATGAGACCTGCATGTACTTTACTGGAGATGAGACCAGTATGTATGTTACTGGAGATGAGACCTGCATATACTTTATTTTACTGGAGATGAGACCAGTATGTACTTTACTGGAGATGAGACCAGTATGTACTTTACTGGAGATGAGACCAGTATGTATGTTACTGGAGATGAGACCTGCATGTACTTTACTGGAGATAAGACCTGCATGTACTTTATTTTACTGGAGATGAGACCTGTATGTACTTTATTTAACTGGAAGTGAAACCTGTATGTACTGTACTGGAGATAAGACCTGCATGTACTTTATTTTACTGGAGATGAGACCTGTATGTACTTTATTTTACTGGAATGGGACCTGTATGTACTTTACTGGAGATGAAACCTGCATGTATTTTATTTAACTGGAAGTGAAACCTGTATGTACTTTACTGGAGATGAGACCTGTATGTTTTTTTTATTTAACTGGAGATAAACCTGATGTATAATTTTCCATTTTCTACAATATTAAAGTTATCGTTTTACAAATTTCTTCTCTATCAGGCAAATCAGCCAAGAGAAACTTTAATAGAAAAAAAGCTTAAAGTAGAGTAACAACAGAGTAAAAATATCAACCAAGAACTACATGTAAATCCAGATCCTCCATATAAACTGTAACAGTGCTCCTGCTGTTGTCTACAAAGGTACCTTAGTTTAAATATATCCTAGAAAGTGGGTTAAAATTTAAACATCTGAGTTACTCCACTGATCTTCAAAGTGTTTGAAAAAGATGTTAGCAGGGTGCAAATAGTCGTCCAAAAAAAAAAGGAAATGACAGTAATTTAAGACGTAAGACAGACTAGTCTGCTTTGTTCAAATCCTGAATTGGATAACTGGATAAATGTAAATAGAGGTATTGGTGCAAAACTGTTGTTACTTCCAGTACATATTTTATTAAAGAAGAAGTTAAAATAATTTTTCACAAAGCCATGAAAATGAGACAAAGGGGGTTGTTTTCAAGGATTAAACTAAAATCTAATAGACTCACAATATAATGTAGACTTTTAAAATGACCCATATATTCTGTCATGATTATCTGTAACCAGTTCAAAAACAACAGAATCTGATCCTTTTCCTTAGGGTTCTCTCCAATATCCCTGAGATCTGTAGTCCTCTACCTGCTAGTTTCATTTTGATTTACCAGTAAATAATAACTTTCATCCTTTTAACAGTCTATGAGATTGACCAGTATTTTGAAACTTTGAAGGCCATGGGAAATGATTATCCAATCCATAGCTCAAAACTTTTAGACTTACGACTACTGAACTTCAACATTCAAACCCTATGAAAATTTATAACAAAAAAAGACTTTGCTGTCAAAGTTCAGGGGGCATATGCTGCCAAAGTTAAAGGGGTATGCCCTATATCCACTTACATAACGTATGAAACAATGAAAGAAAAGCTACATAACAGACACATGACATTGTATTAGTTGTACCCGCATTGCCCTACTTTGTCATCCGCTAACACTAAGTGCAACTTGCTTAAAGTTAAGTTCAATATTGTGAAGTTTTTATACCCCCTCTTTGATGATTTTCTGGAGCTTTCTATGTCTGTGCTACTTGGATGGATTTCATCAAACTTCATAGGAAGTTTCACTAGCAGGCACAGAATGATGTGAATATTGTACCTTTTTTATGGTTGAATGATTTTTCTCTGAGTTATTTTTCTCTGAGTTATGGCCCTTTAATTAATTTTCTTGAGCCTTCTTTTCCCAGCTATTTCTCAATAACTACTGAGTGGATTTTAATCAAACTACATAGGAAGTTTCACTAGCCTTTTTTTTTTTTTGGAGAGCAAGTTTTGACAAGAAGCAGTGTTGGGGTTTAATCACCTTTACCTAATGTTTTTAGATACTGGTTTAAATTTCATTAAATTATTCTTAAGCAATTTAAAACAAAAACAAAATTTTCCCTAATGTGCCTTTGCATATTATTTCCATGTTGCATGTAAATTGATACACCCTTCAGGTGTGTAGATTTTTTCTCTTTCCAATTTCAAAGATTATTAAATAACAAGAGACTAATGAAATTACCAAAGGAGTTCCCAAGAAATTCTTAGAATTGATTACTGGATGAATCATTTTTTATGTTTCATTAATAAGTCATGAAAAAATACTAATTTAAATTTTTTCCTTAAAAATGAAAATTACTAAAAACAAAACTCCTGGATTTCTTTAGAATAAGATATTGCTGTGGCTTAGTTGGTTTTGTGTTACAACTACTTTCCTGTTTGTTGAAATTCAAGATACAAAGTACATGTATATGGGGGCTATGTTGGTGTCATATCCATCTGTTGGTTCAATCTGTCCCTTTGTCTGTCTAGAATCTTGAAGCATGTGTAATTCCAAAATAAGTTTTTGTTTTTTATTGAACTTCCCTAATCACAGATAATAACACCATGGTGTGCATTTGTGCACCTGGGATTTTCCTTTGAAATTCATTGTCATGGCAAAGTTATCCCCCCTTACTGATACTGCAAGATGGTATTCTTGGTTTGCATTACTCATGCGAAGTTGTTTGTCCTAAATAAAGATTTTTTTGCAAATACATGTTAAGTTTGACACCCTGACTTACATTACAAATTAAAATTGAATAAGTTGGAATATAGTTATGGCCCTTGACTTTTGGAGAATATCCAGAAGTGGGCACCCAGGTTCTTGTTTTATTTCTCATGATAATTTTGCAAGCTGCAATAAACAAATTCAATTACGGTTTTATTGTTTTAAATGTGTCTATCACGACATCAGTACAGAACAATACCAGTCATCAAAACTAAGATATTTAAGTGAATAGGCCCAAATACTACTCATTCATATTAAACATATAAAGTTTTAACATACAGGCCTGAAGTCATAACCATGAATTCAAAAGAAGACCTAGATATTTTTACAATCCTTGGCTTGTTCTGGGACACAGGTCTTTGCAC
>CM037778.1:10191055-10241055 GCA_021229015.1 Solen grandis | reverse complement strand
ATTGTCCCAATATTATTTTATTAGGAGATATTAATGACGACCAATTGATAAACACAAATAATAAATTTAAAAACATAGTGCTTATGAACAATATGAAAAATATAATATCAGAATCAACACGGGTAACGACAAATACCCAAACATTACTCGATCCTATTGCAATCAGTAGCAACATTAATATCGCAAATGTTGAGATTTTAAAAACACTTCCATCAGTAAGTGGCCATTTTTGCACATCAGCTTTTATTCGTAGTCATACTATTTATGATAATTCATATACTAGAACTGTTTGGAATTACAAAAATGTAGATGTTACTACTTTAAACAATCTTATACAAACTACTGATTGGTCATTTTTAAATTCCATTAATGTTCATGAACAACTGATGTTTTTACAAAGCGCTATATGGAACTTATTAAAGCCTGTATTCCCAATAAAGAAGTCACTAGTAGACCAAATGATAAGCCATGGTAAAACTCTCAAATTCAAGTGCTTCACGTAAACGAGATCGTCTCAAAACTAAAGCTCTAAACTCCGGTCTGATAAATGATTGACAATTATAAACACTTAAGAAATAAAGTTAATAACATGAAAAAACATGCAAAAGGAGAGTTTTATAACATGATAGAGTATTAATTTTGTGAAATGAAAACAAAAAATCCTAAACAATATTAGTGTTTGAAATTATATTTTGCCCAATGAGATCATTCCATTTTTCAAATTTTTGTCTCCGTTTAATTCATTTAATCGGCATAAACTTGTCACTAAACACTATTCCGTTAAATCAGCTGATCAGTTTAAACCAGCTTCAAGCGCCTTCAGTGCGCATGTGCGGCAAGGTGTGTCGGGAGGCGGAGCTTTATGTGTTTACCAATATCACGCGTGTGTAATGTGTTACAGGGTTTTCTGATGGGGACGCATGAAAATCGATATAAAAGAAAAAGCACAACATCAATAGTGAACCAGCAATCTGATTTATCCAAAATAACAAAAGAACTCTACCCTTCCATTTAGTTTAGTTTGGACATATTTTATTGCCGTAGATATTAATGATACAACATTCAAGATTTTAGAAAATAAGCAAAAGGGTCTGACCAAAAGTTCTAACAACATTAGTATCGGCCATCTCCTTGAAAGTATTTGTATAATTTCAATGTCTACATATGCTAAAGCAATTAAGTAAATATCTGATTAAATTTTTGAAAATAACAGCACTATTGTTGTAAATGAAAAAAAAAACAAAACACTGATACATTTTACGAGATGAGATGTGTAATAATATGAATGCAGAGATTTAAAAAAAAAATTAACTGAAAAATATAAATAAATAATGAGAAGAGATGAAAAGAAGGCTAACAAACAAAGGTTACTAAAACGGGAAAAAAATAATAATGTCCAATTGCAAAACACAAAATAACATATATATAGGTGCAAATAAATGAACCTTTCTAAACAGTATAATAATTTATATAAGTCGGGGTCCGGTTTCAGCCTCCCAGAGCGTAGCTCTACACAGCTAGAGCAACGCTTGACCTTTGACATATCATGTTACATGTCACGCCGGGAACAGGTGTCTCAAAAATCATTACACAGCTAGAGCGACGCATTGACCTTTGACATAACATGTTACATGTCACGTGATGTAATTCACGCTGGGAACACGTGGATAGGGCGGAGTCACAAAAATCAATACTATATTTGGAATGTGAGACTGCGTTAAGTTGCAAAACATAATTTCAAACACTAAGTAGGTTAGTGTTATTTAGTAAGCATTAATTCCATTAAATCGGTCGCGCGGCTGCGCCGCGCCAGACCGATTTAATTTCATTAATGCTTACTAAAAAACACTAACCTATACTTAGAGAACAATTAAGATACTCACAAAGGAAAATTATAAACCAGATCAAACTATGCCTCCATTGTTAAATGATGATAACGCATTTTCTTTTACAGATTACGAAAAAGGTAACACATTAAATGAATATTTCGTATCGATTTCAAATGTAAACGAGTCTTCTGTTCAACTTCCTGTTGTTGTTTTTTCATATAAAACTGTATGCAGTTTTCCTGATATCACCATCCAAGAGTCAGAAGTAATTGATGTTCTAAAAAATCTTAATATTAATAAATCATCTGGTCCAGACCAAATAAGTCATCGAATGCTTAAGGAAACATGTACGACTATAAGTTACCCCCTCACTATTCTTTTTAACCGGTCATTACAGGAATGTACATATCCAAAAGCTTGGAAGATTGCAAACGTTATGCCATTATTTAAGAAAGGAAACAGAGAGTATCCAAACAATTATCGTGTTATATCATTAATTAATTGTATTGGTAAAGTAATGGAACGAAAAGATTTTAAACATATATATAATTTCCTCTACTCTAATAATTTTAATTATACAAATCAATCAGGTTTCATACCAGGACATTCCACAGTTTATCAACTCATTGATATTTACAACCAAATATGTAAAGGTTTTGATGATAAAAAATCTACTTGTATGGTATTCTGTGACATATCTAAAGCGTTCGATAGGGTATGGCATCAAGGACTTCTATTTAAATTACGTCAATATGTTTTTCTGAAACTATATAAATTGGTTAGCAGCCTATCTTCACGGACGCAATCAAAGAGTAATGATTAATTCTACATTTTCTGACATCAAATCCCTGCAGGTGTTCCTAAGGGCCCTGTATTAGGTCCTGTATTAGGTCCTTTACCTTTTCTCACTTATATCAATGACATATCAGACTCATTACTAAGTACAGTTCGGTTATTTGCGAACGATAGTTCCCTAGCAGTTACTAGTCAAAATAATGATTATATAGAAAGTACTTTAAATCATGATCTCCAAAAACTGCATGAATGGTCGAAACAATGGTTAGTCTTCTTTAATCCCAATACAATAGAAGTAGTCTTATAGACAATGTAAAACCTCTTTTATCGTTCGATAATATAATTCTAAATTTTTCTAATCAACATAAACACTTAGGAGTTACTTTAAGTAGCGATGGTAGATGGCATAACCATATAAATAACATTATAAATTCAGCCACTAAAGTCCTTAAATCAAATATATAATATATATATATATATATATATATATATATATATATATATATATATTCATATCTTCGTCCATTATTGGAGTATGCATCTATTCTCTTTGACAACTGTACAGCCTTTGAAAAAGATTCACTTGAAAAAATTCAATACGAAGCAGCAAGGATTGTTACAGGCTTAACTCGATCTGTATCAGTTGCAAATCTTCTAAATGAAATAGGTTGGACATCTTTAGAAAATAGGAGACATTATCAAAAATTAATTCTTATGTACAAATTATACAATGGGGACTTACCGAATTATATCATTCAGCTCTTTCCCGATTCTGTCAGTAATACAACACCATATGCACTACGCAATGCTTATGACATTAATTCTGTACTAAATCTGTTATACCATCATGTATCAAAGCATGGATCAATTTATATATAAACATCAGACAATCTACATCTTTAAATATTTTTAAGTCTAAATTAACTCGTTTTTATAAATCACGTACAGTTCCAAAGACATATTTACTTGGTGAAAGAAATATTTCGATCATTCATGCGCGATTAAGAAACAAATGTACTAACTTAAATTCAGATCTCTTCAGTAATCACCTTAGAAACAATTCAATCTGTGAGTGTGGATATCATAATGAAGATACAGAGCATTACATTTTTAATTGCAAGAGATTTACTCAAGAAAGGCTAGTTCTATTTCATGAAACCAGGAAATTTCACCCACTTAGTGTCAGTAAGTTAATGTTTGGGATAAGTGAACTTGCCCAAAATGACAACAATAAGTTGTTTCAGAGTTTCCATAAAATACAAAACGCTTTAATTAACCTCTTTATTTCATACACCCTTCTACATGTCAATTGATAAAGATGTTGTTAGCGGGGTATACTTTCATACATTTACTATATTGTTTATTATTATAATTTGTTTATGGGTTGGGTGTCCATCGGTTCATCTCTGTAAATCTAAATTAACTCGTTTTTATAAATCACGTACAGTTCCAAAGACATATTTACTTGGTGAAAGAAATATTTCGATCATTCATGCGCGATTAAGAAACAAATGTACTAACTTAAATTCAGATCTCTTCAGTAATCACCTTAGAAACAATTCAATCTGTGAGTGTGGATATCATAATGAAGATACAGAGCATTACATTTTTAATTGCAAGAGATTTACTCAAGAAAGGCTAGTTCTATTTCATGAAACCAGGAAATTTCACCCACTTAGTGTCAGTAAGTTAATGTTTGGGATAAGTGAACTTGCCCAAAATGACAACAATAAGTTGTTTCAGAGTTTCCATAAAATACAAAACGCTTTAATTAACCTCTTTATTTCATACACCCTTCTACATGTCAATTGATAAAGATGTTGTTAGCGGGGTATACTTTCATACATTGACTATATTGTTTATTATTATAATTTGTTTATGGGTTGGGTGTCCATCGGTTCATCTCTGTAAATATGCGTTACTTAGTTATTCCCAGTATCTTTTTTTTTCTTTGGAACATACTAATGCTGGTCCGTTTATTAAAGTATAAAATCGTATATACAATAACAAAACATAAATGCACGCATGTTTAGGAAATGTATATATGTTTTATTTCATTACAGTTTCGCAGTGTTATACCATTTTTCAAAAAAAAGTAAAAAAAGCATATATTCAAAATATATTAAACACATGCACACATATATACATACACATACATACGCCATGCATATATACATGTACACATACATTGCACACACATACATTAGCGTACATACACATATACTATAACACCATGTAACAGACCTATTCTCTCGAAAAAAGATTGTCGATGTTAATTATTATGCATTAGATAATTTGAAGTATTTAAAACAGGTTAAATATCGAAAGAGAAAGTTGAGTATGCTTCAAACAATTGTTTTAAGATGTTTAATGAATTTAAATAAAAAGTAATGTCTGTTCTTTTTACTCTGAAAAAAAATCATTATAGAGTAATTTAGTTACATTACCTAATGATGAACGTCTATTGCTTGTAATGTATGATTTATAAATACTATAAGTTAGATGACTAAGTATTATGTTAATATCTTCATACTCTCTGTAAGTAGTTTTATATCCATTGATATTCTTTTTATATCAATTATTTGCATTGAATTAACAAATGTTCTATAGTTTCGATGTTACCACAATAATTGCAATAAGGGTTGTTGAGGATTTTCCAAGTAAAGAGGTTTTCCTTTGTTGCGACTATTTTATTAATAAGTTTTATTCTAAATTGCTTGACAGTATTATCTATGATAACATTATTTATTATGTGGTAAACTGAAGGCCAGTGTATTTGTGCTTTGAATAAAATTTCTCAATGTTTATGTAAGTATGGTTTTTCGATCTTTTCTTCCAAAAAATTTAAGCGTATTTGTTTATTTGTCATATTATCTGTCAGAGAATCCAAGAGGACTGTATCAGTTTTTATTCTTGTTTGTTTTGAGTCACACATATTAATTGTTGTTTTTTTTTGCCATATTTTAGGTATGGCTTGTTTTATTTTAAATAGTTTAGTGACGTAATTGACTTTGTTTTTCAAGTTGTTAAAAAATTTATTTTCGTCGATTTTTCCATTTTTTACAATGTCATCAACGAAAATTATTTATGATTCTATCCAATTATTAAAGAACAATGGTTTTCCAGCATATTGAATATATTTGTTCCCCATATAATTTCTTTTCTTCTATCATAAAATTGCTCTCGGGTTCATAATTTTATTTAATTATTCCCAATATCTTAAAACATTTAACAATAATTACATATATCATAATATCATCATCCGGAATATATTTGGCTGAATGTATACTTTGGAGAAAACCGAATCTAAGTTGTAATAACTTGTGGTTTATCCATTTGCTCATAATTAAGTATATGTATCATATATGTATTGATGTATGTAATATGAGTAATAAGATATGTTTAAATCAAATCGTACATACAAATGTTGATCCCATCCGACGTTGCTTGCAAATTGGGAAAACCCATTAAACAATTATTACGAAGATGGTCGACAATGTCGATTATTCTCAGATTTTCGAAATCCATAGTTGCCTCCCCTGAATGTGAACGTCCATACTGTAAGTAATAGTAAAACATATCTCAGACAGAAGATAGTTGCTCATATCAAAATTGAAACAGTACATAAATTACACATATATTAATGAACCATATTTTTCACTGAGTTACACATATTTTACTAGGAATCAAAGGGTCATGTAGAGAAACGAAGTACTGCCCCTGTAACCATCCCCTTAAGTGGCGCAAAGAACATTTCACATTCACCGCTGGACACCTGAATCGGGGTCGGTGAGAAGAGCCATATTCCCCGTCTGAAGCCATTTAAAAAAAAACAATTGTTCTTTAAACATTACACGTGACATATAGTACGATAATTTTGATTTTGAGCTTGTCTTTGGAAGTAATTCCAATACAATGTTTTATGACGGTACATTGTTCCGATGAGTTTGACGTTAGCATTTTGGGGGAAAAGTTCATCGGGCGGATTTTTTTTTTTTCGTTACGGGGACTTACGTAACACATAAATACATGTATTGGAAATGATGTCATAAATAGACAAAGAGTTCCTTTGATTGGTCCAAAGCTTTAACTATTTTGTTGTTGTTGATGCACGAAAACCAGCACTCCTTCGGGGTTTAAATTCGTGCACGGCTAAAATTATATATAAGTTATATGACATTCAAGTAAGTATCCGTATTCGCCATTGGATGAATTCGTTATTTTTTCATAAACACGAATATAACGAATCTAAACACTCTTTGTTACGTTAGACATATAACATTCGAAAAAGAAGATACACTTTAAAGCAAGCAGAAAGGCATTTATGTTAAATATTACAGGCAAGCAGACTGTCTTCATTAAAACTATAAATATGTCGAGACACGGTTTGCCGTGTAACTGTAATATGTCGAGACACGGTTTGCCGTGTAACTGTGAATATGTCGAGACACGGTTTGCCGTGTAACTGTTAATATGTCGAGACACGGTTTGCCGTGTAACTGTGAATATGCCAGACAATTACGAAAGCCTATTAGGAACACAGACAAAATATAATAAAGTCGTTATTTTGCGAAATAAAGGCGTTTTAAAGTAAATATATATATAATACATGATTTTAATTATCTAGAGGTAACATTATCCAGCAACACCTCCTTCAATAAAAGTCAAAATCAGTTATCAAAGCAATCACTGAAAGCACTATATACTCTTAATTCTTTGTTTAGTAAAGTTAACCTAAAAGTAAATGAAAGAATCAGATTGTTTGATTCGATGATAATGCCAATTTTATCATATGGGGCCGAAACTTGGGGATAGATAAACTACAACTAATACAGCAATATTTGGTGAATTTGAACGTTTTCCTCTATATATAGAAAGACGAATATGCATACTAAAATATGGTTTAAAATAATAAATGATCCTAACTCTTTAATATACAAATTAGTAACAAATAAGTAATAAAGTGGTAATTTTACTAATAGTTGGATGAAAAGTTTGGAGAGAATGTTACATATTTTAGGCTTTTCTGTTATCTTAAATACCATGAGCATATATTTATTTTGTATAAAGAGTATGAAACAAAGGATTTGTGATGTTTAAATACAATCATGGTTTGAAGAGTTATATAATAGCAGCAAATTAGATTGAAACAGGTTGTTTAAGGCATGTTTTGTAAAAGAGTCGAACTTAAACTGTGTTTTAAACGTGAAACATAGAATTTCTTGATCAAAATTCAGATGTTCTGCATCTAAACTGCTTATAGAAGAAGGACGAATAAGATCAATTCCGAGAGAAGAGAGATTATTCCAAATATGCAATTTGAAAGAATATCACTTTTATTAGTTTGTCCACACTACAGAGATTTTAGAAACGAATGATTTCCAAAGTATTATTGATCTTGGCCTACCATTAGCAATTTAAAAATTTTGCATATATTCAATTTAATTTACATTGGCTTTAGTTTTATGGAGTTTAAAAAAAATAATAGTTAATAGAGGTGTTAAAATTAGTCTGTATGAGCAAGGATCAGCTACAATGGGTGTTGTACTTTGTAATCAACAAGACACGAATGCATTATGTGTCAAATTATTTATACTGCATGGAGTTTTAAAAAAAATATCATTGTTTTGATTTTGTTAATATATCAGTACATATCAATCAATACAATACATTGTACATGTTGTTATGTTTAAACAAATGAGACAGTTAAAAGAATTAAATGCTTAATTTGGCATTGATAAAACAATTTATTTGTATTATAAATGAAATATTGACTGATATACAACAATGTTATAAACAATAGTGATAATAACTGTTATCTTTAATGCTCCCAGGCGCAATAACCTACTTTAACAGCACTTACAGAGTCACGTGTATAGCACACGGTCGTTGCGGTTGAGTGACCGTTGGAAATTTTTTCACGTGACTGACATAGCTATTGTAAAAACACAAACTCCACACAGTGATCTCCCTTGCAAGCGAAAAAATCACTGCCGTCACAAATGTCACATGATGATGGTAAACTAACAAAATGGCGTCTCCGTCTGCTGTCACAACAAAAATATTTTTTTAAATTATTTATTTTTTTACAACGAGGCGATGTTTGATGTTAATTTAAAAAAAAATCATACTTAGGGATATGACACTCGCAGTACTTTTTTATTTTTTTTTTGGAAGAAAGAAAAAATAGCTAAATGCTGTTAATTTTTACTTGTGGTGGCAGTGGTTATCTACAACTGAAAGGGGAGGTATCTACTGCATGGAGTTTGGTAAAAACATTGAAAATGCAGATTGTTACATGTCTTTAACAATATTTTCAGCCACGTTTTTCTCTTTTCATGCATACAGAGTCGAGGTGTTTGTACTTAATGTTATGCAAATAAAGTATTGTATTTAAAGTAAATAAATACGTAATGACACAGAGAAACGTAATTACGCCAAAAAGGCATTTTAATGAGAACATAAGTTGTTATTATGAGGATTCTCCTAATTAATAACACGATTTAAAGAAAACATTTAGCTCCAACCAAAAGCGTAATATTTCTCGTGAAAAAAAGAGTTATAACACGAAGTTGATACTCGTAATAACACTATTGCTTAGAATGTAAAATTATGCAAAACAGGGGTAAAATGACGCGAAATTAAAATGCGTAATAATGTGAAGTTGAAACTCGCAATAAAAAAAATTATTAAACAAAAATTAAAAGTAAAACAGCATAAAACTAAATTTGTTCCACACGTTACAAATACATGCAGTGATTATTATTTGTATGAAGTATTCTTATTTGATTGTTTTATCTACCTATTTCATCATTATAAATGTAAATAAATAAAACTAAAAATATAACTAAATTGATATGAAAAACAAAAGTGAAAACATACTCGTCAATCCACTTTCTAAATAAAGATGTAGTGGCTTAACAAGGGAAGTAACTGCTTCGGGGAGTTTTGGTAATTTCATTTTGCTTAAATATGCAATCCTCGTGGGGGAGGGGGGGGGGGCGTAGAGAGTATTTATCATTTAAATAGGTAACAAATATGAGAGAGGGAAGAAAATGTCCTATTGATAGATAAATGACCCAATGCAGAATGCTTATGAACAGAAATATGCATTTAAACTTAAATTTGACGACCGATTGAACTGTTAAGTTAGTCTAAAGATGTCAAGATGACATAAAAAAGTGAACGGAAGAATGCAAAGAGAGCCATATTGTCCTGTAGCATTGTATGAACCAGGAAAAAAAAGAGTACTCTAACTATCACAGGGAAATGATAAAATCTAGAAGACTACAATGTCCCATTTCTCTCCTGTTTTTTTGTGTGTGTGTTTTTGTGTTTGTTTTGTTTGTTTTTCTCTGTTTTTCTTGTGCACTTTTTTTTCCTTACTGCATTATAAAACAATAAAGCTTGCAGCCTGCTTTGAACTCGATGTTTGTATAATGCAGGCAATAAATTCCCTTCACGTTCGCAAATTGCTAATTGGCTCTTACGGTGGCAAGAAAGAGGACTTTTTTTATATAGTGCGCGAACGCGATAATCACAGTGTTCGCATGCAGTAGCTATGGCACGATATTAAAAAATATGTCCCTTTTATGTCTATATATACACTAGACCTCTAATTTGGTGCAAAAACATTATCCTTCTCATATTAGGTCTGTCTCTTGTCTGATATGTATCATTCTGTGTGTCTACGGTAATACTTGCGCCAAATAATGTTGGGATGACATCATTATAAATTATTTGTTCGATGAAGACATAGCTTCGAATTAACTGAAATACTGTCGAGTGGTCGTAATACCTTTTAGCCATTGTTTAGCTAAAAAATGAAATGGAAATCTTTAATGCTGCATATAGGTATCTGTTTACGCTATAATTTCGCTAATTGTATCATAATGAACGCGACCGTTTTGTCGGACCTTTTTTACTTACACATCGTTTGACTCCGCTACCAGTTTGTATTTCATCTGATTACACCAGTTATTTGCCAAGACAAAAACTTTACCGACTGAACCAGAAACAGGAAAATATATAACATTTTTTCCTAATATATCATGTATTGAAACTAATATGCATGCACAGAGGATTTACCTTAACATAGGATACCAGAAACAAATGATAGTACTACCATATCAGTTCTCGGAGACCCATGCACCGAACAGCAAAGATGTATAAGTTTGCCTCGCTTGTGTTCCTTTCCATGCTTATATGCGGACTATCCGGAGACAGACTGGGTTCTAGCTATAATGCTTGTGTTCGTGTTGACGAAATGATGACGTGTTTTGAATGTATTCCACAAACTGTTCCAGATGGTGTAACAGACGTAAAGATAGAAGGTCAGCCAGATGTGATCGATTTCGATGGGAGCTGGGGGAACGTGGAAACTCTTTCGCTAAACAATTTTACAATACGAGGTTTTCCTGCTGACATATTTGAGAACTTGGAAAATCTTGAAAACCTTGCTATCCACAGTATGTATCTCAGAGAACTCAACCATGAAACGTTTGCGCCATTGGTGAACTTAAAATCATTAGATTTGTCTGGAACAAAATTACTGACGTTAACAACCCTTGCGGATGCCATGTCTGGGTCAAACTTGCCAAAACTGGAAAACCTCAACATTAACTCGGTTGACACAGAGTTTCGTACGATCCATCCGGCATTCTTCGCTCCGTTACTACAAGAGCTAAAAACAAAACCCATCCGGCAGCTCATTATGACAAACATGTGGGTGTTAATGCAGGACTTGGGAATCTTTTCTTTGCCACTAGAATTCCTTAATATATCTGGAGACTGGCAGTTTAATGAGTATTGGAACTGGGCCGTTCTTAAAACCAGTCCTCTTAGAATAATTGATATGAGTGATAACTCAATCATCTCATATGCATTTTCTAAATTTCCAACGTACACAATATCAGGTTATCAGAATGGTTGTGGGGGGCTGGCTGCCTTAATACCAGATATTGAGAAATTGTATATAAATAATCTTAATGAAAATACTGACATCATTTTTAAGGACGTCGAATTGGACATGATAACTGGATGCTATAAATGGAACCTTGAGGCTTTGTTTATGAGAAACAATAATATCAAAATAATTGACGTTCGGTTTAAAACAAACCAATCACTTCCAATGGCAGTATTTGATTGTAGTGACAATATAATAGAGTATATTTCTCCAGATTTCTTCGTCTTTCAGCAGAATTTAAAGAAGTTATTTATGAATGTAAATCGTCTATCAAAAATGAATGGTTCTGACCTAGCATCTATCTTCATTCATTTGGTATCACTAGAAGAGGTAAATCTATCAAATAACGGGTTAGATACCCTGCCGGAAGGAATATTCAGTAGAAATCACAACCTAAAAACTGTAGACATCTCAAGCAATAGGTTAAAAGACGTTGAGCTAATTTCACTGATGATCCTGAAACGCTTCGATTTGTCAAACAATCGGATAGAATCTCTCCACGAGGATGCTGTGCAAGTTCTACGCTCCATGGTTTGTCACATTGGGGATCAGAATTCAATTTCATGCGAAAATGATATTTCAAACATCACTATTTTGTTTCACGGGAATCCTCTTTCGTGCTTATGTTCAAACAAATTCTTCGCTGAATGGTTGCTAGACTTGAATTCAATGTCACGAAACAACCACTTTATATCGTGTAACCTTGAAGAAAAAAGTTCAGTAGTAGACAAGACATTGTTAGAAAAGCTAAATAATATCTGCATAAGGAATGTCATTATTACAGTATCTGTGACCGTTGGGGCGTTCGTTTTGACAACAACTGTAACATTCATTTTAGTTTGTGCTTACCGGAGAAAAAAACTCAAAATAGTTAAGGCGAAAGCAAATGTCATAAAAATGATTGAGACAGCCAACGGGTGTCACCAGTATCTGTTGTTTATTTCACATTGTAATGAAGACTTTGACATTGTAGTACAAAACATATACCCTGCTTTTATGCGAGAACTGGAAGACACCATAGGACCGAACCGGAATCTGATTTGTTACGGAGACAATTATTTTAGGCCCGGATATTCAATTCATGTCGAAATAATGAGAATTGTGAGGAATACTTTCGTTACATTGTTTGTCGTCTCCAATGCCTCTTTGGAGAGCCCATGGTGTGAATGTGAAATTCGCGAATCTTTCCGACAAAATAAGCCGATTGTTTTGCTTTTCCTAGAGGAAATCGATCGCGAATATATGTCGTCTTTCATGCAGATGTTGTTCAACTCAATCACAAGAGCAAAATGGACTCAGACTGACCAGGGTGTACAGTGTGTCCCAACTGTCAAAAAAATATGTGAGTCAGTTTTGTTGTTGGCCGCTGAAGATCTTTAAAACAAACAAAAAGGACATGTACAGGTACGAGGTCTTTTCAAAATTTACATAGACTAGATTTGCAATTTCAATACTGCGCAACATTTGAGTTAAAATTGCATTACTTGACACTACAAACAGTCTTCAACAAATATGTACTCGTATAAAATCATATCATTAAACCATACCGTGTTCGTGGTGCTCTGTACCGTTAGTCTCAGTTTCTTGTCCGGGAAAATGGAGAAATTGGAATATGGTCTTGAGAATAGGGTGCATGCTCTAACATTTGAATTTCTAAAACGGCGATGCCTTGGGTGGCTGTGACCGTATAGGGCGCTGCGTTGTCTTGACATGGAACGAACTGGTCTGGCGGGATATCTGGCCTGTTCGTCCGTACAAAATACAGACGCTACTTAAAATTATTAAAGTAAACATAAAACTTCATTAAAAACCTTCCCCATCTTCTATGTCTTCTCAAGAATCGTGTGCGTTTGTCCCATGCTGATACCGGCAATCTCAGACAGTTCGGGGACTGTTCTAGGACGTTCTTACTTGGCGAAATGTGTGGCGATGCAATTTCCAACTTTCGACCGTGCCCTCCATCGTTTTACAGCGATGTCCGTCCATCCGAAAAGCGCTTGTACAAATTGAAAGAAGACAAGTGCACTGCTTACGCTTGTCTCTCCAATCGTGTGTTAAAATAACTTGAGTGTCTCTATTGCAGTTTTTCCGAGATCCTTACAAAATTTAATATTCGCTCTGATTTCTAAACGCGTTGATGCAACGTTTTTACAACGTAACAGAAGTGACTTTTTTTTTAACTTATATGGCCGACTGATGACAAAATTGCATGAGACGTCCTAATTCCATTATTTGACTTTTAAGTGGAGTTTTAAATATTTTTTGCGACGGATATATAAATTATTAGCATTTGATGCCATAGCGATTGGGCTATAAGGACACCTGGACCGATAGCGAGTTACTATGGATACTTATATTGCTCGTATATCGCTTATGGACTAATTACGTTTATATATTTATGATGTTAAGTGAACTTTGATTTGTTGTTCAGAGGGTACAAATATTCAAGTGTTTAAGAAAAATAATGAAAAGAAACGGCGTTAGTCTACATAATATTTGAACAACCCTCATATGTTTGTTATCTTGAGACACCTGACTTATCGAGCTGATTTGACAGGTTCATGAAAAACAACTGATAAGTATAATGGGGAACGATTGTTTTGCTTCGTACAGAGAATGATTGAATGAAATCAGAGTTTGATGCCAAAGAAACGCAAGCACAAAATACTCGAATGCAGTAATCATATTGTGATAGTAGGTCCCTCTTCATTCATTTGTCAATGGTTGCTTGAATTCGATTAAAATCTTAAATCATTGATTATGTTAATGTACGAGTTACGATTTGATACACATACTTTTGAGTTATTTTAATATTAGATGTAAATGCGATAACTTTTTTGGTTGTTTTCCCTTGACATCTTAAAAATGCTTCACAGAAGTTGTGGTAATATAGGAATATCCCGTCCCGTCACGTTCCGGCCTACATCCACATTACACGAAGACAAGGAGGAATCAATCACCTATAGTAACAGTTCTATTCTAAAGCACGTGATCATTTACGTGAGAGACCTTTTGTACATTCGAGCAATGTCTAACATTGACACTTATGACCAAAGATATTGATTTCGTATTTTTCTAATTAATGTTTAGCGAATAATAAGGTAACTGTTTTACAAATTTTGTTTTGCTGTTGTGTTCCAGTTTTACGGAAGCACAGTTAGCGAGATTTTTTTTTCTTACTTATATATCGTGGCCACGAGTTAGGAAAATTTATTTCTTGCTGTTTTCTTTTTTTTATTCAGTCGTGGCTACGAGCTAGCGAGAGTTGTTTTTGTTTTTTTTGTTGTTGTTTTTTGTTTTTTTGTTTTTTTGTTTTTTTAGTTATTATGCCGTGGCCACGAGATAATAAAAAAGAAAAACACTACTAGTATGTCCCCTTTGTGTTTTCGTACATTTTTGTTCAAACGCATTTGATTATTAATATTAAGATAAAAGACTGTTTAATTATTTTGTTTATTTGGTATTTGATTTACTGACACCTTTCTTTTGATCTTAAGCAAGGTTCATAATCTTAATTCATTTAATGAAAATATTTACATGTATATATTTTTCTTTTGATTTTGTAATTTGAAAAGAAAAACATGTTTGATGGAATGTGTTAAAGCTCGAATTTGTCTGAGAATTTCTGCCCATATATTAAAAAAAAATATTAAAAAAAAAAACAAAAATATATATATTGGCATTCATGGGAACCACTGTTAAATATACTTTATTGGAGAAGACTAGAGATAGACTTAAGTTTTTAATCCAATTATATCCTCAAATTGTATACCATTTCAATTTATATATGAAGTGCACTAGAAATAAAATCTACTTTTAACTATGAAAATAATTCCAGAATATGTTTTGTTTGGAAAATTTACTTACAGGTGTTTATTTAACTTTCAGTAGCTTTACATATACTCTAGAGACCAGTCAAAATCTAGTGTATATAAATTGTTGTTGTATATTTTATTTAAAAAAAACAACAGTTAAGCCATGAATTATTAATTAAATTGAACCGCATTCCATCATCCTTTTTTATGGAATATTTAAGTACATGACTAAGCTTAACTTAATTATAACCTTAATGATAAACATATGAATATTCGTTTTGAAATTTAATATTTGGGTATGTTATTAGAAAATATTAATAAAATATATAATATTATAAAATAAATAATAAGGTTATGGTCACTTTAGTCACACCTTGTATACATATTTGTTTGCATTTAACATAAAGACCTTTTTATTTTCATTTATATATGTATGTAAAACACGCAGTATTTTATATACATGTTTTATGATTACGTTCGATGTGGTCGAGGGGTAAAGTTAGTATATAACTGCAGATACGAAGGTTGTTGGTTCGAGCCCCGCTTTGGGACTGTAACCTTTCATGACCTTCCCAGGCGCTTGTTTCTGGCCTAACCCAGGAACAAATGAAACAAGAATTTGAAATCAGAGCATGCGTTATGTCCAAGTGTAATGTTTCAAGTACATTGATACTGTAACCTTCGTGACACTTAAATACTCTTTAGAAGACAACGTTTCGAAACCAGGTTTTACACTGTTATACACACACAGTTGAGCTATTTTAATGTTTAGTGGATAAACACAATTGACTTATATAGTATTCGTTTCGCAAAAGACAAGTTGTTATTAATAAGACGATCAAAATTTACATTTTTTATGACAGGTCCAACAAAATGTCAGTTTTCGCGTCAAGAATAAAAGTACATTGTAAACACTTTCTTGTGTTCGAGTAAATGTATTTGATTTACTGACAATTTTCTTATTTAATATACATGCCTGTAATATCACATAATTTTGAAATGCTAAAAAAAATGTTTAGAAGTATTGAAGGTCGAATTTGTAAGAGAATTTCTGACCATATTGATTTTCATGGGAAACTTCTGTTAAACGTACTTTATTTTCGAAGATTACTGATAGCCATCAATTCCATTAAAGCCATGCATATAACTTCAGAATTTAAACTTTTAAAATGTTAAACAATTGAGATCTTAGGGGCAAATTGACGTTCTTTCTTTCTTTACCTCCCCTTGATAATTTTGTTTTCGTGAGTTATCTCTCCTTTAAACTAAAACAGTGACTTTCTCCATTTTCCGCACTGTAAAGTTTAGATTTTTCCATGAAATTTGAAACAGAATCATATAATGCATCTTTCTACCGTGAGTTTTTCTCGAAAATCAAGTATAGTTTTTCATATTCACAGAAATTGTATATTTCTCATGGACTTCAATGTTAACTTAATTATATATTATCTCCCTCATTTTTATTTTTGGATGTCTTCAAAGTGACAGTTCCATATAAATATACCATCCAGTGACAGGATATGGAATATGACTATTAGGGTGCGTATACCATAAGATGAAGTTTTCAATCCAGTTTTTCAAATTGTATGTCATTCTAACACTGGTTTTAGTTTATTTGTGAATTAAGCTAGAAATAAACAATATAACTGAATTATTAAAATAATTCCAGTTCGGTATAGTAAAACTGGACCCCCCTCCCCCCCACACACACGCACACACATACACACACACACTCACGGTCAATAACAAAAAATGCATGTGATAACGCTAACAAACATGCAGGAAATTCTAAGACTTCAATTGTCTTGGCAGGTGGGGTGTTTTATAACGTCTAAGAGGAATGTCTTGTACAGGATGGGGAAAATATCTTAACAAAGGTACACAGCAAAATTCTATGGGACTTATTATTTTGCTGTTGTGTAGATGTCAAGTAACGTTTAGATCAGATTTAATTGGTCTACGTATTTTGTTCATGGTTTGGGCATTTATGACAAAGTTTTATTACTGTATAAAATTATTATAATATAAATATAAAAGACATTGTAATTAGGTCACGATATACATAGTATGTCTTCCGTCTACTTGTCAGCAAATAATGGTACGTAACTTTTTACCTAATTTACCTAAGTATAGGCGTTTTCTACCAATGAAAATCGTTCAATTATTCATTTGGTACTGCGCCATCATTTAAGTGAGGTTAGAAGTCACCCAAAATTTGTGGCCAATCAGAAGCTCTGAAAATTCAAATTTAACATCGATTTATGTCGATTTCTATTTTACCATGTACAAAAACAGATATATCTATTTGACAAAATCAAGTGTTTCACAAATTTAGGTTGACTTGTAAGTCGGATAGAATATTTTAAGACTTTTCTCCAGATAGTAGAAACCTACGCTCGCTTCGCTCGTCTATAGTACAGTAGAACTGACTTAATATACTCTTACCTATACTTAGACAGCTACGCCGAGAATGAATTTAACCCTTTCCCTCATATAGACTCATTTTGACGCACTCAGTAGGTACCACATAAAGCCTGATCTGCAGAAAACCACAGTTAAACCTTACCAAATTTAATTACAAAATCCTCATTTCCAGACTACTGAGGAGCAGCGAACAGCATAAAACCTGATCAGCCTACGAGTTACTCGCAGGCTGATCTAGTTTTATGTTGTTCGCATAGGTCTTTTCATGGTGTCCTCTATGAGGGAAAGGGTTAAGGCTGATATGATTTTATTACAAACATTTCGTTTTAAGTAAACTGGGAACATACTTTATAAATCAGATCTATATTTTTGTACAATTGCCAAACACGCAGGAGTAGTTGACCTTTCCCGATGATAGACCTTACTACATAAAATAACACATGTATTTGTTTGAAATACCCTCTGTAAGCAGTTGATCTAGCCGTAAATGGGAACATTGAGGCTTAAATTTTCACTGTTAAAGACTGGGAAGATGTACATTGTATCCTCCCCGATGATCATTTCAAATGCATACAGATCCTGTCGTTTTATTTTTAATACCGTGACTCACGGCCGGGCGTGTTATGACTTCCCGGTCATTTTTATTAAACTGAAGAAAATATAAATTAATACCTGATACTTCCTTCTGCATAAAAAGTATTCAAATGATTATTATTTACTAACCGGCGCAATAGCTCAGTGGTACATTGTCCTTTTTGCGTTCGTGGGGTGGGGTCTGAGGTTCGAATCCCAGCCGGGGCACTTCCTTCGGTGACCAAAGGGGTCTATTCGCAAAATGAGCTAGGGTATCGCACCCGGACTCCCTTGTATCCAACCACTATATCTTCCAATATTGTCTCTAGCAAAAAAAAAAAACAGGACCCACACGTGGTAAATCCTGGACCCCAAGGTCTAAAATATGGCTATAATGATCAGAAAAATGATTGCTAGCCATTACAATAAAAGAAAAAGACAGAAAGATTAAATGTCAGTGTGAAACAATAAAACGTGACTTCCTGATATCCGAACACAACAAAAAACGAGGCAATGCAAACTGATACTTCCTTCTGCATAATTATCATTCGAATGATGATAAAATGTCAATGCAAAATTTTATATAGTAAAATACAGACGTGGCTTCCTGAATAAGGAGTTGCCAGATTTGCCATCTACGTGTACATCACTTCCATACCCAAAGCTGTTCCGTTTCAGAAATGACACTCACAAGAGAAGACGAGACAATGTATATATTTGTGTTGATTGTTTTCAATTTAGTTCCCAACTATGTAACATCAGAGGGTATATCTGGATCGTGTTACAGTGAGTGTATTTGTGCTAATGAAATGATGACATATGTTGAATTTATTCCACAAATCCTCCCAAATGGTATAACGGACACACGAATAGAAGGGCTGTGAGGTGATATTTCTTTAGACGAAAGGTGGAAACAAGTGAAATGTCTCACTTTTAGTGATTTGAAAATACATGGATTTTCTAATAACACATTTGTGCACTTGGTAAAGTTGGAAAAACTTTCTATCCACAGTTTGTATCTCAAAGAACTCAACAATGAAACGCTTGCACCATTGGTGAACTTAAAATCATTAGATTTGTCTGGAACAAAATTACTGACGTTAAAAACCCTTGCAGATGCAATGTCTGGGTCAAACTTGCCAAAACTGGAAAACCTCAATATTGACTCGGTTGACACAGAGTTTCTTACAATCCGTCCGGCCTCCTTTGCTCCGTTACTACAAGAGCTAAAAACTAAGCCTCTTCGGCAGCTCAGTATGACAAACATGTGGGTAATGTTTAATGACTTGGACATTTTTTCATTATCATTGGAATTCTTAAATATATCTGGAGAATGGCAATTTAGTCGTTTTCATTTGAAGGATTCGAAAATCTTTAATAGTAGTCTTAGAATACTGGATATAAGTGATAGTTCGGCAATTGCATTCGCTTATTCCAAGTTGGGACCAAGTTCTTTGTCCGGCTACACAAACGGTTGTAATGGTTTACTTCCATTCTTCTTACAATTAGAAGAATTGTATGTGAATGATCTGGGTGTCACAATAATAAGCGACGTCGAAATCGATTTAATAAATGGGTGTATCGAGTGGAAATTAAAAGCTTTTTTCTTAAGGAAAAATAATATGAAAATATATGACGTCAGATTAAAAACAAATCGCTCTATACCATTAAGAATCCTAGATGGAAGTGAAAACTTGCTAGAATATATTTCTCCGGCATCCTTCACGCACTTTCGAAACTTAAAAAAGTTGTACCTCGGCGCAAATCATTTATATAAAATGAATGGGCCAGACTTAATTTCAATCTTTATACATTTGGTATCCTTAGAAGAAGTGAATCTTTCAAATAACAGATTAAATGTTTTACCGACAGGAATATTTAGTCGAAATCACGATCTTCAAAATGTAGATGTTTCACTTAACAGTTTGAAAACTGTTGACCTGTTTTCACTGGTGCCCCTAAGACACCTTGATTTGTCGAAAAACCAAATTTCGTCTCTGTTGGAGAATGATGTGCAAGTTCTTCTCTCTAAAAAATGTCGTGTAAAGGCAGGCAATTCCATTACATGCGAATGGGATGTTTCCAACATCACAGTCGTGCTTGATAGCAATCCATTTTCTTGTTTGTGTTCAAATGAATATTTTGTTGAATTTTTGCTAAAACTGAATTCGATATCAAGCAGCAATTACTCAACATCATGTTTATTTGAAGGAAAAAGCTCAAAGGTTGACGAGGTATTGTTTAAAAAACTCAAAAGGCTGTGCATAAGGCATATCATTACTGCTGTATCTATGTCTCTATCACTTACCATCATAATTACTGCCTTAATGGTCGTTTTAGTTTGCTTTTACAGGAAACGAAGGGCAAAAATAAGGAATGCGAAAGCATTTGTTTTAAAACAGATTAGAGACGCAAATGGGGCTGACCAATTCATGTACTTGCTCTTCATATCCCATTGCTACGAAGACACAAATGTTGTGACGCAGTCTATACATCCAGCTTTTATACAGGAACTTGAAGAAATAACTGGACATAATCGAAATCTAGTTTGTTATGGGGACACTCATTTTCGACCTGGATATCCGATACACGACGAGATCATGAATCTTGTGAAACATTCTTTCGTTACCCTTTTTGTTGTTTCTAATGCATTTCTAAAGAGCTCTTGGTGTGAACGTGAAGTTCGCGAATCTTTCCAACAAAATAAGCCCATTATTTTGCTTTTTCTGGAAGAAATCGATCATGAAAACATGACGTTTTTCATGCAGATGTTGTTCATGAAAGTCACAAGAGCAAAACTGATTCAAACTGATCAAGGTTTCCAGTGTGTTCCAACTGTCAAAAGGGTATGTGAGTCAGTTTTGCAGTTGGCCGCTGAAAATGTATAAAAAAAAAAAACACAAAATACATGTATGCACTAATTTTATACATAATGGCATGATATTTGATACAAATTGTTTCATTGATATACAATCGCTTGGAATGAATATTATTGTATATATTTTTTTCGTATTTACTGATTTTTTTTTTTTTTTTTTTTTTTTTTTTTTTTTTTTGATATTGTACAGATTAGAAGTGTTCCATACTAAACTTTAAGGTCTTGAGAGGATGATCATATGAATTGACCTGATTAGAGAATTTGAATGAAATTCTCCTTTTATATTGGATCTTGTATTTTATTGTGAGATTGTGTAACAGGTCCGTATGTATATATGTATGTATTGATTAAGTATATTAACTCCAAAATGCTCATTCATGGAAAATAACTCTTAATTGCATGTATCGAAAATAACTCTCCGCATGAGTAAATTCACAAATGTAGAAGTTTTATTTTTGTGATTTTTTCATCACAGAAAGTATTGAGTTTGTATATTATGCAATAAAATTGGCCACCTGTAAATAAGACATTTGTAAACTTATGTATGATATCTGACATTCCTTTTTCGGCGTAGCTGTATAAAATTGATTTTGACCCTACTTCTTCAACCAATCAAATGTTGGTATGCAAATGAAGCCAGGGTAAATGCAATGATATCATTGGCTTGTATAATATTCATTTTTACGATATTTAGGATATTCCAATTAAATTTGGAGCTTCAGGTTGTATATATCTTTCTATTTGATTTAGAGTTTGAAATTATATTTTGTCCAATGAGATAATTCCATTTTTCAAAATTTTGTCTCCATTTAATTCATTCATCGGCATGTCACTAAACACTATTCCGTTAAATCAGCTGATCAATTTAAAACCAGCCTCGTGCACCATCAGTGCGCATGTGCGTCGAGTTGTGTCGAGAGGCGGAGTTTTATTACCAATCTCACGTATGTGTAACGTGTTACAGGGATTTTTGATATTTACGCATGAACATCGATAAAAAATAAAACACAACAACCAGGGTGAACAAACATTTACTAAACAGCAATCTGACTTATCCAAAATAACAAAAGAACTCTACCCTTCCGCTTAGTTTAGGAAAAAACATGTTTTATTGTCGTAAATAATGATGATACAACATTGAAGATTTTACAAAATTGCAAAATAAGTAAAAGGGTCTGACCACAAGTTCTAACAACATTAGTATCGGTCATCTCTTTAAAGGCACTTGTGTAATTTCAATGTCTACACATGCTAACATAGAAAAGGCAATATATAACTAGTTACTAAACAAAACAAGTAAAGATCCGATTAAATAAATTAGAAGTGAAGAAAAAAACCCTAACAAACAAGGGTAACTAAATGCAAAAAATAATAATAATGTCCAAAACACAACATAACATATATAGGTACAGATATATGAACCTTTCTAAACAGTATATTTTATTCAAATTTCAATCACCACTTTTCTAACACAGTAATGAAAATTTAACACTCCCATTTCAATATAGGAATGCTGCTTTTGCTATATGATTTAAAACAACTAAATAAGAAGCAGATAGACCACTATTTCCCCTTATTTGTAAAAGTAGACTCGGGCTTCAGGGGGAGGTAACTGTTGCGGAGAAGTTGTGCAGTTTATTGTGCGGATCTGGAAACAAAAATCGGATATACGCGATTTATAATCTTTCGGTTTCGCTTGGTTACATATGAAATGTCTTGACTTTAAAAAAAATCTGCAAGGGCATATTATTTAAAAGAAGTTGGTAGATTAGCTTTTTTAGTTTGTAAATTAAATCCGTTTCGTTATATAGTCTTCACAATACCTCCCATAATCTTGGTATTTATAAACATTTTGGTAACGTTTCTAACTTTATAATAGTTTAAATCTGTTTAACATGTTACAATTGACAATTATTTAGCTTCGCCGAATATCTTTTTTTTTAAATATTTCATGCTACGACTAAGATCAAATTTGTTCGTACGAAGTTTTGTGAAACGGTTTTAAAATGAAACAAACTGAATTTAAACTTACCATTATTACACTTAATCTATTCGAATGGAAAACGATTCGGTTGAACTTACCTAGTCATATAATATGTCTGGATGTGTTAATATGTTTATATCTGTATTCACAAGATATAGATATTTATGGTATGATCTGCTCATGTTACTTCAGCGTCGGAGACCCACGGCTGCCTATATTACATCTGTATGAAGGAACGGAATAAGCGCTCGTGGGTCTTCGACGCTGATGTTACTTACCCTGTGGTCTAATCTATAAACTGGTTTTACTACGCGGGGCTATTTGCGCGGAAGCACAATGCATTTTTGGTGAATCCTAAAATAAACTAGTAACATCATGGTCTCTATTGGCAAACTGAGTAAACCCGTACTTTGAGCTCTCTGGACAGGGTCTCTTCTGTCTGCTTATACCTGTACAATATTGTACCTTAGATTTCTACAGTCTGCACAGCAAAGAGACACCCATTATTCATATACTGTGTAAATTAATAATTATCAAGTCATGCATCTGTACATTGATGAGTCAAAGCAATGCCAAATACGTAGGAGAATATCTTTATTAGAAACGTTCGTGAGAAAATTAATGCAGTTTACCTCTCATTCAAGCCATTTATTTAGTTTTATAACCTTTTTTAAAATTGTTTATACACGTATATGTATACCTCTTTCACTTCTTTTCTTCATTTGAAGTAACAATGCTCAGAATAAAAAAACTAATTTGTATTTACATGTAATTTATTTGAATAAATTTTCTTATTCATTTTTTCTCATAATGATGTTATATAGTATTGCTTATTTTCCCATGGAAATATTACATTAAACTGTATTCTGGTGAGCACCAAGTATGATTAATGCTGTAATCTTTCAAAATCTGTAGACCGAAATAATACTCATCCTTTCCAATAACAAACTAGTTTGGTAAGGAGGAGCCCCTCAACTGATCAAGCAGGAAGCACTCCGTAGTCACATATCGGTCTTTGTATGGAGGAAAATATATTCAGAAATGGTCCATTAAAAGTAGGAAATTATCTAGGCCTACACACTGAAATTATTTTTTTCTCTCAATATATTTTTTTCCCATCTTCGTGAAAGTCATATCGCTGAATGTAATTAATACCCTAGCTATACAATATAAAAAATGGCAAGGGCTATAACTTAGAGACATATGATTGGGCCAACTGACGGTAACTGTTTAGATGTTTTTGTGGAATTCCCTTTAGAAACAGCTTTCCAGTTACTGTTTAGTCCATGGCTTTGTTTACTTACTGCGTAGTATAAAAGAAAAACTGAAAAAAAGAAGGTCAGGAGAAGAACTATGTATATATTTCAGCAGCTCTGTTTTTCTTTATGTGAACGATGAAATAATGACGATAGTTCGCATGTATTCAGAAAAGCCATGGTTTGACCGGTGTTTGTAAACACGAAACTTAGCCGGTGCAGGTTCAATATGATATATTTTTCTTAATCAGAAAGAAAACCTAAAACAGAAATAAAAAGCAATATTTAAATAAATGTCTACACTAAATATTCTAAAAGTACTTATACATTTCAAAATTTCAACAATTCAAACTTCCGTACAATAGATTGGCATTTCAAGAAAACAATTATCAAACTCAAAAAATGCATTCTAGGTATAAGTTTTTCAAATGCTATCTTAAATAAATAACTTAACGGGCGGTGGCGTCATACAAATTAATTTTACTTTTGTTAAGATACTCGAACAAAGTTATTTTAAGGTCTAAGACCTATCCCATGCAAAGTGATGTTAGGTGGACAGTAGTCTGGTGATTGAAAGCTTTGAAATGTGATTGGTTAGATAATTTAAAATAAAGAAGTAGGAGATACAGTGGTCGTGCTGCCAAACCAGTTGCCACAAACCACATAAACCAGTTCTACAACTGACCAGTCCTCTCACACACTGAGGACATGTGACACACACTGACTGAACACACCACATATACTGGCTATTACTGGCTTATAGCACAATACAATGTATAAATAGTAAATAATGAAGCCTGGGTAACACATATAAACAAGAGGGCCATCATGGCCCTCAATCGCTCACCTGAGAAACATTGCCCTCAATGCCAATTATTGTATTACGAGTCATAGTAAATACATAATCTATGAAGTACAGCAAGATCATCTAGATTCAACACAAAAACTGTACCTGCCATCCAAACTTTGAAGGTCATAGCTCTAACAAGTATATATAAAATCAAGTGACCCCTGGGGCGGGGTCAGTTTTGACACCAGGGACATGATTTGAACAGACTTGGTTAAGGTCCACAAATTAACATCTTATTTCCAGGCTTTGAGAATTCTGTGAAGAAGATCTTTTAAAGGATTTTTCTATACAAGTCTATGTAAAATCAAGCGATCCCTAGGGCGGGGCTAATTTTGACACCAGAGCCATGATTTGATCAAAATGGGTAGATGTGCACTAGGCCATGTCACTCACCAAATATCTAAACTCAAGACCTTGTGTTTCTGAAAAGAAGATTGTTCTAGTTTTTTTCCTATACAAGTCTATATAAAATCAAGTCACCCCTTCGGCGGGGCCAATTTTGACCCCAAGGCCATGATTTGAACAAACTTGGTAGAGGTCTACTAGGTCATATACACACCAAATATCTAAACTCTAGGCCTTGTGGTTTCTGACAAGAAGATTTTTCTAGTTTTTCCTATATAATTCTATGTAAAATCAAGTGACCCCTGGGCGGGGCCAATTTCTACCCCAGGGTCATGATTTGAACAAACTTGGTAGTGGTCCATAAGACAATGCCACAAATATCTAAGCTCTAGGCCTTGCAGTTTGAGAGAAGAAAATCTTTAAAGATTTCACTTTAAAAATCTATTTTCAGCTTATGTGACCTAGATATGCGACTGACCGGAACAATTTGGACAACTTTGGTAGAGCTTCATGCAAGGAACATCCCAGGCAAATTTCATTAACTTTGGCCAAAGTGGTTAAAGAGAAGATGTTATTTAAAGAAAATTGTTGACGCCGGACGCACGCACGGACGCCGGACAAAAAGGCGATCACAATAGCTCACTATGAGCACGTTGTGCTCAGGTGAGCTAAAATAGAATCAAAATCGTTAATTCTGCTCTATTATAAAACGCTCCTAGAGCAAAGAAAACACATAATCTCTATCTTTTATTGTAAATACGAAGAAGTTTGTCAATTAAACATTAAACATTTAACACTAATCGTGTTACTCCGGCTTTCTCCGGATCTCTGTATGTTTTTGAAGAGACCGGATCATTTAAATTGTTTCTTTTTGTTTGTTTAAACATATTTTATTTTAAAAAATATCCCCCGTCCAAAATTTTTAAAAAAGAATATCAATATACTGCAAATCACAAAAATGACAAAGGGGTCTAACAACAAGTTACAACTCAAATAAAGGTCATTCCCAAAATTAAAGGCCATTCCTTAAATGCTTAAATGTTACTTTTAAAACTTAAAGTATATAAAATTGACGTATATAACTGACGTTGTATAATGAATACAGTGTGCACTTCCCTCCAATGCACGAGAAAGCAATAATTGTAGCTTTGTGTATCTTTTATTGTTACCTGACATACCTGTATCTTCCTGTGTAAAGCGTATCATTATTACCGACAGGAAGAAATTTCACACATTATCAGATCCATTAAATTTTGCAGTAACGTTATAGCTTTCATTTAACTAATCTATCCGACTATATAAAATTATAGAAGGATAAAGTTTTATCATACACATGTGTACGAGCAAATGTGTATCTGTTTACACGTTAGACATTTACGCCAATTGACAAAGAAAGTCTTACACATCCTCCCAATGTATTGACTAATTGAAATGGGTTTAGTTACCTTCAAAACCCTTCCATAGTCTTTTTTGCCAACACTTTGAGAAAATTGCTATTGAAGTGAATGTTTTAATTTGATACTTCAGTCTCTTTTGTATGATTGTGTTTTCCTTTCGGTTGCCCCATAAATGTTAATGGCGTGGTGTCTTTTGGATGTTTTTACAATACACGTGAGTGACGTGACAACTTTTTGGTGTCTTTTTGAGAGGTGTATTTCATCATCAGGTACCCAGTCACGTGCGCTATGTTCATATGATCATATATCAGAAGTGTAACGCAATTTTTAAGCATTCCGGTGCATATCATTCAAAGGTTTTTGCACAATAAATGGGAAAAGCTTAAGTCAGCAGCATGCAATGAACATACAGGTAACAAAATTATTGTCATGTATTTTCGCAGGTTAATAATCTTACACATGTTTACATAATAAGATGAAGTGAATGTTAAAAAAAAAAATTACTTAATCGTTTTCCCACCTTCAAGCAATAGATATGTAATATGTGTATATGTAAATATATGATTTAGTTCCGTAAGAATTCTGAAACCCAAAGGTCACACTTTCCTCCCATTGTTGTTTTGCTTTGCTCACGTATGAAAGGCACCTGAATTGTCTGATTATGGTCCCCTCTGTTTGCTCATACAATGTTGTATCTTTACACGACAAAGAAAAGTTCCATTGTCATATACAGCCTTTAAAGTTCAGTAAATTAATTAGCATCAAATCACAATTTTGTATTTGAATATTCATGAGGTAAATAATAGTTGTCATGTGACATAAGTTTCGGAAAAGACGGCGGAGATACAGATACATGAAACATGGATACCTGGAGCACTGGGCGCGACTAGAACCACATAATTTTGCAGCGCAGGGTCGATTTTCATTACATATGCCAAAGCCACATAATTATAGGGATTAAGATAAATTCCCTGTAATGGTTCCGCTGCGTCTTGGACCACTTAACCTCTATCAAGATAACCAAGGTAACCTAATGAAACATTAGGAAATTTAGGTTATCTCCGTGAAAGGCTATGGGGTCCGAAATGTAGCGGGACCATTACAGTGACCTCTGATGAATTATGTCATTCATTTTTGCACCCATCACCAACTGTTCTTATATGTATTAAAGCGTAATTATAAGAAAATAGGAGGGTGGCGAAAAAATCGTTATGTATGTGATTAGACATATTCCAGTGAAATTTTGCCCCACACAAGGGTCTCTTCATAATATATAGAGACACAGCCCACATGGACACAGTTTGTGGTTCTGTTTTCATTGATCCGACGATACAGATCACTAGAGTACGTCAAAGGCATAAACAGAAAAAGTACATGCAAAATACATGAACAGAACATTACTTACACGTGATACATGGGAAGCTGACCATATAAGATATGTGATAGTCGTTATTAATTCTTATAAATACGATTGTAAAACAATTGATTTTAATCACCATCAAACTGTTTTACGTTCAAAACATTAAAAAATAAAGAAATGATGAATGAATGAATGAATGAATGAATGAAACTGATGTATCAGGTGAGGCATATTTTTGAATCTGACAGAATCATAATATATATATATATATATATATATATATATATATATATATATAATATATTATATATATATATATATATATATATATATATATTTATATATATATATTAATGTGTCAAAATATTTCATTTTTTAATCAATCATTATAGAAAGATTTTTTTAGCATATTTGTATTTTCACATGAGAGAAACTCAACAAATTTAGGAACATATGGATTTTATAGTAATATCTTTTTATGTATTTTTTTCTAATATCACCAAAATGTGGACATGTCAAAACATGGTGGTATTCGTCTCCTATATCAGTATATCCAAAAACACATTTTCCATTTATAGCTTTTGAATAACAAAGAAATAAGTGTAAGATATTTCAGCTTAGTCATGAACTTGAATATTTCATAAAATAATAGTGATGAAACGTGTATCTACCTAGTTTAACCCTTTCCCTCATATAGGACACCATGAAAAGACCTATACGAACAGCATAAAACCAGATTAGCCTGCGAGTAACTCGCAGGCTGATCAGGTTTTATGCTGTTCGCTGCTCCTCAGTGGTCTGGTAATGAGGATTTTGTAATTAAATTTGGTAATGTTTAACTGTGGTTTTCTGCAGATCAGGCTTTATGTGGTACCTTTTGAGTGCGTTAAAATGAGTCTATATGAGGGAAAGGGTTAAAATGAGTCTATATGAGGGAAAGGGTGAAGATTTAAGAATTACTTAGCGTTAAATATTGTTGGTGGAACTCGAGCCAGAGGATAAAAAGCCAAATCGACTCGAGTATAAAAAAATCTAATGTTCTGTAATATATTATCATTTTCATTTTATTAAAATTTATAAACAAAATGTGGTATTAAATTAACAATAAGTCTGTCTTTTTACTATATAGTTTAACCATCGTGTATACTTTAACTGATTTATTGTGCAATTTACCGTGCAAAAGGAAGAGGGACCTGATTTTAGCTGTACATAAATCAATTTTCATGGAATGTTGTTCTCACGTTCGAACCGGTCAAAACTTTTGAAAATTAAATGTGTTAATACACGATAAATATTCTTTGTATGTTGTTTGCTTGATTATACCGTATATCCATATCAAACATATAAATATGTTTGCAGAAAATCAAACTTTCGTGTTGTGTATAAAACTAGTGTGGAGTTAAATAATATAATCACATGTTTTCGCGAATTGCGCAATGAGTGAGATACTTCATGAACTCAAAAATCCTGTTTAATCTTTTTGAATTTTAAATATATTTCAAGGTTTAGAATAGAATTTTATGATAAAGTTAAGATGTAAAACAAATTCAACTGCCTCACAGGTTGAGTTACTTCGTGTCTTTGATGCAGTTATTTGCTATTCCCAACTTTCTTTATTGACCATTTAACAATTTTTGCTTGTCAGTAGATGGGTGCCTCCCTGTCTTGCTACAATTGTGGCAGTAATACATATTGTGTTTTCCTTTGATACGCTGCACATGGCTTTTTTCCCCTATATTGTGATCCAACATTCATCCATTCAAACATTCCACAAGCCTCATGGTAACTTTCCCTATCAGAGAATTGGAGGCAGAGCTACTGTCTTTACTGCTGCCACCATTATAACGAGTCCAGCATTTATCCATTCAAGCATTGACCCTACCAACGTTGCTGAGCAAGGCTAGAATAACAAGTAACCACATCACACAAAAGCAAGATCAACTCAGGCAGGTAAACTTGTCCTGTACCACTACACCTTCATCAGGTGTTGCTCATAGACTCCCCTTTGAAAATTTCTTTAATTTACCCTAAGTTTTTTTTAACCCAAACTCAATAAAATGTTACTTTTTTCTTAAATTTTGATACCAATGCCTTCTCCCCATCAGTAAAACAAGGTGGCTCAATGCCATGAGACTCACCAGTAAAGTGATGGGGCGGATAGTTTGTAGAAATTGGGCTGCATGGTCACAGGTTGGATATGCACCAAACTTCAAACGAGAACAGGGGGAGAAATGTAGTAATGAAGGCAAATTTTAACTGCCTTGCAATCGCGGTAGCATAGTTTTTTGTACTTGCTGTTTCAGACTTGTTGATTTAAGCAGTGTTGGGTAGGACCAGTCCTTGAATGGATATCTGCATGTCTCATTATAGTAATATGGCAGCCCTCCCATCTGCCATATGTATGGTAAACATAAATCCAACTGACTGAAATACTGTCAGTGGGACATTAAACCCAAGGAAACAAACAGTATTTATTGTGTTTTATAACTTAAATTTTTAATATGCTTCTTTTCTTATTTGTCAGCAAATCAACTGACCAATTAAAATAAGTCCTGGTAGGGACTTCGGATTTTTCATGTGAGGAAGCCTTCCAGCTGGCTTGCGGTAGGTCGGTGGTTCTACCCGGGTACCTCTGTGTTCTCGGGGTCTTCCTCCACCTGTAATTAGCTGGACGTCGCTATATGATTGAAATACTATCGCAGTGAAGGTAAACCCCAATACAACAACAACAACTATTAAAATAAGTTTGATTGTTTTCAGAGTCAAAACTTTACTATCAGCAATCTCTGGCAGAAAGAACAATGTCTGAATGCACAGTATGTGGAGAAAAGGATTTTGAAGAGATTGATGGACATTTCTACTGCACAGTATGCAACACTCAGTCCCAGGTTTGTAATTACTTCTCTTGATCTCTACCCCACATTATAAAAATGTAACAGACCATAGTAATAACTTAATAATAATTATAATAATTCCTATGGTTTGGTTCAGAACATTTAAGAAATTTAAGAGGTATAGTTGAAATTATTGATACACCCCTATTCTTTAGGCCAATTGTTTGGAAGTCGCTAGAGGGCATCTTTGTTGACTGCACTAGTAAACAACTCTTAAAAAAGTCTGGAGCAGTATTTGGTACTGTTTTATACCAAGACCATGTCATAAAGGCCATATTGTGAGAGTCCTGTACTGTTTCATTCTGCAACAGAATATGTGAATTATGCTTAACATAGAAGAAGAGCAATAACAACGTCTACACTTCTGTATGTCCATCTACTAGTATTTATGTAGGTCCCTTCAGGAGCAGGAGGTCATGTGTTCGATCCCTGGCCGCAACATTGCAAAGTGGAAAAAAATGTACTGGTATAGCTCAGGCCCTTGCTTGACGTTCAGCATATAATATTAAGGTAGTGCAGGACTGGTTGGCCTGGTATCAGGATAATGTGACTGGGTGTGGTATCAAAATATCATGCCACACTATATCTGTCTCAAGTAGATATCATCTCTAAATGACTGGAATACTGCCGATGGTATGTTCAACCCAACAAACAAACATTTATGTAGGTCCTGGGTCCCAGTATCACTTTATTTCTCCTTACCGCAACCTTATTCACTGTTCGCATTCATAAGGAACTTCCATCACGCGTAGCTTTGATATCGTTATACCAGCAGTCCTAGGAAATAAAACTGTACCCAATGATAAACCAAGTGAAAGTACACAGGTCGGAGTGAAATGATACTGTAGTGTTTGACACAGTAGGTGGTCATTAATTGTTGGATGAAAATGCATACAACTTATTGCTTACGGTATCTTCACTGCAGGAAACTAAATGAGTTCATTTATTGCTGATTTTTGTTTTCACATTGCCTAAAGTTAATTAATGATATGAATATAATTATGTCTTTTCATTTGATAATTATTTGGCAATTAACCCTTTGCCTCATGAATAGTCTTTGTAAGTTATGACTTAATGAATATTAATTAACTGAATTTATTTTTTCTTTGCCGTGGAGATTTGTAGAAACTGAGCTTATATATTGTATTGGAAGGAAGCTGTCTGATCTGGGTCTGTCGTGTTTGCCAGTGCATCAAAATGTGAAATCTATATGATTATCAGGTAAAGGATAAAAATAAAAGAAATCATGAATGTCTTAGGATAAGTGATTCTACTATATGTGAGATTATTGCAGAGTATGCAGGTTATTGAAGCGGAGGTCGATGAAGGAAGGACACAACGCTTTGTTGATGTAATCCGGGAGAAGAAAGTCAGTGAAAAAACACCCAAGAAAGGTACTAGACTAAATCTATTAGAAACACTGTTTTTCATATTCAGTCGAAAAGGAAGTTAATTTATTAGTTTGTCAGTTATTAATTTTTCCCACCAAAGGTTTGGGAGTGGGGATAATCAAGATATTGTTTTGGCATTTCTCCTCTGTCAGTATGTATGTCAGTCACACATTTTCTGTCCAGATCCATATCTCAAATCTTTACAGGAATGTTCCCCAGCATGTAATGTTTGATGCCTAGGGTTTTAATTGTTATTCTTTGATATGTGCAGAGTTATGGCCCTTGAATAAATTGAAAAAACAGCTGTGTCGCATACTGGTATACCTTCAAATCTGTATGAGCCAGATTCACAGAACTGTCAAGGATGGATCTCTAGCATACAAAGTTAGACACTGAGGTTTCCCAATATGTTTAGGGTTATGGCCCTTGAATTTATTTTTATTAACTGTGTAGCACATATCAGACAGTCACAAAATTTTACTGGAATGTTCACCAGCGTGTGAAGTTGATCACCTTCAAAATATTTGTACTGCATAGTTATAAAGTTGAAGTGCATATATCTCCAAAACATGAGTGATACAGTCCCAGGTTTTGTTACAAAGACTGAAAGTTTGGGCATCAGTGTCATATGGAAATAAGGGATTTTCCCTTTTTAGCTCACCTGAGCACAAAGTGCTCAAGGTGAGCTTTTGTGATCCCCCGTTGTCCGTCGTCCATCGTCCGTGCGTGCGTCCGTCGTCAACTTTTCGTTCAAACGACTTCTCCTCCTAAACCACTGGATGGATTTTGACCAAACTTCACAGGAATCATCCTTATCATGACCTCTATCAAAGTTGTTCAAATTATTTTGATTGGGTGAATAAGTAGGTCACAGGAGCTAAAAATAGATTTTTAAAATGCAATCTTAGACAATCTTCTCCTGCAAAACTGTAAGGCCTAGAGTTTTAATAATTGGTATGTAGAAATTTTCTTATGAACATCTACAAAAGTTGTTCAGATCATGACCCTGGGGTCAAAATTGGCTCCGCCCCAGGGGTCATTTTATTTTTCATAGGTTTATATAGTGAAAAACTTTAAAAATCTTCTTCTAAGAAACAATAAGGCCTAGAGCTAAGATATTTGTCATGTAGCATTGTCTAATGAATCTCTACAAAAGTTGTTCAAATTATGACCCTAGGGTTAGAATTGGCCCTGCCCCGGGGGTCACTTGTTTTACATAGACTTATATAGGAAAAACTTTAAAAATCTTCTCCTATGAAACCATAGAGCTAAGATATTTGGTATGTAGCATCATCTAATGGTTCATTACCAAGATTGTTCAAATCATAGCCCTATGGTGATAAATGACCCCGCACCAGGGGTTACTTGTTTTACATCGAATTATATAGGAAAATCTTAAAAATCTTCTTTTATGAATCCATAAGGCCTAGAGCTTAGATAATTAGCTCACCTGAGCACAACGTGCTCATGGTGAGATTTTATGATTGCCTTTTGTCCGGCGTCTGTCCATGCGTGCGTGCGTCTTGCGTCAACTTTTTCCATTAAACAACATCTCCTCCTTAAATCCGCTGAAGGGATTTTGACAAAATTTCACAGGAATCATCCTTATGATGTCCTCTAACAAAATTATACAAATTATTATGATTGGTTGAAAAAGTAGGTCACAGGAGCTAAAAATAGATTTTAAAATGCAATCTTAGAAATCTTCTCCTGCAAAACTGTAAGGCCTCTACAGCATGTAGAATTGTCTTATAAACCTTTACAAAAATTGTTCAAATCATGGCCCTAGGGTCAAAATTTGCCCTGCCCCAGGGGTCACTTTATTTTACATAGGCTTATATAGGGAAAACCTAGAAAAATCTTCTCATCAGAAACCACATGGCCTGGTGTTAAGATATTGGGTATGTAGTATTGTCTGGTGGATCTCTACTTAAGTTGTTCAAATCATGGCCCTTGGGTGAAAATTGGCCCTGCCCTAGGGATCACTTGATTTTACATAGGAAAAATAGAAAAAAAATCATCTCCTGAAATACTGCAAGGCTTAGAGCTTGGATATTTGGTATGTAGAATTGTCTTGTGAACTTCTACAAAAGTTGTTAAAATAATGACCTCTGGGTCAAAATTGCCCTCGCTCCAGGGCTCATTTTATTTTACAAAGGCTTATATAGGGAAAAACTAGAAAAATCTTCTTATCAGACACCACATGGCCTAGAGCTTAGATATAAGGCTTGTACCATTGTCTAGTGGATCTCTACCAAAGTTGTTCAAATCATGGCCCTTGGGTCCAAATTGGGTCCGCCCCAGGTGTCATTATTTTACAAGGCTTATAAGGGAAAAAGAAAATCTTCTTCTCAGAAACCACAAGGTCAAGAGTTAAGATATTTAGTGTGTAGCATTGTTTAGTACATCTCTATCAAGTTTTTTTTTCAAATCATGGCCCTGTGTCAAAATTGGTCCCACTTTAAGTATGTTCATATTATAAACCATTGAAAGCAATATTTATCAGGTGAGCGATTAGGGCCATCATGGCCCTCTTGTTCATATTATCCTTGAAGCAATTAACATGGTTTATTACATAACATTCTCAATGTATTATTTCTACTTTTAATTTCATTTGTAACCCATCCTTTTTTAAACTGTGATAACTCTTTTAAATATTATTATATTTATTTGTGTATAAATGTTGTTACCATGTTATTATGCTCAATATTGAAATAAATCTGTCTGTCTGTCTGTCTGTCTGTCTGGACAAATCTAGAGTTGACACTTTCCATAGACAGTGGAATGATGTTCATCCACAAATTTTCATGGTATTCAGTCTTTCCTGAGCCTTACTGCAGGTTTGAATAGTCATATTTTACAATTAGTTTTTGTGTTACCTGCTGTAAGCAGAGGTGATACATAGGAATTCTTCATCTGTCTATTTGTCCATCACACTTTTTCCATCATGCAGGTGACACAAGTGTTCCAGAGAACACTTTTGTTAACAAAATGTTTTTCATATGATTCATGTAATTTGCCTCATTTGGCAATGGGATATCAATTTAACAAGATTGCTTGATTTAAAAAAAGAAGGTATTTTTGAATAATAGAATTACTAGTTGTTTTTTGGTTTTTTTTGCAGCTTTGGACAAGGGACGGCCGTGGAGTATTTATGAGCTGTATCAGATAGTTCTGCTCCACCAGGTGGAGACACTGGTCAGACTCGGGGCCCACCCAGACCTGAAGGTGCATATCAACATTTCGTCATGGTCAACATTGGCTGGACTAAAAAACATTCAACGTTTTCAAATTCAATAATGTATAAAGAAACATTTGTCATTAGGTTAGGAATATTTTTCTGTCTTAAAGATTAATAAATACATGGACCAATTGGGATGAATATAGTTATAACCTTTTATTATGCCCCATCATTTATTGGCCTTACCTTTATGCCCCTGAGGTCTGTAGTTGTGGGGGGGGGATATTGATTTTGCAGTTTGTTTGTTGGTTTGTTAGGAACTTTAAATAATAATACTGCAAGCTAGTCTAAGCAATACTTGAAATATTGAGTTACAAGATGGTGGATGTTGTGTTACTTTCAGGATATTGTGTTTAAATTATGGGTCAACTACCTGGCAAAGTTAGGAGTGGCCTTCACAGACAAACCATTACAAGAAAGACTACAGAAGTATGGCAGACAGAGGTAACTTAAACAGCTTTCTATTTCATTTTCAAGTTTTTGTCATAAAATCTGAAGCACTACCATCACTATTTGCTAAGTGTTTATTTCCTTTTATTGCCAGATCATCTGCTTACAAGCAGTACCGCAAACAAATCTATGTGTTATTGTGTGTGATCATAATCAACTTTTGATGCCAGTGTAGCAATTGGATAATCATTGACTAGACTTTAATATTTCTGTAAACATTAGAAGGGTCCATTTGTTTTACCCCACTAACAGAAGGGGGAGCTGTATAAGGAATCCCGCTCATTACGTCACGTCACACACAATACATGAATACAGGGTTGGATTTTTTAAGCCTTTACCACTCAGTGTGTGTGTCTCCAGGAGTATGTATAGTCTTATTGGTTTCTGCTTTGTTTTCAGAGAATTATTCAAACCAACAACAAAGAAACCTAAGGTCAAAAATGTACTTGGTCGAAAGAAAAGGAAGAAGACGGTTGGCATCTCAGCAAAGGAGGCAGAAAAGCAACTAGTGAGTTACTCTTATCTGGGAGGTCTGAATTTTTTTTCAGCACTTTTGTAATAAGACCAGGTGCAAATTCCAATAATCTTACTTCCTAATACTTGCATAATTTATGGGGCTTTTTTCATTTTTTTTTTTTTTTTTTTTTGTTCTTACCAGAAATACCTACATTCATGAATAAATATTATTAGTTAGAACAGTAACTAACTATTTAACCCTAAACATGCTTTATTTCTTAGTTGGACTTGTCCTTTCTTCATTATGCCCCCCTTCAAGAAGAGGGGGCATATTGTTTTGCAAATGTTGGTTGGATGGTTGGTCCGTTGGTGGCCTGTTTGTTTCCGATCAATAACTGGAGAACGCTTGGGCCCACATTCCTCAAGCTTCAAGGGGTGATTTTTCATGACAAGTAGATGATTTTGGGGTCACTTGGTCAAAAGTCAAGGTCACAATGACCTCAGTGGGAGTGGGAGGAGCATAGGGGGGCATATGTGTCGTTCCAACAACTCTTGTTTAAGACTGTGTAATAGTTGTTGGGGGGGGGGGGGGGCTTGCAGAAAATTAATTGACTGAATAGTGAACAGTGCAGACCATGATCAGACTTCAAAGATGTGCAGGCTGATCTTGGTCTGCACTGGTCACAAAGGCAGTCACAAGTGCCCACAGCATGTTAATTCAAGATCTAAAAAGGTGGAATGTGTTCCATCCATATTAAAATGTGAATAAATTACAGAAATTAGCAAATTTGGAAAAATTAAAGATGTTAATAATTTAAGGAACTGTACATTTTTATAAAAGAAAACATGTATCCTGAAACTATTGGTATGATTTTAGTTCTTGGAGTCACTTGGAGTTCAACCTTCTTATGAAATAAAGCAACAATTATCTAAAAAAAAATTTTTAGGATCAATGGCTGCCCATTGCCCGTCATCTGTCCGTCATCCACAATTGTTTCTGAAACCAACAGGCTAAAATTTGATAAAACTTGCCTATGATGTTCTTTGCATTAAGCTCTACCAGAGTTGTTCAAATGGTTTTTGGTCCATTGCATATCTGGGTCACAGGAGCTAAAAATAGACTTTATAAGTGAAATCTTAAAAAATCTTCTTCTCCAAAACCACAAGGCCTGGAGCTTAGATATTTAGTGTGTGGCATTGTCTAGTGGACCACTACCAAGTTTCTTCAAATCATGACCCTGGGATCAAAATTGGCCTCGCCCCAAAGGTCAATTGATTTTACATAGACTTATATAGGATAAACTAAAAAAAATCTTCTTGTCAGAAACCACAAGGCCTGGAGCTTAGATATTTGGCGTGTGGCATTGTCTAGTTGACCCAGAGCTACAGCTAATTTTGTATGTCTAAATGATATATACCCCCACTCATTTGTAATGCTGAAAACTGAAAATTAAAATATTTTTACACCCCCTCATACAACTAAATGACACTTATATTTAAATGTGTTTGCCTCTTACCTGGATATACCATGATAAACAAGTCTCAGCATTCTCTGTACCTTGCAGCGTAGTGACGACATTTTAGAAGTTCTATATGAAGAGCTATGTACAACACTCCTTGTGTTATTTTCCAAATGAGATGAAACTGTCAACAACTTTCAGCTATGGTTGCTTCTTCGACCATAACTTAACAGTTTCATCAGAACGGAATCACCAGCATGTTTCTTAGAAGCATTTTCAGTCATAATAATGCTGTCATATACTACTCAAAGTTTGCTAAGCACCATCCGCTCTTTTTCCATAGAGTCACATAAAAACACATGCTTAATGTAATGCTATGTACCTGAAAGGAAAGCGTTAGCTGACTATCATTTTTACGCATAGTTTTTGTTAAAATGATAGAAAAGAGACTCAAAAATGAGTTACAACGATTAAGCCAATTCCTGTCATTAGTTGGCAAATTCACAAAAGTGTGTTTTTTGCAAGAAATGACATTTTATAAATTGAAGTTAAATTTTGTGATCAATACAGAAAAAAATGACCATGAACAGGCCAACATCGTCACAAATATCCTTAAAAGTATTCCATTTAGAAAACAGGAATATTTGAAGATTCAAGTTCTGAATTTAGCTGACTTTAAATTTTAAGGTGTTTTCTCAAAATTTCGCACTTTCTAATTATGATTAATTCCCAGTATTTAGGATTCGAAAGGCTTATTTTTTGTAACTGGTAGTAAGTTTGGTACATAAACAATACTTCTGCATAAAAGCAAGATTTGTTTTATTGTAAAATTTAATGTAGCATGCCTTTAAAGTCACTTGTCTAAGCATGAAACACAACGGGAAAATAGCGGATGGTGTTTAGCAAACTTTGAGTAGTATATATTATTTCTTCAAATATTTGCTTGGTAATAGATTCTACAATTCATTTTCATTTTTGAAAAAATAAGAACACTAGGATTGTCTGCATTGTTTAATATTTTCTCTTTTAGCACTTTGGTTGGCTTCTACCTGCCATTTTAGCGTCTACATGATACGCATGGTACCTGAATAACGATAACTTAGAAAAGGGAACCAACATCAAGGTTCCCGACTATCAAGAACTATAACTACTACAGTACACAATAGAACCGGGGACCAATGTTAAAACCCAGACTAGTTTGATACCATAAAATTGATTTGGAATAAGAATACCGAAATACACGTAATGATGAGTAACAATGCTAATCGGACATTTAAAATGCGTTTTTTCACCCTTCAATTTTGTTTTCAATGCATTTTTATTAGCTCGACTTTTCGAAATAAATGAGAGCTTAAACTGTCACTCGGGCGTCGGCGTTGCAACACAAGGTTAAAGTTTTTTCAAACATCAATAACTTAAATACTATCAAAGGTATTCCACCCAAACTTAAAATACTTATTCACCATCATCACTTCTACCTTACTTCTAAGGCCCACAACCCTGGCTACCCTATTTTTGGAGTTATGCCCCTTTCATACTTACAAAACAGCCAAAATCAAGGTTAAAGTTTTTACAAAGTTGTAATCTTAACTATCTAATGTATTTGACTGAAACTTCAAGTACTTATTCACCATCACTACCTCTGCCTTACTAGCAAGGCCCATAACCCTGGCTGTACTACTTCTTGAATTATGCCCCTTTCATACTTAGAAAACAGCCGAAATCATGGTTAATTTTTTTACAAAGTTGTATATTTTCAATACTTTTCTAATTCAAATTGATTCTGCATACTTATTTCACCAATTACAAATTTCAGATATTACCACTGCAGTTGGTGAATCATCAGACCACATTCTCAAATTGATTCTGCATGCTAATTTCACCAATTAAAAATGTCATATTTGTTTATTGGAGGTGATAGAATAATTTCTACTATAACTAGAGCATATCATCATTGATATGTACCATACTATTAAAATCCATAAAACTGTGTCATAGCAACTGAGAAAAGTCAAGCGCGCTGTCTTATGGACAGCTCTTATTAGCAAAAAATAATGCTTAAAACACAGAAACGTTTCTTATCTGTAGCTCTGGGACCACTACCAAGTGTGTTCAAATAATGACCCTAGGATTAAAATTGGCCCCGCGCAAGGGGTTACTTGATTTTACTAGAAAAATGTTCTTGTCTGAAACCAAAAGGCCTAGAGTTTAGATATATGGTGTGTAAAATTGTTAAAACCATTACCAAGTTTATTAAAATTATGGCCCTTTGGTCAAAATTGGCCCACCCAAGGGGTCACTATATTTTACATAGACTTAAATAGGAAAATTATGAAAATCTTCCTGTCAGAAACCACAAGGCTGGAGCTTAGATATTTGTGTGTAACATGGCCTAGTAGACCTCTACTACATTTATTCAAATCATGGCCCTGGGGTCAAAATTGGCCCCGCCCCAGGGGTCACTTTATTTTACATAGACTTTAATAGGAAAAACTAGAAAAATCTTCTTGTCAGAAACCACAAGGCCTAGAGTTTAGATATTTGGTATGTAATATGGCCTAGTAAACCTCTACCATGTTTGCTCAAATCATGGCCCTGAGGTCAAAATTGGCCTGCCCCAGGGGTCACTTGATTTTACATAGATACATATATAGAAAAAAAACAACTAGAAAAATCTTCTTTTCAGAAACCACAAGGCCTAGAGTTTAAATATTTAGTGTGTAACATAGCCTAGTAGACCTCTACCAAGTTTGTTCAAATCATGGCCCTGGGGCCACAATTTGCCCTGCCCCAGAGGTCACTTCTGCATGGTTTATGTATTCAGTATGACTCTTATAGAGTCAATGAAGGCACTGGTTTTCAGGTGAGCGATTCAGGCCATCTTGGCTATCATGTGTTTCATATGATATCTCATTTGGAATAGGTTCCTTTCCTGCATTCAAATCAGAGGAGCAGAGAAGCTTTATTGACCAACTGAGTATTATCCTTTGGACTCATTACTAATTGGGTATCCATAAAATTAATTGAGTTACCCAGTCAATTAATATTAAATTTAGCAAACAGCATATGATACAGAATCTCATATTTACTGCTGTTCAAAAATCAGAGAGCTTTCAGTTAAGAAAGTTAGAAAATCCTCTGATATAAATAGGTCATATTAAATTTAAGCCGTAGTAGAACTCAATACTATATCTTTCAGGATTTAAGTTATTCTGTTTAAGGACCGGTTGCCTTGGTAGCAGAATAATGTAACTGGTTGTGATATTGTAACACTTGTCTATGACGTGATTAAGCAGCACTGTATGCTGGTACCGCATCATCATCATAAATACTGTGGTATTTATTTTGGTGTAGTTTTTATTTGAACACAGCTGCTTTTAGACTTGCATATGTATTTTTTCCAACTTTGGTATAAAATAATAAGTACTACAGTACCATCCAATGCATAAATTGTAGGGTAACCAGTTCATGTACTTATTTTTGTGCATTTGACAAGTACAATGCCTATTAGAACCTATAAGTCCCACATACTTGTGTGTTGGCAGGAGAGACAGCAGTTAGCAGAGGCACTGGTTGGGGTGGAGTTTGACGAGGGAGACCATCCTGCGGAGGAGGGGTCAGTCCAGGAGGGAGAGGAGGTGGAGTCTGACTACAGCAGTGAGGAGGAGGAAGACATGGAACTATGGGGAAAATCCAGGGTAAAGAGAAGGGATGGAGTGAAGTAGGAGAAAAATATGATGGAGAAGGAGAAGGGGTTGAGTGGAGTAGGAGAAGGGGGGATGGAGTAGGAGAGGGGGGGGTTGAGTGGAGTAGGAGAAGGGGGTAGAGAGGGGGGTGAGTGGAGAGGGGGGGTGGAGTAGAGAAGGGGGGATGGAGTAGGAGAAGGGTTGAGTGGTAGGAGAAGGGGGGAAAGGAGTAGGAGAAGGGGGGAGAGGGGGGGTGGAGTAGGAAAAGGGGTAATGGAGTAGGAGAAGTGGGGGTGGAATAGGAGAAGTGGGGGATGGAGTAGGAGAAGGGGGGAGGAGTGGAGAAGGGGGGAGTAGGAGAAGGGGTGGTGGAGTAGGAGAAGGGGGGAATGGAGTAGGAGGGGGGGTTGGAGTAGGAGAAGGGGTGGTGGAGTAGGAGAAGGGGGGATGGAGTAGGAGAAGGGGGGGATGGAGTAGGAGAAGTGGGGGATGGAGTAGGAGAAGAGGTTAGATGGAGAATGAGAGGATTGCAGTAGGGAAGGGTGAGATGGATGGAGTAAGTGAAGATGTGGGATATAGTAGGAGAAGGGGTGGATACATCTGCAATACTGCAGTGTGGCAGCACTATATCTGTCTCAGATTGACATAGCCTCGAGTCGAAATGACTGAAATACTGTCTGTGGGATGTTCAGCCCAACAAACAAACATTGAATAATTATCCCTTATCACTATTCAATACATATTTTTTATTTGATTGATTAATACAATACTGAAGATTCCCTTCCCTACAATTCTCCCACCTTACAGCTGGGGATTTGTCATGCCACCTGCAGAAGTTGTCATACACAGAGAGTACTGTATGCAAACCTTGGTATCATTCAATTGTTCATTAGACCTTGGGAAACAAGTAACAACTTTAACTACCCCCCTCGACAGTTTCTGCGTTTGACCAGTTGTTTTTTTTGGTAATTTGCACCTGGGAAGATTGTGTTATATTTTTACCCCTTCTAGGATTCATACTCAAACCCTCGGTTCCACTGTCATGAACTCTACCTGTGGACCATAGCACACTCATTTTCATTGATAAGTTACATCAGTACAAAAACTGTGCATAGGGATCTCTTTTCTGTCTGTCTGTCCATCTCACTTTTTTCGTCACACTTCAGCAGGTGAAACACCGTGTTCCAGAGAACACTCTTGTTATCATTATGTCACTGTTTACTGTTTTCCCCACAGAAACACCTTGACAACAAGAGTGTGTACCGGATGCAGATGGCTTACACCCTGGGGCTGTGTTACCTTGGCCTCACCCACACCAATCCTCTCGTGACTGTCACTGATCTCGTCAGGTAAGTCTTGGGGTGAGGCTGCTACGGATAAAAACATATGAAACTATTATATCCCTGCAGTTGAAAGTTAAGTGAGGGCTTTTATTAAATTGGCATGTTGTTCCCTCTTGTTGCTATTAATTGCATCTTGTTATACCAAAAAGTTTTGCGGGTTTTTTTTTGCATATTTTGAATTAATGTGTTACTCAGCGTTACTTAGCGTGATTTCCATTTCAGGTTCCTCTAGGATCCTTTTCACTGGACTCCTTTGTTTCTTTGTAATTGGTATTTCTTCTTTAGTGTCCTCAGATAATGTTTGTTTCGACTTGAAGTTAACTTGTAGTTATTGCACCTCCTGACCTTCTTTACAGGTTTTCTTCCATCCTTAACATTACTACTTACCTGACCCAAGGCATGCAGCCAGCACCAACTTGAACCCATTGACCAATCTTTTATACTTTATGAGTTTAGCTCCAAACAAAAATAAACTGAAATTTGATAAAAGGCAATAAGTCCATAATTTTTTATACATTTGTTTACAGGTATATTCTGTTGTTGTTTTTTACAGACCCTCTTACAATATAAATGAAAGTAAAATTCTATTTTTCAGTCAGGGAATTTCAACTTTTTTTTCCTCCTCCATACTTACTTTTTGTTCCTTGTTCATTATTCTTTAACCAAAAGAAAAAGGAAATTGGCCTAAGTTTTTTTTGTTTTGTTTTTTGCTTTTTTGCGTCCTTCAATATTATGATTGTAATCTGTGATCTGTAAACCAAATAATCAAGAATAAAAGGCCTAACAAAGTTAAGAGATGAAGTCCATGTGCACCATACTCTCCTCAGTAAGATCTATCTATCCACCCATACAATTTCGTGACAACACCTTATCAGTGACTGTTCCCAGTGGCTGAGTGGTTAGAGCGCCCACCTTGCGAGCAGGAGGTTGTGGGTTCGGTCCCCTGCTGCCGACATACCAAAGTCGTAAAAAATGGTACAGCTGTACCTCCCTTGCTTGGCGCTGAGCATATACGGGTAGTTGCAGGACTGGCTGGCCCGGTGTCAGGATAATGTGACCGGGTTTGGTATCAATCCACATGTCTATGGCATGATACTGCAGTAAGGCAGCACTATATCTGTCTCAAGTAGACATAATCTCCAAATTACTGAAATACTGTCAGTGGGACGTTAAACCCAATAAACAAACCAACCAACCTTATCAGTATATGTAAATTGCAGGCATAATCTTTTTCTGGATTGGTCATTTCTCAGTTAATATCTTCAACACACCCACACTCAGAATGCAAGATAGGGTAGTTCAGGCTCAAATTCCACCAACAATACTTAGGGCTAAGTAATACTTAACTTCTTAAACTAGGTAGATACACATTCCACCATTGCTATTTTATGAAATATTCAAGTACATTACTAAGCTAAATATAACTAACAAAAATTGTTAAGAAATGAAATATTGGTATTTTTAATAGAGAAACAAGTCTAATGAAATTTGTTTTTAAGTTTTACTTAGCACTAAGAATTGTTGGTGAAATTTGTCCCAGGGATCATAATCCGTTTCCAATGGTTTCTTATTACACCCAAGCTTCACAAAATGAGAATGGAATGGAATGATATACATCAAGCATGTTTTCATGTCCCATCCCATTCTGACCCAATGTATTAAAGTTCAGTATCTTCTGATACTGTTTAGTCATATTGGTGAAGCAAGGGTGTTCATCACATTCAGTGATAGCTCTAGGTTTGATTGTGTGTTACTGTTCTAAAATATTTGTTGTAATTGTCACAATTTAATTACTTTGTTCTGGTAGATAATTGGGTTGTTGGCTAATTCTGCTTTTACAGATGGGCCAAATCAGGAAAACTTCCCTACAAAGATGTGAAAGATATTATTCCAAAGGACATTAAGTTTTGTTTAAATGACTGGAAACTACTGGGTCAGGTAGGTGGTGGACTAACTCTCTCCTTCTCTATCTTTCTTTTTTTCTCATAATAAAATTAGGGTATTTGAATTCATTCTTTACCTCATATAGGCCAGCAGATTCAGATCACACTATGGTTTAGTGAAAATTAATGAAAACAAAGACAGTTAGTCTCCATAGCATTTAAATGATTTTATGTTGTTAAAATGCTGTTATGTGTTGTTGTTTTTATACACATGCATTACTAATGACTTATATTTTTTTGTCCGTTTACATTGCAGTTATTTGAAAAATTGTTTTTCAAGAGATAAGCGACCATTAAAGTTATAAGAATTTTTCTGAGTTGGCACTGAGGTTAGTTTGAAATCAAGAGACCTAGTGTACTCACCCTTTAAACCATTAACTCAAAAACCCGTAGGCCTATTTTGATGCCTTGGCATATAGGGCAGCCATTACTATAGAAGAAGACCCAAATTAGACAGCTCCTGGATGATCTCATACAGTATAGTAGTTTTAATTCTTCACAATCTTCATGGCAAAGAACAAATACATTGTTCTGTATACCATTTAAAGTACAGTGAAATAGAATTCATAAAGTCCTAGATTTGTTCGTTGATATTCATGAGGTAATGGGGTTTATACAGCTATGGAAGATCAAAGTGTACACAAAACAGGGTTGGGGGTGATGGTACTTTAAAGTGAAAGCTGAAAGTTTATAATGGGATTTTATCAAGAAAATGGTTTGTTCCATCTTTCAGGGTAAAGTGCCAAGTCCAGAGAAGCTGCGTGAGGCATCAGGGTCACTGGCATTCTACCTGCAGTTGACAAACTTCCCAGAATTCCCTATACAGCAGATCATCAGCAAGTACATCATCATGCTTGACCTGCCAGGTAATTTTCTCTGTAATATGTAATGTTTTCATAAAGAAAAAAAATCAGTAACAATTAAAAATCTTTTGATGTTTATTGTTGGGAGACAATATGGTTCTAATGAAAATTTGATATATCATTTTTCTGAGGTACTTGAAAATTGAAATTTATACTGTTTTATTTGTGAAAATATTGTGTTATTATAAAAATAACAACAACGTTATATCCCTGCTTCTCGATTCCAAAAATTGGGTCATACAAGAATCTCATGAGTTTTCCCTTCTCATTATGCCACATTTTATCCCATTTCATAGAATTGTAAATGGTTCAGTATCTTGTCTTATTCTCCTTTTCTGCCTAAGGGCCTTACTTTTATTTGATTATCATGATACATGGAAATACTATATTAGTTTGTTGTTTTTTAAGTTTTGCGTGCAGCTGAATTTGGTTTAAGTTTTCCATGCATTTACTAACAAGCAGCTTAATAAAGTAGCATGGTGTCTCATGGACAGCTATTGTTATTCTTTTTTTTTTTCAAAGCTTAAAAAATTTACAGTAGCAGTCAAAATTTACAGTCAGTTATTTTATCTTAGATGATGGATTAAAAACCTTTGTACTCAGTGTCTGTCCCTGTGTTTCAGCGGACCTTCATTCATACACAATCCACATTGTTGAGATCCTGAATCCAGTGCTGAATTACCGGCCTGACAAGACATTCCACCGGATTATATTCTGGGAGGGGCTAGCCATGTCATGCATCATCATCACTCTCAAGTCACTCTTCGGGCTCGACAACCACACTGAAAGGTAGGTCACCTGTTTAACCTTTAACCTTATGTATACTAATGGACACATTTATGACTTGATAAACTGGTCCCGGTGACCAGTGGTTAGAGCGTCTGCCGTGGGAGGTCGTGGGCTCGATCACCGGCCACGACATCCCAAAGTTGAAAAGAATGGTACTGGTAATGGTAAGAGTAATTCCAGGACTGGATGGCCCGGTGTCAGGATAATTTGACTGGGTGTGGTATCATGTCACATGTCTACATAGTGATACTGCAGTATGTTAGCACTGTATCTCTCTTACGCAGACATTGTTTCCAAATAACTGAAATCCTGACGGTCGGATGTAAAATCCAATAAACAAACAAATAATGACTTTATGAATATTAAGGTATAACCTGCCTAATACCCATATTCCATATCTTGTCACTGGATGGAAATATTTTTATGAAACTTTGTCACTTTGAAATAACCAAAAATGAAAATGTTACGCTGAGAGTTTTCAAGGTTTTATTAGATGTAAGGGAAATAATCAGTATTTAATTAACATTGAAGTCTATGGGAAATATACAATTTCTGTGAATATGAAAAACTGAATCTGATTTTCGAGGAAAACTCACAGTAGAAAGATGCATTATATGATTCTGATTCAAATTTCATGAACACATCTAAACTTTACTGTAGGAAAATAGAGAAAATCACTTTTATTGTAGTTTTCAGGGAGATAACTCATGACAACAAAATAATATAGGGGACATAATAAAAGAACTTCTGTCATATGTCATAATATGTCAATTTGCCTTTTATATTTCCATAATTTGACATTATAAAAGCTTATATTGTGAAGTTATATGCATGGCTTTGATGGTTATTATGGGGCATATACCTTAATGTACAGAACTTCAATATTCAAGGTATATGAAAGCGTGGATTTTTCTTTTGCTGTACAGACTGTGTAGAATATGAGCTACAATATTATGGGAAATCAGAGGAGATCCTGATCCGTGAAGGAGTAGTCTGATCTGGGTCTTCTCTGTTTGGCAATGTGTCTATATGAGGTAACAATTGTAATAAATGATGTCCAATTGTAATAAATGACGTCCAATTGATAATAAATGAATTTTTATTTTTTTATGTTCCCCATGGAAAATGTTAAAGCTACCAATGAAAGTAAGGAAATGAAATGATGAAAATGTATTATAATAGCATGAAATGAATAGAATATTTGCTGATTTCTTTTTTTGGTTAAGTCATATTTTCCCCTCACTTATACACATTTTCACTCACTGTTCATCAAGCACTTATGGCTCTAGGACTCTTTGTTTTCTATGACCATGTGAAAGAAAATATGATTTATAAAAACATGAGATAAATATTTGATCATTCTTTTGTTCCATTCCATACTTTTCAGTGATCCTGGATACCTTTCTACTTTCAGGCTGTTTTCTGTCTTCTCACGAGACATTATGAGGTTGATAGAGAACAGTAAGTATACAGCATGAGTAGCGTTGGGACATTTGCACTGCAACAGCTCACAGTGGCTGAGTGGTTAGAGTGTCCACCTTGCATTGGGAGGTAGTAGGTTCAATACACAACATAGCAAAGGCTGAATAAAATGTTGCACATATATCTCCCTTGTTCAGCACTCTGTTCATGGTGGTTTTAAATATCAATATAATGTGACTGGTTATGGTTTCATGCCATTTATCTACAGTGAGATATTACAGTGAGATAGGCATTACCTTCATCTCCTTAACCCTTTCCCTCATAGAGGACACCATGAAAAGACCTATGTGAACAGCATAAAACCAGATCAGCCTGCGAGTAACTCGCAGGCTGATCAGGTTTTATGCTGTTCGCTGCTCCTCAGTGGTCTGGAAATGAGGATTTTGTAATTAAATTTGGTAAGGTTTAACTGTGGTTTTCTGCAGATCAGGATTTATGTGATACCTATTGAGGGCGTCAAAATGAGTCTATATGAGGGAAAGGGTTAAAATAAACTAAGACCTGGAACTTTTAAATTTAAATGAAACAAAGTTTGTGTTGATTTACATAAATCACTAAAGAATGACGTCCGTGTCTGAGAGGCTCAGTCCCTCAGTTCCTCACCTCTGTGGATTTGAATCCTGGTCTTTCTGAGGAAACCCTCTGGGTTCTTCTATTGGTCAGTGGTTTTACTCAGCTGCCGTCTGTAAGCTTAAAATAATATTCATTGGTCTTCTGGGATTTTCCTCCACCTGTAATTTTCTGGACATCGCTATATGAATGTAATACTTAATATAAGGGTAGGTCAAGGACTGGTTGGCCCAGTGTCAGGATAATGTGACTGGGTGTGGTATCATGTCACATGTCTACGACGTGATACTGCAGTGTGGTAGCACTATATCTGTCTCAAGTAGACATTATCTCCTATTGACTGAAATACTGTATGAGGTTGATCGGCTAATGAAAATATAATCGAAAAAATTAAGATTGTCATCTGTAGCAAGCACAAGCTATCCCAAACATATAAACAAATACGAAAACAAATTGTTGAGTACTATGGAAAAAGTCATAAGACACTTTTAATATACATGTAATTTGAAAATGTATTTGTGGCTTTATAGTGCCATTTTTTAGCTCATCTGTTTTTAGCTCACCTGAGCAAAACGTGCTCAAGGTGAGCTTTTGTGATCACCCTTTGTCCGTCGTCGTCGTGCATCGTCAACAATTTGCTTTAAACAACATCTCCTCTGAAACCGCTGGACAGAATTTAATGAAACTTGGCAGGAATATTCCTTGGGTGAGGCTCTACAAAAGTTGCTAAAATAAAGTTGATCCATGAAGAACTCTGGTTGCCATGGCAACAAAAAGAAAAAAAATGAAAACTTTAAAAATCATCTTCTTCAAAACTACTGGCCAGATTTTAAAATAAATTGGTATGGATGTTCCTTGGGTCAACCTCTACCAAAGTTGCTAAAATTATTTCGATCCGTAAAAAAACATGGCCGCCAGGGGCGGGGCTTATTTGCCTTATATGTATATAGAGAAACCTTTA
>CM037778.1:10140955-10190955 GCA_021229015.1 Solen grandis | reverse complement strand
TGGAGAGGAGACAAGAGAAATGGTGGCTCTTGACGAAAGATACGTTTCAGTTTCGGAAATCCGCAAGATTCATAATAATCAAAGTCTTATTAAATACTCTAAGCGTACATCCGGATCTGTGACCCTCTTTCTTTTCGATTGAATGGCTATCATGGCAATTATAAGATGAATATTCTTGCATTTGATCAGCTAAAACTTTGCGATGTTCTTGGGCACGTCATTGTGTGTGTGTGTGTGTGTGTGTGTGTGTGTGTGTGTGTACTTGTTGTTGTTGTTGTTGTTGTTGTTGTTTTGAGTTTACCGTCGCTGCGACAGTATTTCAGTCATATAGCGACGTCCAGCTAATTACAGGTGGAGGAAGACCACGAATGCACTGAGGCATCCGGGTAAAACCACAGACCTACCGCAAACTAGCTGGAAGGCTTCCTCACATGAAAATCCGAATGACCCTGCCGGGACTCGAACCCACGCGGTGAGGGGCAGAGTGAATGCTTAAGTCAGCGACCTTAACCTCTCGGCCACGGAGGCCCCGTGTGTGGATGTGTTGTCAAATGTATTTATCAAATTTCCAAATATTTTGTAGCATACATTTGCGACCATAGTGATGGAACTCTGTGTTATTCTAACTATAATGAATATCTTTATCTGTAGACTTAATCCAGTTTTATTGAAAATACTGAAAAAAGGTTATCCAGTTCACTGAAATGGTAAAACCGTGCAACAACTATATTGCCACAAAGCAGTAAAATTTACTGCAGAATTATTTCACACAAACGCAATATTCACAAATGCATAAATTATTACCAATTCTTTAAAGGCCCCGTGGTGCAATGTTGAAGTCCGATGGTAATTGGTTAATTTGGAAAGAAACTTTACGTGCTTTAAATTATATTTTGACTGTTATACAAAGCGACTACACCATTTCTTTCAAAGAGTGGTTATGGGTAAACATTTCATTTACGACTGAGAGTAGCGAATTGGGAAATAAATAATTTAAACTACAACTACTTTTAAGACTTAAAAAAGTAATACTAATTCAGCTTGCCCCACAAACTTAAAAGTCACTAATGGATATGCATTCATGCACGATTTGTATTTGATGCATCGATGAGCTTAAAATGTTTTTTGTGTGCTAAATGTTAAAATCTACTTTTTTTTAATTTTTGGATGTTCGTCCATATTTACATTATTTCTTAATAATATTTTTTTACTGTAGGCCATTTTCGGTTTTAGAACAGTGAAAATGAATTGATAGAAAAATTAAAGTCTGATGTCAGTATGAAATAAAACGTGAAAAATCACCCATGTCTCGTTCCGCATATCACATGAATAAAATAACTGTGCAGTTTAGCATATACAATTGCTCTCGTTTGAACTCTATAACAGTTTCAATTAGATAGTTATTTCCTTTAATGTCAGTCCCGTGCGTATAACAAACATACATGAAAAATTAACTCAAATTTCTGTAAAAATAATTATCATAAGTGCTTAGATACGATACATACTTTGATGTTAGGAAGTCTAGGGACGCAATGAGTGAGAGTGATGAATTTCAATGACAGATAGTGATTACTTCAAATTAGTAAAGGCTGATTACCGGTGGATAATTATTGATGATGAATTTGTAGCCATTAAACCTTGCAATAAACAGTTTAAACTTTCTTTTTTATTTAAACTTCATATCTGTATAAGATCAGTTTATGTTTTAATTCATTAATTTTATTTATTTTGAGGCGGGTAGCGCTATTTTTTTTTATTTTTTGTTGTTGTTGTTGTTGTTTTGTTTTTTTTTCCTTGGGGTCTGCAGTTTGGGAATTGGATGTCAGAAAAGTCAAGTATGCACGGTCACAATGAATGATAAATAACCCTCGCTCTTAATAAGGGTTGCTGTTTTATGGTAGCGCATATTTCAACATCGGGCAATATGTATTTTTAAACATTTTTAAGATACTACTTTTTATACACACAGATGCATCTTTTCTTGTGTATTTGTTGTTTTATATTTGATTCCTTTTGATTTAAAATCTTGTAAGAGAGAGGAGAGAGAGAGTAGTGCATTTTGTTTCAATCTTTTCTTATTATGACTGTGTTTGCGCATGGTAACCCGTGTTTATAATATTGGGTTTATTGGCATCGCTTGAAAAAAAAACCATCCTTGTTTACTACAATAAATAAAAAGACATAAAAATCTGGTTCTTTCAGCGCTATCGGTGGTTTGATTGTTAATATAAAAAATATGTGAAAACAAGACTTGTTTGAATAAATATCCTTCACGCCCGGAATCGGGAAGTCCTGGGTTCGATCCCCGGCCGTGACATACAAAGTACAGGTTCCTTGCTTGCGATTAGCATGTAAGGGTAGTTCCAGGTTTGGTTGGCCTGGTGTGTGGATAATGTGACCGGGTGTGTTATCATACCACATGGGGGTTAGTGGGCTAGGGTTATTTAAATTGTTTTTCATTTCTTACACCCAGGGCATGCTTCTCAGCTTGATAACAAACTCCAACGGCTTATTCCCTGTATAGAAAAAAAAATGAAAATTTAACCTATGATAAAAGAATGAATAATTTAACTTCTCGATTGAAGTCTAATTTTGTTAAATGTACAAAAAATAATTTTCATATCTGAATCCGCTTAATTGAATCCGCTGAATCCTATAGGGAATCGCTGATAAAAAAAAGAGTCATTCTAATAGTAGTGCATATGATTATCTAAAGTAGTTTATTTACCTCTTGTACCTCTTTTGTTCCCCCCCCCCCCCCTCTCTCTCTCTCTCTCTCTCTCTCTCTCTCTCTCTGGTGCGAATGTGTTGATTGTCATGCCATTTTAGGATATTTGTAAAACTGGAAGATCTTGCAGCAATATATTATAACTGACTGTGGTACTATATTGTCTTCCAGTAACCAAACCGCGTGGGTTCGAATCCCGGCAGGATCATTCGGATTTTCACGTGAGGAAGCCTTCCAGCTGGCTTGCGGTAGGTCGGTGGTTCTACCCGGATGCCTCCGTGCATTCGGAGTCTTCCTCCATATGTAATTAGCAGGACGTCGCTATATGACTGAAATGCTGTCGAAACGACGGTAAACTCAAATAGTCAATTCCAGTAACCGAAATAATGTTAATGGGACGCTTAAGCCAAAACCCTCCGTTGTCCTTACCAACCACCCAAGCAACAAACATTCATGCGTTTTAATACGAGTACAAACTTGAACTCACAGCCATTCCTTTTCACTTACTAATGAAAACCGGATCGAGAAGAAGTACCATATAGTTGTGGTAAACCAAATACGTGTACCTCGTAGTTTCCCTAAATATACGTGTATGAGAAAATAGAACATAGACCCGTCTAGAATGTATTCTATATATGGAAACTCATTTGAATTAGGGATACGGCAAGTTAGTCAACGGATAATGTCTTTCGTTTAGAAGAGAGTCATATTTAACGAGTTTGACCTTTTTACAAAAAGAAGCGTAGCGTCATGAACAATTAAGAATATTTTCAGAAACCAATCCTTCAAAATAAAGTACATTTTGTGGGTTTATACTTAATACTTTACTCAACTGTTTAAGGGATATAATGGTGGCGTATTTCTGCCAGCCACCTATCAACTTAGCTATGATGAAACTTTTCTGAAAAATTGTCACATATTCAGTTATTATCTGGCAAGTAGAAATATTTCAAGCCATCCACTTAGGTATCTTTGCAGGGCACTATCAGACAGTTTTGTCCTGTTAAGATACCTAAGAGGATAACACGAACGTTTTCTACTTGCCAGATACTAACTGAATATATGACATTTTTTCAGAAAAGTTTCGACATAACTAAGTGGATAAGTAGCTGGCAGAAAAATGCCATCATAGATCGTAGATATTTTAGGGGACTTTATTTATATATCATAAATATAGAACATTACTTGAAATAAATGCCAATTGTTTGTTAGACTTCCTCGAACAAAATATTGAGAAAAAAAATATGTTCGAGTGTCCATGTGCTATAAACGATTTACTTATGTATACAAGAGATCTAAGTCCTGTGATTGACAGGACCGAAGGGTGGCTGTTCGTTAAGCACCAGAACCTTTCAAACCTTCCCAGCTGCACGGTACTGGTCGAAACCTTTAACCTTCGAGAGCGATTAGTCCAACTGCAAAACCCGGTTTCCTTTCGCCGAAAAAGCAGTAAGTTTAAATTTCAAATCTGAGTTTAATAAAAAGATAACCTTAAAATTTATGTTTTTTTAGATTTGCTTGTTTAACTTGAAATTCTTGACATTTAAAGATAAGCTGCAGTCTTATTTTGAAGGTATGATGACGATGGGAATTCTACACAAGGGTCATTCTGTCTAACGATGTTTGCACACGACCATAAATATACCGTTAAAAGGTATTTAACGCTCTATGCCCCTGTCAACTCTATATATATTGCCATTTTTGGAAAACCATGGTCTAATTCTAGAACAAACTTGAGTTATACCTTTTTTACAGTATAACAGCTGATCGATGCTTCGATTTCTGCAGGTTTAAGATAAACTAAGCACACATTTCTCCAGAGGGGTTGTTCATTTAATTCCGAGTTTGTTTTCTTGGCATACCTGTATAACAAAAAAGTGCCGAATGAATATCTTAAGGCTTTTCGTTGTTTGATATTCTTATACTTACAGAAAAAAGTTACGCACCATTGTTTGTTGAGAGAACAACTGGCTTAAATACATGTATTCACGCAATATTCATAATGTATTCATAATGTATTCACAATGTATTCGTATTCACGCAATATTCATAATGTATTCATAATGTATTCACAATGTACACGTATTCACGCAATATTCATAATGTATTCACAATGTATTCTTATTCACGCAATATTCATAATGTATTCATAATGTATTCGTATTCACGCAATATTCATAATGTATTCATAATGTATTCACAATGTATTCGTATTCACGCAATATTCATAATGTATTCGGACAGAATTACAGATTTCTTTGATGAGAATATAGTTTATTTATCAAGCTACTTCTCTTCGATGCATCTGCAAATCTAAATATACGGAGAAACATATTTAATAGTATATACATGTAATAAGAATAAAGTATCGTCTGCATCTCGTATTGTATATACCTATTTATTGTATACATGTGGAATTCGTCCAGTCAATCCGATAGACATTCACACAGTCGGATAAGGCTTTTTGCAGTAGAGAACATGATTGTTCAAAACCCGCTTGGTGCAAAAATCTTCATGGCAAAACCAGCAAGATTTTTTATATCAATATCTCGAAGAAAGTGCGATAAAAATTATGAAGATTATACAATATCATTCTACAAGAAGAAAGAAGTACAATGTTTGTTGGGTTTAACATCCCACCAACAGAATATCAGTAATTTGGAGACTATGTCTACCTGAGACAGATATGGTGCTGCCACATTGCAGTGTCACGCCGTAGACATGTGACATGATATCACACCCAATTTACATTATCCTGACACCGGGCCAACCAGTTATGGTACTGGCATGTATATATGCTGAACGCCAAGCAAGGAGCTACAAGTACCATTTTAACGACTCTGGTATGTCGCGCTCGGATATCGAACCAATGACCTTCCGCTCCCGACAGAACAGAGATGACAGGAGGAAAAGAAAACGCATACTTTCTGAAATAATGTCCATCCTTTACAGCCGTTACTTTTTAGTTCATTCTCGATAGGGTTTATGGGCAAATATGGGATTTATAGAACAAGCGATTAAAAGACAGGTAGTCAGACTGGGCATTATTTTTAGAACGTGATATTATATTTTTACGAGTAAAATTTAATATTACTATATTTAACGATAGGCTTGTCAATAACATAAAGTGGAGTTTCCACTATTAATGCTCTTTGTTTGACTGTTTGGGTTAATCGAGAAAAATTGCTGTCATTAGTAAGTTCGAACCCGTTGAAGGATAGGTTTTTATGACTGTACTAGGCGCAAAGTACTTGTCCAAGCCAAAAACTGTCGATAGGATTAGTATGAGTTGTAAAAGATTAAATCCAAATCCTTGCACAAATACATAAATTCATACCAAGCCAAACCCTATACACTGAGCTCTAAGCAAAAACAATCTTAAAAATTGGGCCACTGCTATTTCCAGCAACAAAATATCTTTTAACAATAGAAAAACCTTTTATATTTGACTTATTATGGACACTGAATAAATTTTTGGCCCGAGCTAATGGATTCCTTTGATGTTTCCAACCATGCCTTTTTCGAAATAAAACGCGGATCCCTGGCATTTCGAATAATCGGGATTCGGTTGTATTTTAAATGTATAACTAAAAATTACCCAGTTCATATATATATAAATCACCCTACCTTGTGAAACTAGTAAGCCCTATAAATTTTGATTTCAAATAAAGAATCTTCAAGGGACTAAGTCAATACAAGGTTCCTACTCCGATGTTCTGTTTTTAGTTCTACAGAAGTATGCGGGATTGCAGCCGAGGTTCTGTCATTATTTTCTCGGAAATTTAATTTCCTATATAAATGTCTGGAGCCTATAATTATGATGAAATTTTAACCACCTCTATATTTCGTGCTTAATTAAGCTTCATTACGTTTCCTTAGCTTTCTCTCCAAGATTATTTAGTTTTATGTAGATTGAAAATCGCAATTTGTTTCTCCAAGCTGTTGTCAGATTTGAATTATGCTGTTATTTGATCCGTCTTTAATTTCACACAAAAAATACACCCAATTTTATGGAATTCTCTTTTTAACTAAGCAAACATCGTCATTAATGAGATGTTATGGACTTTTTTTTCTTCAAATTAAAATTTGCTGAAATGTCAGGAAAAGCATATCGTTGGTCCATTAAAGAAATACATTTGTATTTGTACTGTAGGTCAAACATACAGACACACAGTCTACTTTATTGACGGACGTTTAGCATTTTCTTATTATATTATAAGCTATATAATTTTATAAATACTATATCGTTACATGTTCGTTTTGAAGTTTAAAAACAATTATATCATATTATGTCCAAGACGTGTAAACATGTATATATTTGATGCAGTTACGGAGGATTAACATGTAAAATACATATATTAAAGATAAGAAGTGATCGAATGTCACAGAGTCATACGGCTTGTTAGTTTCTAATCATGTTTGGAAGCATGCATGTTTATCATATTAAACAATGTCCGTTCTGTAACATAAAGGCGAAGGTAACAGATCGTGCCCTCTATGGATTTTCTATATGTCTGGAGAAATTTGGATAAAACTTTGAGCTAATAACAACAGTAAACGGAATTTTCAGTCATGTGATTTAAATATCATAAGTGATATAATTTGATAAATGAAATATCGTCAAAATTATCGTTTTGAAGTATAAAAACAATAACACAATTTGATATATGTTTTCATATAAACAAACACATGACAGCCTGTTCAAGAAAACCGTTACTGTCACATCGAACTACGTTGGATCCTGACTCCTTCGAAGGAGATGTGCATGTATAGGTTAGTTCTAGTTGCCTTTAACTACACGATATAGTCATGAGGGCGGAGCCATGTTTAGCATATTGCATTTTCCTTCCACTTGCGACAAACGTCACAAAAGTGTGCGTTATGTGGTCATAGTCCACTCTTAAAGTGTTGGACTACGGGTCATAAATCCACGGTGATTATAAACAAATACCAGCACCTGATTGGACGAGAGGAAAATGCAATGTGATAAACTGACATAGAGCACGTTGACAACATGCCTTGACATTGACCGCTTTGCCCGTCATGTCACCTCGATCTTGCTATTTCCAGCTAGGTTACAGCATTTGCAGACAAGTGGGATGTATAGATGATATTACGAAGGAACATGTATCGTAACGGTATGGATTAAAGAGAACTGAGCTTTGATTGGTCTAAAAGCGAATGAAATAAACTGTCGTTTCTTTAAATGTCGATCCGGAAATAAGTTCTTTCAATTCATTCTAATGCCTCTCGACGTCGATCCGGAAATAAGTTCTTTCAATTCATTCTAATGCCTCTCGACGTTATCTGAGATGAACGAATACTTTACGCCTTAAAAGGCCGTCAAAGGTTTTTGTCATTGAGGTGAAGTCCCTGTAAAGGTTCCGCTACGTCTTGGGCCACTTAACCTCTACCAAGATAACCAACGTACCCAAATGAAACATTAGGAAACCCTGGTTATCTCCGCGCTCCGCGAAAGGCAATGAGGTCCGAAATGTAGCAGAACCATTACAGAGATTTTACCTTAAATGACACCCGAACCCCCACAACTTTAGGGTCATGCAACCACAATGCCCTACGACTGGTCGCTTACCACAATCGTGTTACTTCGTTTATTTCTGGGATCCTCTGTATGGAAGTGATTTTCGGAGATATCAGAGTAGTGGTAGCTGTGGTCTATATGATGTTCTACCTCAGCATATATACAGATACTAAGTGAGGGTTTTAAGGAACGTACAGAGTTTGATAGGTGTTAGTCGTGATTTTCTTTAGACTCCATCACTGGAAACATGATGAAGTATAGACACAATTGTTTTATTTTTAAGGTGTGTGTGTGTGTGTGTGTATGTGTGTGTGTGTGTGTGTGTGTAAACCCGTTTAATATTTGAAACCTACAGACATAATTATTTTTATGTAGTAGTCAGATGCACAAACTATCTTTATCAATCGTGTTTTTAAAACTGTTTGTTTGTTTGTTTGTTCACCGATCTTCCCCTTTCTTTCCTTGTTAGATAAATTTATTTTTTTATCTGCCATTTTATTATGTTTGATTTTCTGATTGCTATGTTATTTTAAGAACCAGCTTTATGCACTCATAATTTGCTTAGTCATCGATATCACCTTAATTGAATAATGGTTTTTTTTGTTGTTTTTGTTTTTGTTTTTTTCATAAACAGCTTAAATATATTCATGTGATTTTTTTTTATCTCACACATGTGTTATCAACAATAATTTCATTTATACGTATATTATACGTGTAAACTACTTTTACTCGCTTCAAAAATGCTTTAGGTTTAAACTGGTCATGTTTTCCGCAGCATAACCAAAAACATGCAGACACAGGTAACAGGCAAATGTGCGTTTTAGTGGTTATGTGATAAATATAATCTTAAACTCTAATTTACTCGAAATAAATACTCGTGTAAGATCCTCTTTGTATGTAACAAAAGCCATCGGGCATACGGATCCGCGTGTAGAATTATTTGATACATATTTGTAAATATTTTCATTTTGTAAAGTAAAGGAGAAAAATATAAAGCTGCCAGCAGTCTTCGCCAATGCGAAAGAAATGAATGAAAGAAAATTGAGAAGAATAGGGAGACTGACAAAGTAAGTTTTCCCCCATTTTCCAAAATGGACCAATGTCCAGCATTCAGAAAAAAAACTTCAGCATGTCATTATAGATTTAGATTTGAATAGAACAATTTTAATTAGCAGGTTGTATGCTAGTCGAGCACTTAAAACATGCAAGTAGCACCACCTTCTCGACAAGAAAGAAAACAAGAATATTGGCACTAGTTTACTTATACAGCAAGACAAACCAATTTCCATTTTCTTTTCTTTCCCTTTTTGTTTTACATCCATATAACTCGAGGGTTACCACTTTCTTTTATTTCTTTATGCATTTAGAACATATCCACGATCATCCCTCGAAACTGCAAGATCTTTGTTTAGGAGCCTATATAATGTCCTTTGCACATATTATATGCAAACATGCATGTAAAGTGCATCACCGGTTGACTGTACCAGGATAGCCTGTGTAAGTGACTTTGGTATGCAATCTTTTTCATGTCATCAGATGATAAATAACATCGGAAATTATGTTAAATTAATTCGATTATCCGCACTTAAACATTCCCCTCTTCAAAGGGCAAAACAATTGAGTGTTCATGTACTTTGCATCAAAATTGCAAGCAGGCGAGAAAAAGAGCCGCAGATGCACTGAGGCATGCGCACTTCAGCACGCACGCGCGTGATGCAACTCCCATTGGGTGTAAATATTTGATAACTCTTATCGAGAAAATATCGCTATCGTCTCGAGCCACCATATTTGTCAAGTGTCCCATCCTAACAATAAGTTCGTGTCTTGTCATGTACAATTAACTTCGCCATCAGTAATATCTGAATATGTCACCATGCCTTTTTTGTTATGTTTTACAATATCAAGTTCCGAAACAACGAAAAGAAATATTTTCTAAAATAAATACATATATTTCCTTCATTTAACCCCACTAGCATTAGAACCACATACTTGCTGGATTTCATCAGGACATAGTTATTTAGTACATTCTAAAAAATTCACGGTGTTTTATTTTTTATCTCCTTCCAACCGCCCCTAAAGTATTCACCATTCCAGATTTCGATATTCGTCCCCACACGGTCAAAGTAAGCGTTTCTTGCTCTAGTGTTTGACCATGAACATTAAATATCAATAACAACAACAACAACAAAAGAACTGCCAAAAACGCATTGGTTAATTTATTAATCGGTCTAAAGCTTATTTGTAATGTTTGATGTAAAGCACTTGTGGTCAATTTCTCCTGGGCAATTCTGAATACATGTATATTGTATTTGTTTAGTGTTTTGGGTATCGTATCCTTTCATTTAGATATAAGCATTTATAAAAGACGGTGAAAATATATACTTTTCCAGTAAACATCTTCGACGAATCTGACATCTATCTGCGCACGTAGTCATTTCGCATGTAAACAATGTCAGTTGACATCTATGCATTAAGCTAAAGTACCTGTAATGGTTCCACTACATTTCGGACTGCATGACCTTTCACGGAGATAACCGATGGTTCCTAATGTTTCAATTGGGTACCTTGGTTATCTTGGTAAATGTTAAGTGGTCCAAGACAAAGCGGAATGGAACCGTGACAGGGACTTGACCTTCAACGTTTCTTTTAACGTCGATTGGGAAACAAGTTCTTCCAAGTCTCGATGGTTCCCGGGTTGACCAGTGCTGTCTAACAATTTTTGTCCCCCTTGGAACTTGACCCTTACAGTTACCGCTGCATCTCGGCACCTTCTTTCAGTCTTTCTAACGTTTGTGTCATGTCGTCTGTAGGGTCACATCAACTCACACTGGTCCTTAAGGTAATCTATCCATCATTTCAACTCACACTGGTCCTTAAGGTAATCTATCCATCATTTAATTATTACCATGGTCTTTCAAATGCTTAAAAATACTTAAATATAAAGGCAAACACATATTGACTTGGAGTTACAAGCTTTTTGTTTTTGCTCAAAGTTTGTATAGGCTTGCATGTACTATAAAATTCCAACGATTACTGGATAGTCCTTGATCGAAAGTCTTTGATTAATTAAATCTGTCCATTCTTTAAAGATTATGGCTGCAAAGGAGATTGAACTGGCGGCGATAGAGAAAAGAAAATTTCCGAGCATTCAGGTGAAGGAAAGTAAATATCTCCCCTTCATGTGAGTGTCTTTTTTACGCAATTGTATGCATAAATGTGTGCGTGCGTGTGTGTGCCTGCGTGCGTGCGTACATACGGCATACATTATACGTATTAAATGTGAACTGTCGGTTTAAACGCATGTATCGTAGCACGCTTAGTAGGAAAAAAAACACTTCTTTTGTGATATAAGCAGTTATAATGTATTATGTTTAATGTATGAATCGATTACGGTTGTGACAAACGTCACGTAGACTCAGCCGCTGACCTTCGCCTCGTTCCATCACACTCGGTTGTTTTACTGAAATTACCGATTTTGTAATGATTAAATAGATAAAATATGGCTGATAAAGTTGTTGTTGTTGTTGTTGTTGTTGTCTTCAGTGTTTGTAAGGGCATCGCTAAATTATCAAATGTGCCTTTGTATTCTTGATCCAATAAAAACTGCTTGCATTGATGATTCATAGCACCACATAGAGACCAGACGACTGCAAAAGCTTTAAAAAAAAACAACAACAAACAAAATGCAGTGATCTTTGACAGGCATCGAGTGAGTGTTTTTTTTTAATCGACCGGAAGTTGACACAGAGACGATGACGCACACAAAATGCAAAAGATCAAAGTCCCTACTGCAAATGCCAAAACGCGTCATTTTTTCCTTTCATTTCTTCTTTTTAATGCTTTCAAAAAGAGATTGATTTTAACGTTAACGGTACTTTTATTGATAATAATAATAGCACATACAGTTAATAACTTAGATCTAAATGGGAAAGCCAAAACTGACATTTAAACATGTGAACGTTACATGGATTAGACAGGAACAGAAATGCAGACCTTGTTACTAAAACGTTAGAGGAGCTGGTCAAGGGACTACATTTGATCAAAGGGGTCTGGCACGAAAGGGTCATATATGTGTGGATTGATATCTTAGTCTATTTATGAGGCGGGGGGATACGCCGTTTCCAGCCTCTTAACCCTAACATGGTTTGTGTGATATCGGTAAGATTGATTAAAATACATGTATAAATATGATTTATTTGAACTAAGTACCAACATGCATTATAAAGGCGGATGAATCAAGAACAACCATACGAATTACAATGTGGGTGGTTTTGTTTGTATTCATCCGTATGTACAAGTAAACATGTTAGTGGCACAGATCCCACCCGTCACAATCAACGAAAATCATCATCTTCGACTTCATCTCATCATCATCTCATCATCATCATCGCTTTGGCCGTCTTCGTTTTCAGCACCCCCCCCCCCACACACACACACTTGTTTTTTGTTGTTTTTGTGTTTGTTTGTTTGTTGTTTTTGTTTTGTGTTGTTGTTGTTTTTTTGCTATAAAACCACAATTAACATCAGTATAAATCAATATCCCTGATTTTCTACGATACGCTACATACATGATTGAAGTGGAAACATGTTGAGTGAACATATTCATCTGGATACTATGAGTACCATACATTGATATGAGAGGGCAAATACTGGTACGTCCTGTGGCATACCAGATGCATGTATGATAATAGACACGAAATGTAGTCATCAGCCATATTGCCAGCTTATCGGTATATACCGGTATCATATCCTATATAACATCTCTCTCTTTCTCTCTCTCTCTCTCTCTCACACACACACACACACACACTTTGTATTCTTTTCTTTATGGGACGTGAGTGAAATATCGATATATAGTGACGTAAGTAAGGACTAAAGCGAAATTCAAATAAATAATTTTCCATCCGAAGTTTAAGCTCGGCTTCTTCAATGTCACGAATATAGAGAGATTCATATAAAACGTAGACAAAGAGGGTAATCAAACTCCCATTATTGGTTAAATAGTGTATTTAAAATGAATGACTCTCATTTATCGAATTAATAAAACAAGTGTCTTGGTGTGATACTATAAAACTAGGCTTTATCGAGATTTGTATCAAATCAGCGAAGGAATTTAACAGTGTATTCATTTTCAGTAAACAGATGATCGATTTGATTTTCACGTAACTGAAAGTATAAGCCGTCAAGAAAAGATTTTGCCAGATTGAAACAAGAAAATAATGGAAGTGTGTTATGATCTTAGAACTGCACTGACCTTTCAAGTAATGACAAACACTTTTATAAAATTTAATGAAAATCCATCCATAGATATGGAAGTTATAGTGTGAACACATCGATGTAGCCTATACATACCAAAGAGAATTTCTAACAACACTGGTGACCTTGACCTTTTAAGCGTGCGTATGGTTGATGCGCGCGACACACCTTTGTATTATGACAAACACTTTTGTAATGTTTTATGAAAGAACATCCATAGATATTGAATTTATGGAGCGGACATGAAGCTGTAGCCTATCAATACCAAAGAGAATTTTTAACAATCCAGTGACCTTGACCTTCCAAGAACGCATATGGAAGATGAGCGCGACACACATTTGTGTCATGACAAACACTTCTAAAAAGTTTTATGCAAATCCTTTGATATTAATATGGAAGTTATAGTGCGGACACGAAGATGTAGCCTATGAACACCAAAAACACTTTCTAACAACTCCAATGACCTTGGCCTTTCAAGTGTGGATATGGTTGATGAACACGACACACCGTTGGGTTATGAGGAAAACTTCAGTGAAGTTTTTAATGAAATCCATCCATAAATGTCTAAGTTATGGAACGGACACGAAAGCGGGACGGACAGTCGGATTGACAGACGAACGTACGAACAGGCGGATGAACGGAAGGACGCGCACAAACCTATAGCCCCAACCGGTTTCACCGGTGGGGGCTAATAAACATATACATTTGTAAATTACATACTAATGTGACTGCGGATGAAGTTCGGTAGCATGATATATCTAAGAATATATACATGTACGGCTTATTAACAATGATAAGATATATTTTATGTAAGAATTACTTTTATATCAGCAAATATCTGGACCTTTTCATTATGATGAACATAAACTGCTTTTATCAGTAAGTGACTGCACTGACAATATTTCGTCGTTAATATCACTTTTTATTTTATGAGCTATTATCGAATCCAACATATAAAATACAACAAAAGCGACTTCAGCAACTATCTGTGGCTTGTATACAATCCATGACCTCGTGTATCAGTGATAGAATGTATACTAAAACTTTTCAACCCGGATCGAACGCATTGACGCAACTTCCCTATGCACTGTAATATTAATACAAAGCAATGAAACTCAATTAATGATAATGAGAAACGCCAATTTGAATAAGATAAGTTGATTACTTTACATATTTCAGCAAGTGGTGTACATTTATATATGTACCATATATTTTTGTGCATTGTAAGGAGTTATTTGAAATAATTTACATGAATCGAGCATAGGAATACAGTGTGCATTTTTTTTTTTTTTTTTTTTTAAATACGTGTTAACGTTCCGTCTAGAGCGCATTCAGCGTATATTTATCTAACTATGATGCATTTACCCTATAAAAAGATGTCACAATCTAGCTCCATTTTTTTCTTATAAAATTAAAAGTACCTGCATGAGAGACAAAATATCCTACGTAACTGTTAACTTTGATAACAGCTTCTTTTGAATATGGGACATACACTATCAGATGGGTTTTTTTTATATTTCGTTATACAAGTGCAAATGGCTCTGTATAAGTTCTCTAAATATATGTAGCAGTGTTGTCAGACTGGAGATTATTATCCAGTCATCGAAAAACGCCTAATCATCCAAATTTATTTCATTCCACGCCGATAAGAAAAAAAAGTATATTTCGACAGCTCCAGCGCTAGACCAGTTCTCTGTGTCCCAAATGTCCGGTCACCGTCGGAGTTTCCCTTGGTTTTCTTCTGCGTCTGGTCAACCGTCTAAGTGTCTCTTGGTTTTCCTCTGCGTCTGGGACACAGTCCAATTTTCCTTTAGTTTTCATCTGCGTCTGGAACACAGTCCAATTTTCCTTTAGTTTTCCTCTGCGTCTAGTCCACCGCCCAAGTTTCTCTTGGTTTTCCTCTGTGTCTGGTCCACCGTCCAAGTTTCTCTTTGGTTTCCTCTGTGTCTGGTCCACTGTCCAAGTTTCTCTTGGTTTTCCTCTGCGTCTGGTCCATCGTCTTAGTTTCTCTTGGTTTCCTCTGCGTCTGGTCCACCGTCTAAGTTTCTCTTTGTTTTCCTCTGTGTCTGGTCCACTGTCCAAGTTTCTCTTGGTTTTCCTCTGTGTCTGGTCCACCGTCTAAATTTCTCTTGGTTTTCCTCTGTGTCTGGTCCATCGTCCAAGTTTCTCTTGGTTTTCCTCTGTGTCTGGTCCACCGTTTAAATTTCTCTTGGTTTTCCTCTGTGTCTGGTCCACCGTTTAAATTTCTCTTGGTTTTCCTCTGTGTCTGGTCCATCGTCCAAGTTTCTCTTGGTTTTCCTCTGTGTCTGGTCCACCGTCCAAGTTTCTCTTGGTTTTCCTCTGTGTCTGGTCCACGTCCAAGTTTCTCTTGGTTTTCCTCTGTGTCTGGTCCACCGTCAGTTTCTCTTGGTTTTCCTCTGCGTCTGGTCCACCGTTTAAATTTCTCTTGGTTTTTTCTCTGTGTCTGGTCCATCGTCTTAGTTTCTCTTGGTTTTCCTCTGCGTCTGGTCCACCGTTTAAATTTCTCTTGGTTTTTTCTCTGTGTCTGGTCCATCGTCTTAGTTTCTCTTGGTTTTCCTCTGCGTCTGGTCCACCGTTTAAATTTCTCTTGGTTTTTTCTCTGTGTCTGGTCCATCGTCTTAGTTTCTCTTGGTTTTCCTCTGCGTCTGGTCCACCGTTTAAGTTTCTCTTGGTTTTCCTCTGTGTCTGGTCCATCGTCTTAGTTTCTCTTGGTTTTCCTCTGTGTCTGGTCCATCGTGTTAGTTTTTCTTGGTTTTCCTCTGCGTCTGGTCCACTGTCCGAGTTTTCCTTGGTTTTTCTCTGCGTCTGGTTCACCGTCCGTGTTTCTCTTTGGTTTCCTCTGTGTCTGGTCCACCGTCCGAGTTTTCCTTGGTTTTCCTCTGCGTCTGGTCCACCGTCCGAGTTTTCCTTGGTTTTTCTCTGCGTCTGGTCCACCGTCCGTGTTTCTCTTGGGTTTCCTCTGCGTCTGGTCCACCGTCCGGATTTTCCATGGTTTCCTCTGCGTCTAGTTCACCGTTCGGGTTTCCCTTGGTTTTCCTCTGCGTCTAGTCCACCGTCCGAGTTTCCTTGGTTTTTCTCTGCGTCAGGTTCACCGTCCGTGTTTCTCTTGGGTTTCCTCTGCGTCTGGTCCACCGTCCGGATTTTCCATGGTTTCCTCTGCGTCTGGTCCACCGTCCGAGTTTTCCTTCGTTTTTCTCTGCGTCTGGTCCACCGTCCAATATCAAGGATATGTACCTTGAAAAATAGAATGCACTTTCTTAAAGCTTTGCCTAAGGCGACATATACACGAATGAGCGACACAGGAAGATATTACTATATAACAATATTCAGCGAACCACGTGGATAAGCAATTTCTTGCACATGTAAGCAGTTTACACGTACGGACAGGCGAACTAGACGAGTGTACATGAGCTTCAAGGTTCCATATGGTTCCCAGTGACATTGCCATTGTTCATGGACGTGACCCCGACCGGCCGTGATACGATCAGGGCAATTAAACGGGCCCATATAAACCCTCGATAAGATAAAATGAGATTGTTGGCACTGATAATCTGCCGCAGTGGTAAAAATGTTACACGCGTGAAGGACGACCGTTGTCATTTGAACTTGACCAGGAATGAACCGATCGTTATCTAATGAATTTACCTGTATATGTAGATATTGCCTTTGTCAAATTTGAACTACTTTATCTCATCTTCATATTATTTATTAGGTAAAAACTTTACCGATAAATTGACTGTTGCTATTTCTGAGCACTGTTTTATCTCCAAATTAAATACACTGAAATTGACACACCTGAAATTGACGTCTGTAAAATAGTTAGAATATGAGGTTTCATATTCAAATTTTATCATAGACAGAGACATTGACATTAATTTAAAAAGAGGATTATAAGTCTTTTTTTATATTCAAAATTCAACAACCATATCAAGTGGTATAACTAATATTATTCTTGTTAAACAATACTCCGCTTTTCTTTTGCTTCTTTGTGGACAAAGACTTCACCTGCTTTAACAATCATACGTGCGCACAGTCACAAGTTCACTAAACATTGACATTTAAGCCTTTTAAGTATTGCCTGGTGCTAGGATTACATGAACGTGTTTAAATAACAAACCAATGTTCACTGAAACAGCTAGCCAGTCAACATTCAAACCATCGTCGGATACCCACGACAAGAGATGTATGAAAAGTAGCCGTGGATTATCCGACAATGCGTTCAAACAGTTTACAGGATGAAATTAACTTAAGTGTAAATGCAGCTAAATATGGAACCTATGGTAAGATCCAAGAAAATAACCGACAGACTAACACATTCATGTATGTTTTAAACCTTAAGGCCCATTGTTTCAATCTGAATTGACAGAGGTTTTATTCAAAACGTCCGACAGAAAAGATTATAGGTAATTTTCGATTCATGCAATACGTCGCGTTGTTCAAATATTGATGATAAAAATATGCTGCCGGCTCATTATCGATAACATTGTCTGGTAGACAGAGCCTCTTGTAGCCATGTTCAATCTCCAGCCGGGTAGAAACTGGGTCCCTATCTCGCATACATCAACCGGTTACCAGTATGACCCGGCAGAATTATCTACCTGGATCACGGTAGCCTGTCAACACCTCCGGCTGAATGTATACAGATGAACATCTCAGATCTTAAGCTTTTCATGTTCAGATGCGTCCCTTTGATTCGATTTAAATGTTTGTTAAATTGGCGGAATGAATGAGAGGTTTTAGTATGACAGTTTATGGAAACCGGTGTGTTTCCGTAGGGCGTTAATTTTCCTTCACGATGGTTTGACACTAGAATTGATTTTAAATAATAAAGAAGCAATTAAATCAAAGATCAGATATCGTCAATCATGTCTGGTATAATTGACTGTCGTTCATTTTAGATTTGATAAAAAATGAGCATGTTTTCCTAGTGTGTGTGTGTGTGTGTGTGTGTGTGTGTGTGTTTTCAAATATAAGAAATAAATATATATCATTATTATCATCAGCAGCCTTCATTTATTTCTTTAAATTTATAAATAAAATATATAAAAAGAAGAAACACCTGGGTGATTTCCCTAACGTTTTCATCAGAAGATAATCTACACAATGACTCGTTCAAGGTTTCGTGCATTTTCTTCGTACGAACCATGTCAACACATTTTCACGCCATCTTAGAAATTCGAAACTTCCAATCATTCACTTGACTGGTTACCGGCTTCAGACCAGATAATAAATAATACATGTAGATGGATTAGACCTGGGAGCCATTCGCTATAAGAGCGAAATGACAGGTTATCGAATGTCTCATTAGATTCGTATCTATAATTATTTCGACAAACTGACTGTATGCAATTATCTTAACACGAGAGACGGTAATATACAATGCCCTATAAAAATTGACCTTTTATCGCACAGATTAGTTGAGTAAACAATACTCAATGTACTTAGCATAGTACATAATCATGAGGTGAAAAGTATGAAATGAACTCCATCCTCGGTTGTCGTTTGCTCTTCAGCACACCATACCGGCCATTTCTTTGTATTTCTTTGAAGTATTGTTATCAATCGTTTATTCGAAATTGTTGCAAAAGCGCCGGCCGTTTCGAAAAAACTGTTGATCAAAGTAAATCGTACAGATCGAATGTGCTTACAATTTTTCAAATGATAAGTTGTGCGCATGCGTGGAACATGGTGTTGTTTAAAAAAAATCATTTTGGATGAAAAGATATAAGATTCGGAAGTTTTTGGTCTCTTAAAGGAGTGGTCGTCCGAATGAGTATAATGCATGTCATGTGTTCGTAATAATTATATCACTGCATTTGACGATGTGTTTGTAATGCTTACATAAGAACTAATCTGTTTTGTTCTGTACTGATATTGTACTCGTAACCTTAATATTTCGTTCCTCAATAATTTTTGTTTCAATATAGTTGTTCAAATTTAGTTGTTTACTAAGTTCTTTGTAAAAAAAAGAATGGTGGAGTGTGTTCCGGCATAATTAGTTCGTTGTTTTTGGGTTTAACGTCCCATCGACAGTATTTAAGTCAATTGAGACATATATAATGCTGCCACACTGCAGTATCACACCGTAGACATATGGGATGATACCACACCCAGTCACATTACCCTGATAGTCGACAATCAATCCTTGAAGTACCTATATGCCGAACGTCATACAAGGGAGCTATACCAGTACCATTTTTACGACTTTGATTTGTCGCGGTCTACGACCCCCGTTCCAAGGCGGACATTCTCACATCTCGGCCACCAGGACGGTTTTGGCATAATAAATATAGCTTCAAGTGTTGTTGGTAGATTTCGGACCAGACAGGAAAGTCACAAATAATACTTTTTGCTAAGCAAAACTGAAATTCTTAAACTACCATTCCTGTGTAACGAAATATTCAAGTTCATGATTAAGTTTACATACATCATTATCCTATTTACTAACATTTTTGATAAGAAGTGGAAATATTTGGGTCTTTTTATTAGAAAAAAAAATGTCCCGAAGATTTCAACACGAGCTCCTACTCCCGAGGCAGACAGTACCACTCGGTATATATACCAACTTAAGAACATATGATACCCACATATGCCCTATTATTTATAACATATCTTTATTAGCATAGAACTTTACATGTTCATAGCCAAATACAGAAATTTACAAAAATAAAGCATACACAAAGAGTGTTACAAAGCAGTTAACAGAGAAGTCACAATAAATAGTTGGTAATGTCAATAAAGTATCTAAGCATTTAAGCAGCATTTCAAAATACATGTATACTATGATTTAATTCTCTAAATATTCTGGACTTGAGAAGATCTTACTAAAAAAGCAGAATATATAAACTTAGCCAGATTATTGATTATTCTTGTTGATTGGGTTGACATTAGAGTTTTAAATTTTCTTAAATTAGGCCAATGACAATAGTATTGAGGTAAAAACTGTTTTCTTAAATCGCAATATTTTGGACATACCAATAGAAAGTGATATTCATTTTCTACCATATTCATTGAACAGTGTTGGCATATCCTTTCATTCCTGCTTACATTAATGTGTCTTCCGGTTTCTATTAAAAGGTTATGGGAGGATAGTCTAAATTTTGTCATACTAACTTTATATCTATTAATATTAATGCAATTCAGATATTTCTCAATTTTAAGATCATTTTTAAACAATTTATATGAATCTAATCTACTTGATGTGTTGATATTATTATGCCATGTTTGTTGATATATATCTATTATCCTTTGTTTTATTATATGTATATCTATTGGTATAGTATCTTGATTAAGCCAAAGATGCGTCATGCCTATTTCGTTAAGTGTTTGTTTTACATGAAAAGCCCAATTAATTCCATTATAAGTAATGTTATTATTTTAAAATTTTTAATTGCCATTGGAAATCGCCCTAATTCACCGTAAAGACTATCAATATTTGTAGTTTTATTAACACACAATATTTTTCTCATAAATTTGGCGTGAATTTGTTCGATATTTTTACTTTCATAGTAACCGAAGACCTCAGCCCCATAATTTAAAACTGATCCCACGAGGGTATCAAATAAGTTACATTTATCTTGCGTTTATGTAATGCGAAAAGAGAACGGTCGGCTATAGATTTTTGTGTTCGATACCATTTACCGTTTTTAAATAGCGTAACTCCCAAATATCTAAAATTATCTACAGTATCTAGTACTAGATTACCATATTGAAAATCGAATTTCGTATGACGTCCTTTTTCAAAAATCATGATTTTAGTTTTATTTGTGTTTACTTTTAGATGCCAAGTATTACAGTATTGTTCAAGATCATTTAATAAAGATTGTAATGCCTGTGGAGTATGTGCAAAAAGAGCGGCATCATCCGCGAATAAGAGGATAAATAATTTCATTTCGTTTTCACTAAATAATCCATCGATATCATGATTAAGGTTTGACAAAATATCATTGACAAAAAATAGAAACAATAAGCTGGAGCACTGGTCACCCTGTTTAACGCCGATATTTGAATCAAAGAAAGTAGAGTATTGACCATTGTGTCGAACACATGCTTTTACCACACTATACATACTTTTGATAGCATTTACAAATTTAGAACTAACATTTGAAGTATACAATTTATGAAAAAGATATCCACGATCAATATTGTCAAAACATTTTTCGAAATCTATAAACGCACAGTATAATTTTTTGCCGCTGGCAAGTGTTTTTGCTATGATTGAGTGAAGAACAAAAATACAGTCTATTGTAGATTTACCTTTTTGAAATCCAAACTGATTTTCTATTATTTTTGCATGTTTGATGTTCCATTTTGTGAGTCTGTTTAAGATAATTTGAGAATATATTTTAGATATTATGTTAATAAGTGTAACACCACGGTAATTAATAGGGTCATCAATATTTCCGCCTTTATAAATTGGACAGATAATCCCTTCCCCGAAATTTGATGGGTACTCTCCCTTGTCTAATAATCTATTGAATAAACGTAATAAAAACGGGGCTATTTCATTAAATGAGTGTTTATAAATTTCTGCACATATATTATCTAGACCACTGCTTTTATTATTGTTTTGTGAAAATACAGCCTCTTTTAGTTCGGATAGTGTAATTTGCAAATCTAGTTCCTCATCAATCCTGTTTTCAAATGATAGATCTGGGACAACATCATTTTGCTTATCTGTACTGTATAATTCTTTAAAATGTTCATATAGATCTGATATGTTTAAGTTTTCAGATTTTTTTTTGTGTTTGCTATACTGTGTTTTGATTTTTCTCCAAAATTCTCTAGGCTTGCTTTTACTTAATTTTGTAAGTTCTTGTTTCTCTTTTAATGAGTATTGGTATTATTGTGTTTTCAAATGTTGGGGGCAATCGGTGGCGCAGTATTTATTTATATTCGCTTAAAAAAAACAAAAAGAGATGGGTTCGAACCCTGACCACAACAAACCAATATTTCTATAATGGTACTGGTATATCTTGCGCTCAGCAAATAAGGGTAGTCATGACAACGTGGCTAAGAGTGTCATCATGCCACTTGTCCTCACCGTATCACTGGTATCTTACAAAGTTCCTAAAGGACTGCAAACGCAAATGGCGGAATCTTATACCTAAGAAAACAATCAGAAACCATCGCCGTCATGTTGAATTAAAAAAATTGATCGAAATTCCAACAGATAACAAATAATATTGTACATCATATTTCTTTTCTTTTCATCCTACAGGGAAACATTTGATCTACTTTATATATCTCGATTTAATTACATGTATATACATGTATACACATCGATGTACAAACGTCCACCAAACACATATAACAGGGTTGAGCGTCATGTGTCACTGAAACGTAAGAAATTAAAGAGCATTGATCTTAAACACAGTGCCTTCGAGTCTGTCCCTGCCAGAAAAGAAATAAAAATCTATAATTTAGATGCTAATAGATAGGTTCAGAGATCGGGTTTTGTCCACAAGGGATCGTTAAAAGGATATTGGGAGTGAAAAGTTCATCACCGAGGTGCGTCATTAAAAACGCCGCGTTCTTTATCGAAATTTAATGCTTCTTTTTTCCCACGTGTATAAAGTTTGATTTCAGCGATATATCTATATTTAAATTCAATATCGTTAAGTATTGTAACGGTGACAAAGAAAGGAAGGAAACTTTACCCTATATTCGTTGCGGACCCCTCATTACAGGTAATTGGCATACTTTCATAAAAAAGAGAGTGATTGTATGTTGTTTACAAAATGCATTCCTTCAAAGATAGTCTAACACTGGGTAAAATGCATATTCTTGTGTTTTATTGTATGACTTTTTTGCCTACCTGCACGCATGCGTGTATATATTCGTCAGTCTGCCTACTTGATAGGGAAAACAATTTAACATGGTAATCAGATATTCTCGTGAGGTAAATTTCGAGACTTACTAGGGAATTTAAATTGGCGTAATAATGCGGGTGTTCTTCTGTTCATTTAACTGAGGCCCATACAGGCAAAAAGAGAGAAAAAGAATTTAAGAATTTTTTCTTTGTACAATGTCAGATTTCAATCCTATATATATATATATATATATATATATATATGACCCTAGCACCTGGTTTGCATTTATTGAATGGACTTTTTTCTCATTTAATAACATAGGGTAAACATCTCATAAAGAACATGTATGAGCCAACTTTCACAAGCGTTAAGAAATAAAAACTTTTCTGAATCAGATGAAATAATCTTTTCCAGAAATTAGGTAAAACATTCATATTTAATTTCTTTATATAAATGATACAAAAAAAGCAAATCACATTGTGAAAGCTGTTTAAACACTAACTTTATCTCTTTAAGTGTATTTGAATAATAAACTATTTACGCTCTAATTCCCCACCCCAAACTCCAAAATTTCCTGAATTTTGCGCTTAAGGTTCCCAAAGTTTTATCCCGAATTAAACTGGAAAAAAACACAACCCTATATTATGAAAATATCATCTAGATATTCCGTATATAGGTAAGTCAATGTGGAGCTCATTACTAGATCAATGTTCTTCCATTGAAAATCGTTGACTTTCCCTAGAAGGAACTATGTTAACGTGATTAATGCAAATTCAAGCTTACAACAACGTTAAAGCTTTTTCACTCCTTTCCTATGAATATGTTTTCACTGAAAACAGATAAAGTTACGTAGCCTCAGGTGCGTAATGAACTGTACACAGGTAGTTACAGAGAAAGTACAGGAGAGAACAGATACGGAGGTAGGACATTGGGTTGACACCACGCCTTAGTACACATGTCTCCAAATGTATAAGCACTATCTAGGTTTTGGGGTCTTTCATGCGCCTGACACTTGACACTACGGTGGTCCGTAATGATTTACAGGAATCATATAATAATCATACTGAATAACACAAAATATTACTGAAATAAGATGTCACAGACAAATAGCAATATTTGCATGGCAGCTTTATGACTGAAATACTGTCGGTTCGAAGTGAAAACGAAATTTCACGCATGCATACACACACAGAAGTACATGTAGCTAGACAATTTAAGTACATTCTACTTTACAATGTAAAATATATTGTATGTACCCCTAAAAGCCCTAGTAATTCTCAGGAATTTTAATATTTATACTTTTTTCACGAAAATTAAATTTATAAAATCGACCAACTCATTTATATGGAAACATTGATTAAAACACCGGTACTGGGGGAAAAAAAAGAAAAAGAATTGAAGAAAAGTCATGATTGCATGCAAAGATACAAACGCTGATAGGCAAGCTGTCGTCTGCTGCACCGGATTCCTGTTGATTGAGTCGTCATCTCGCGTGACTAAAACAAGTCTGTTTCCGGTTAGGAAATAATCCTGACAGAATTTGCCGCTTCCAACGACTCAATGACATAATGCATAATGTCATGAATACGCACTGACTAAGACATCGACACCCCCCGCCCCCAAACACACACACACATTTATTTTTCATTCGATCTTGTCGTGATCATACTGTCATACTGTTTCTTTACGCCCTTTCTTGTTTATATGCCTTGAGCGTTGGAACAGCGACTGATTCGCCCATAATCCTCTTTTAGTTATGCTGAAAGAAACTTCTATTTACTTCCGAGCAGAATTCAAAATTACTCCTTTAAGCGGATGTTAATTAATGGACAACGCTTTTTACAGTAATCAGATCAGCTTCTATTTTATCGGATGATTTCGTTCATATCCGAGATCTTACGTGTCGCCGGAAATGCTCACCGATTATAAATGTTACCGTGGGATGACCGAATGTTTGGAGCGTATGTTCCGTGAACGGAGTGTCATGGGTGCGATCTCTGGCTGCAACATGCACGCATATCAATGGCTAAAATGCAGTTGTTAAACGAAAGATAACAAAGATAGAGTTTTCACGGCCATGTCAAACAACAGAAAATTACCAATGAGGAAACTTTACAACCTAACTGGAATTCTTGACCATTTTGGTAACGAGAATATCATTTTAAAAGAGAAAAAAAAAGGGGGGGGGAACGTTTGTACGAGTACAAACAACGTCACACCTAGACGTAAAAAAGTGTTTTGTTTCCACTAACCCGGGCTATTACGGTTGCAAAACGATGTTCTTCTTCAATTCCTCTAAAAAAGATATGGTAAAAATGGCAAAAAGTTAAAAATAAAAAACGTTTAGCCAACCTACCGACCCTATCTTTTTTTCGGCGACTTTAGTGGAAACAACAACCTATTTTTTTCTCCTTAGAACAAGCGTTTCATTCAAGCTACATGGCGTCAATCATGCCACTTAGTTAACCGGACAATTAGCTGCTAGGTGTCCTGCTGTAAGGTTCAATCTGGAATGTTTAAATCCCATTCGGCACAGATATATTGTTTCAGAAATATTGTGCCGTACAAAAGGATTTTGGTATACAGCCTAAAATGGCTACTTTCTGTTGCAATTCTGTTTCAAGTTGCGGTATGTAGAACTTACGAAGGTCTGATGTTATAAATTTAAAGTGAGCTCTTCTAAACCCAGTATTAGACGTAAAAATAGAGGAAAACAAAAACATGGATATATGGTAAAATATTAATTCTATAGGTGGCTAATAAATTTGACTTTAAATGATTGGATAGTTCACTAAATTATAATTCGTGTCACTAGACGAAACTTCGTCAATCTTCGTTGGCCAATGAAAGTTTTGTTACTCAATGATTTGTGGAGAAACTCAAAGGATATCAGAATCACCGTATAGTTTGAGAGTAATTAATCAGATTTATTAGTTGGTTAATCAAGGCATAAATATTCATGGAAACTTGCTTGTGCCCACAAAATGCATTTCTCAGTATTAAATCAACATTCGAGATGAGAATAATTCTGGGATGTGAATACTTTACGTGTGCTGATTTTCCCCGTTTCCGTCCCCGAACCCCGTCAAAACATTTGACTATGCAAACCAGTGAAACTTGCAAAATCTGTGACACGCGGATGTTTTATTTAGACAATAATATGTACCAATACTGGCAAGAATCTACATCACATTACTGATAATACGGTATGGAACGCCATAGCTGCCTTATAACATGAGCCGATATATCACGATAGTTCACAATGACGGTTCGTGGAAATCGTGGTAATTGTTGTTCAGATATACATATGTTATGTCCTTTCACAAATACATAATCCCCATTTACATTATACAATGACCAGTCTACATTTTATGATACTCACGTGACATTACAGGTTGACCATTGTTAATGCTATGATGGTCATATGTTACTATGTGATGTCCATAAAGTCTTATCTGATGATCGCGGCCTGTACGATGCACACATTCAATAACATACTGTTCATGATTAGTATACGATGGTAATCTATCATTTTATTATACTAAGAATTACATGATGATCGTTGTCTTTAAACGATGATCTTTTGTCTTTTCATGATAATCATGTATACTTATTTCATGGCCAGCTCACATTATGTATTGCTATTTTAATAGTATATGATATTATGTAATGCTATTTAGTGTTATATGATGATATTTTAGCATTATATGATGCTATTGAATATTAAATGATGTTGTTGTAGTATCATATGATGCTGTTAGTGTTATATGATGTCATTTTAATATTATGTGATGCTGTTTAGTGTTATATGATGTCATTTTAATATTATGTGATGCTATTTAGTGTTATGTGATACCATTTTAATATTATGTGATGCTATTTAGTGTTATGTGATGTCATTTTAATATTATGTGATGCTGTTTAGTGTTATGTGATGTCATTTTAATATCATGTGATGCTATTTAGTGTTATGTGATGTCATTTTAATATTATGTGATGCTATTTAGTGTTATGTGATGTCATTTTAATATCATGTGATGCTATTTAGTGTTATGTGATGCCATTTTAATATTATGTGATGCTATTTAGTGTTATATGATGCTATTGACTATTATATGATGCTATATTAGTATCATGTGATATTTCAGTGTTTATGATGATATTTAGTATTATTTGATTCGTTTTAAGATGCTCATTTACTATAACAGGATGATTGTTTGTTTTTTGATATAGTTTTTTACAAATGGTTATTATATCCTGCTAAACTAATTTACGTATGCTTTCATATTACCTGGTGCATTACATCTCTTTTATTTATTTATTTATTTATTTATTTATTTATTTATTTATTTATTTTAAACGATTATCAGTGATAAGGCGCCTTGTAATAACCGATGGTATTCTGTTTTGTTAGAATTTATTATTCTATAAATGTTTATGAAAATTAAGAGCGTTCTGTTCTAAGGTCATATTTGCGATGTTGATCATGTTTGTTTTGGTTGAAAGTCGACAGCATTTCAGTCATTTGGTGATATTTGTCTACATGAGACAGATATAGTGCTGCCACTCTTCATAGTGATACCATACCCAGTCACATTAACCTGACAACAGGTCAACTAGTTCTGGCTTGTTTGTTTGTTTTGTAATTTTTAACATCCCGCCGATAGTATTTCAGTCATTTGGAGACTATATCTACTTGAGACAGATATAGTGCTGCCACACTGCAGTATCACGCCGTAGACATATGGCATGATACCACACCCAGTCACATTATCCTGACACATTACCCAGTCACATTACTCCTGGAACTACCCTTATATACTGAGCGCCAAGGGAGTAATACCCGTACCATTTTTTACCACGTTGATATTGTTGGTACATGTAATACACGCTATTTAAAACACTAAAATTAGATGCCTGTCTATGCATTTAAAAAATATTTTCTATTATTCCATTTTAATTTTTTCTAATATCCCAGTCAAGTAAAACAATACACAATCTATATCGATCGATAGAAGCGCAGATGATACATCAGTACTTATTGGGTTTTTTATGTTGTGAGTACTTTGCGATTTATATTTACGCATCGTGTATATTGAAATGCACAAAACGTTTCATAAGTATGCATCGTTCTTTAAACAGGCATTAAATAGGTGGAAAGAAGCTATTGTACTCAAACTGGCAAAGACACATTCTATTAATGTTAAAGGGCAGTATGTAATGCCGACAAAACATTCTGGCAATCAAGCAAACAAGAAATGAACATTATATAACGAAATTTGAACATCATATTACACTATTTCAACATCATATAACGATATTTGAACCTCATATAACGATATTCGAATATCACATAATGATATTGAACACCCTAAAACTGTATTTGAACATCATTTAACGATATGTGAGCATCATATAACGTGATATGCACATAATATCACGATATTTGAACACAGCAGCGTCAAATAACGACTTTCTGACAGCATGAAGAGACAAACGCACATAGCATAATGAAAAGTGGGCCTGGTGCAATAGAAAATAACACCACATTATATTTTGTTTGCATCATAGCATGTCAAACACACATCGTTAAATGTGTTTGCCGATGTTGTTCCAAAATAAATATTGTTTACGACTTTTCAATTGTATGTTTCTTTGCCTGCGTAGTATGCATGAATTTTTTCATCAGTAAATGGATTTACACATTTTGACATGCAAGGCACATTAAACGATAGAATATTTGTTCAAAATATTGTTTACCTTTTTTTTGTAAGAAGTAACCTTGGTCAAGCGTTATTGAACATTGCAGGGTTAAACTGCTAACAATTAAATAAATGACATCTGTTTTAACTGACAGCAGGCGAAAACTGATCCCGACCTTTCCGTAAAACTACTTACATCTATCGATCTGTGACCGAGTTTTTTCGCACTATGCTATCGACTTCAGTCCATAGTCATCGGTTCACAAGTACTTGCCTTCAGATTACGTACGTCCAATCCAATTTCGGTGGCAGACGACAAACTATTCTGTAGCCTAAGGAAAAAAATCTGATTTCCGGTTTGGGACGGTAATTATTGTTTTTGTAATTCGGGACTCAAGTGGCCTATTTCTTTCTTATTTTTAACATCAGGTCGGTTGAATCATTCGCGCTTTTTATTTCCTTATATAATTCCACCACCAGATATTCCCTATTATGTTTGTTTTTATTGTTTGTAGTCTGTACTGGTTCTAGTATTATTCTCACTTAAAGCATTTCCCGAGTCCAATGTATGACCTTCACGTTCAACTCATAATGGGCGACGTGGCCTAGTGGTAGAGTACATAAATGTGTGTTTTGAGGTTAAAGGTTCAAACCCTGTTCAGGGCATGAATCTAGCAAGTCCTTCCGGTGCGCCTTACTAGTAGCTCAACCCAGGAACCATGAAGACTTAGTATGTTGAATGTTTCCTAATCAACGGAAATTGAAAAGGAACTGTGTAGGGTTTACAGGCTGTTTCACTAAAGGGTGGGGTAAGTCAATGCGGTGTAGCGGGGACGTGAATCACCGCCAGTGATATCTATTCTCAATGCATTGTGATGACCGCAAGTTTCTGTAATCTGGTCATACATGTAATACCATTTAATTACTCATTTGTCGGCCTCAAGGTCAATAGTTTTCAGAACTTTTATCCTCTGTTGAAATGGTGGCATTATCGGATGGCCCACGGCTGATTGCTATTGAGTAACGGAATTAATTGACCGTGGGTGTCCGATGATGCAATGGTCATAAATCGTGAACAGTTTTAGACTGGTTCTCCAATAATTAATACATTTATTTGGGAGTTTTTTTTTTCTTTTTTGTTTCGTGTGTGTGTGTGTGTGTGTGTGTGTGTGTGTGATATCCAATAACATATAGTTTAATAAGATAATGAAAACAAACCCTGTCGGTAAATGCGTTTTAAAATGTTTATCCAAACACCACTGCCATTCCTAAAAGCACCATTTTGTTATTGAAGAAGCTATAAAATAAGTAAACCTTTATCTCATATGAATTATGTCTGGATATTTCCGAACCCGATTCTCTTTTTGCTAAGATCCAGTCAATCCTAAATAAAACCTTAGAAATATACTTGATTAATTCTATAATGCAGACGTAATTTCATTACTGTTTCAATTAACATACCATATTCAATATCTGGCAATGTTTCAGACTCAGACATCAAAGGTTGTCGGAGCACGTGAAAGATGTTCAGCTAGAATGGTTTCGCTTAGTAACCTAGTGACATGGACCTAGTATCGTAACTGTAAGTGACACTCAAATTCCTAAATCAAGATGCTTTTCACGAAGATAATAACTATAGCACCGTTGGTCACCTGTTCATGTAGCGTAATCTGCAGACTTGGGCTATCCGACGATCGTAAAGAATTCTAACAATATTTCTTACAAATGAAATATGTGACTTTTTTCTGAAGGGAATACGTTCCAGTTTCATTTAATTAGAGATCTCCATGGATATGTTGTCAAGTCCGGACTTTCCGTTAATTACCCCCTCACCACTGTGTGTTCAGTCTGATCGATATGTACCTCCACCTGAATAGTTTGCTGGATGTCGTTTATATATATATTAAAGGGTTATTTATCAATACATGTATATTGACTTAAACATGTATATGCATAATTCCATAATTGACTGTTTGCCCTTTAATTTCGTTTGTTTGTTTGTTTGTTTGTTTGTTTGTTTGTTTGTTGGGTTTTTGTTTGTTTGTTTGTTTGTTTGTTTGTTTGTTTGTTGGATTTAATGTCCCACCGACAGTATTTCAGTCATTTGGAGACAATGTCTACTTGAGACAGATATAGTGCTGCCACACTGCAGTATCACGCCGTAGACATGTGGCATGATACCACACCCAGTCACATTATCCTGACACCGGGTCAACTAGTCCTGGAACTACCCTTATATGCTGAGCGCCAAGCAAGGGAGCTATAACAGTACAATTTTTTACGACTTTGGTATGTCGCGGCCGGGGATCGAACCCATGACCTCCCGCACCCGAGGAGGACGCTCTAACCACTCGGCCACCGGGGACGGTCCTTTAATTTTGTTGTTTGTTTGCTTTTGCTTTTGTTGCTTTCGTGGAATTATGATTTATCTAATTAATTTTACAGCTTACCTTCCACCTCCTGATAAGTTTCTGGTTGCATCACTGAGAAACGCCTTGTTTGAAAAAGCCTTTAAACTCTTAGATTTGCCTTATGATTTCTGAACTTGTCTTAAATAAGTGTGTCACAAACGCACTTATCAAGGACATCGAAGCAGACAGACGCGCGTTGTCGGACAGACGACCTCTGTGTCAAAACTGATATTCACTGGGTATTAACTGATACCAGAATAATTATCAGGCACGAACACGACTTGTGTACTCAGACGGTGACACTCGTGAATATCGTCGGTCAGTTATCATGTGTGTCACATTCCATTTCCGTCGTTACTTTCACTTACAGCAGTTGAGACATCAATATATGAAGAACTCATTTTATTTCAAGACTTTAAGATTACGACTATGAGCCAGGTCAACACGTGGCTACTGTACAAATGACCCAGCTACAAGCTATTGTAATTTCTAAGGACTTTAAGTTCATATAATGCCTGACAATCTCCGGACAGGAGATCTTGCTACAATGAGTTAAAATAGCACAGGTTGTGCTCTTTTATAATTTCAATTATTTTTTTATTTTCACCACCTTAAATTAAAAGAGGAAAAAATGTCCTTAAGCATTATACTCGGCGCTGTTCAGAATTATGGCGGCTTAATTGTTCCTAAACTTATATTGAGATACCGGTGTAATGTTTTCAAATTTCCCCCATTTTAAGCCCCCCCCCCCCCCCCCCCCCCCGCCCCCCTCTCCTGGTAAGTTAAAATCGTTTTCAAATTCCCCTTCCCGGGAACATAAACATACCCCCTTCCCCCTCTCTTAACGTCAGGAAAGCGTTTGTTTGTTTGTTTGTTTGTTGGATTTAACGCCCCACCGACAGTATTTCAGTCATTTTGATACGATTTCTTCTTGAGACAGATATAGTGCTGCCACACTGCAGTATCCCTCCATAGAAATGTGACATGATACTACACATAGTCACATTATCCTGTCACCGGGCCAACCAGGAAAACCTAAAATACTTGTAATACAAATATAATATTCATTTTTTTCTACTGGCATTGAATTTTCCTAAATTAAATTTATATGAGGTTAACATTTGGCTTGTGAAGCTCCCCAAGCCTGGGAACTTAAAAACGTTTTCAAAAGACCCCCCTTAGAAAAGTTTATATTTTATTTCATAACTTATACATAGATGTGTTATATGATGGTAAATCAAGAGCTACTTGAAATTATTTTTGTAACGTTTCAAAACTACTCTCATTTAATATAATATAAGAACGTTTCAAATGTGCCGGAGTTTGAGGGCCTGATAGAGAGTCGAATAAGGTAATAATGTCAACTGCTGTTTAAATTATTCACAATAGCAGACAACAGTGTTTCATCATGGAAGAGGGGAAATAAAGAATGTATGAGGATAAAGATGAAAAATAATACAATGTATAATCATATACATCTATATCAAAAGACATCTCTTAAACAAGCATAGACTCTCTCCGACCCCCCGACCCCCCTCCCCCGAAACAACTCTCCCCTCCTCTCTCTCCCCCCCTCTCTCTCTCTCTCTCTTTCCCAAGAGTTGACTGTATTTATAGTAATTTTGGAATATCTGTAGCGTGCAGGTTGATCATGTTATATTTTAACTTTTCGCTACGCATTGACAGACCGGAGAAATCCGGAGAATAGCGAAGTTACACGATTAATGTAGCGGGCTGAAAAGCCGAACAGATTATCACAGAACCTCTCTTTTATCTAAGTGAAATCGTGGGAGTTCGCAGTTTCGATCTCATGGCGCAACTTGAAAATGGTTCTTGTAAACCCCTGCTTCACGCTCAGATTTGATTTGAGTTGTTTCAGCTAGATTTTTCACGTACTTCCTCTGTTCAGCACCAAGCATTTACACGAGTTTTTATGCAGTACAGACAATATACAGTTAATGATAGTTACAACTTTCTTGCGCCTAAACATCCTTAGTTGGACTGCACTTCACTAGAACCTTAGACGAGACGCATTTAAAGTATATGGTCCTTTGTTAACAGCATGTTATTGCGTGGAAACAGCCAACAGCATGTGGCACAACCATAATCAAAAGCATAAATCTCGAGTGATTCTTGTTAATTCATCGCAAAGACAATACTATTAATGCATTCGGGGTTTCATTTATAACAACTCTATGTTTAACATTAAGAAATGAATTCGATGCTAAAACTGGTTATTCAGGAGTCTCTCACACCGCCTGTATATACAAGCTATCCATACCAGAACAGACCGCCCTATCATAAGTGTATATGTAGGTGTTGATGACCCGATGAATGACCGGTGATGACCCTACCTGGCTGGCTGCACTTCATACCTGGTCATTACTTGGCAGAAATTGTATCACAGGGGCAAGCAGCGGTCAAGTTCACCGCTACCTTTCTTCACTACTGGGTCTGTTGCGATTTCGGACATAACGATGACATGTACGAATACTGAGCGAGGGTTCGGAAATTCTAACTTCCTACCCACCGTCCTAGAAAATTTTATTTAGCACAAAATGAAAGTAGATTTTGATCAAATAAAAACAAAAAATGAGTCACTACGTGATCGAATACAAATTTTTCACTGCTAGAGCAATCCAGGTGGCTTGGGGCTTGGTTCTACCCGGATACCTCTGTGCACTTCCTCCACCCGATATAAGCTTGACGACGCAATTTGACTGAAATACTGCCACAGCGACGGTTAAAACAGCAACACAGATACGAACCACCGTTCCCGGTGGTTAGAGCGTCCGCCTCGGGAGCGGGAGGTTATGGGTTTGATCTCCGGCCGCGACATATCAAAGTCGTAAAAAATGGTACTGGTATAGCTCCCTTGCTTGGCGCCTAGCATAGAAGGGTAGTTGCAGGACTCGTTGGCCCGGTGTCAGGATAATGTGACTGGGTGTGGTATCATGCCACATATCTACGGCGTAATACTGCAATGTGGCAGCACTATATCTGTCTCAAGAAGACATCGTCTCCAAATGACTAAAACGTTAAACCCAACAAACAAACAAACAAATACGAACTGCTGTAGGTATCAAACGACAATAATACAGGAGGCTTTATTCAGTTGTTGTTGTTGTTGTTGTTGTTGTTGTTGTTGTTGTTGTTGTTGTTGTTGTTGTTGTTGTTGTTGTTGTTGTTGTTGTTGTTGTTGTTGTCTGAGTATACTGTCGCTCTTGTATAGCGACATTTGGAGGAAGACCCAAGTGCACAAAGAGCAACCTCTCTCGCTAAAAGAAATGCACGACACAAATGTTGACGGATTGTTGTCGTGTTGATGGACGATCGTTGTGTAGGTGATAGAAGCAGCAGCATTGACAGAAATGATGCAAAAGGTTGCAACCGTACTAATGGCGAATGTACGAAAGTAATTGTAGAAATAATAATGATATAATCACTGTTCTTGGCTCATAAACATCGTGTGGGAATCATGTTCGCTTATTTAATGAGTTGTTTTGTTGGGTTAAGCGTGTCTTTTTGAGACAGATATTGTGCTGCCACACTGCAGTATGTTGCATACAACCTCATCCAGTCATATTAGCCAACCAGTCCAGGAACTAGAAACCCTGTGTATGCTAGAGCCAATCAGTGATGAACTACTTGCATTTTAACGACTCGAGTATGTCACGGTCAGGGATCGAAACGACCTCGACACACAGACATCGGGAACGATCCACTGATTTCGTAAACGGTATTGCCCATGTTGCGTTTTCTAGAACACCACTTCATAGATATGATTATGTCCTCACGAAATTTCAAGGATTTTGCAGGACCAAGGGGCTCTAGAAATGGATTTGAATTATTTTTACGAATTTCCCCCAATATTCTCTGTATAAAAGAACGGGTACATGCACTTTATTGAATAGAAAGATAACTGAAAATGGTTTAAAAATCCGCCCAGGGAGTCGGTTAGTCTTGAAAGTTTGTCACTCTTTTCATTCTGAATACACGACTGATGGTTAAGTAACAAATAATAATAGTTGCTCTTCCCCTTTCGACACCTGCCGATTTCTGCGGAAAATCGATCAAGTAAAAGTAGCATGACCGGTCAGAGACCTTTTGAAGTAGTGAAACGTGGTTTCTATTTTGATTGCAAATCAAATAAAAGTGATTATTTAATGTCATCGGCCTCACTGAAATGTACAATTGATTAGTGATTACATGTGCGGCTTTGAACTGTTTACGTGCCTGTTGTTACGATATGTACTCTTTTATTCAGGATTATATATAAAGGATAGTGACCGTTCATGGGATATTGACTTGTGACAAATATAGATTCATTAAAAAGAATATATCTTAACGATTTTGAACAACATTTGGAATAAATATGCCGGTATAACATGGGAGTAACTATCTATTTGCCGACTAATGAGGGCTTACTATCGATCGCTCCATTCTTATTATATGGTCGTTGTTCAAATGAACAATTAGGCGTAATAAAAAAAAGATACTTGCTTCCACTAACCCGATCTACATATTCCTAGCAATCGGGTCATCACGGTTGCAAAACGCTGTTCTAAAAAATAAGGAATTTAGGTGAAAAAATCGTTTGTTAATTCAAAACACGCCCGTCCTGCAATGTTATCAGTTCAAGGGCCGTTACTCTTGATTGCCTGGGACATTCTGGCTAGATATCAAACTTGGTCGAGGCATTATGCTATTACACATTGTGACAATGTTTTGTAATATCGATTCACGTTTGTCAGCTTTGAGAGTGAACACTGTTAATTTTGTAATTTTTCATCATACAAGGTCTGTAACTCTAAAGTGTCCGGGACATTCTGGCTGGTTATTGTACTTGGCCGAGATATGTGTCCATTCACATTGTGGCCAAATCTGGGAAAGAATGGTTCATATTTATAAGTTTATAGAGCGGACACTTTTAATTTTGCAATTTTGATCAATTCAAGGGCCACTCTGGAGTGTTTGGGAAAATTTGGCTGGTTATCGAACTTGGCCGAGATATTGTGTCCATATACTAGTGGTGGACTGATTAATCAAAAAGTCAACGAATCAGTGACGAGCTACTGGTTGACGTGACGATGACGACGAAAATAATTTGTTGACGAAATATTGACAAAAAAAAATAATAAAAAAAGAGGGGGGTGTCGTTGATATTTCAGCGCGCATCTGATTGGGTAATTAAATAAATTTAATAAGGATACTTTTAAAGTTGCACTTTGCACGTCTTTGGTCTCTGATTGTAACCTCTTATACTTTATTTCCGTTCTATATAATCTTTATGGTACAGAGTACTTTCCGCTATGGGTTCGAATCCCGGAGGGGACTTTGGATTTTTAATGTGAGGAAGCCTTCCAGCTGGCTTGGTTCTAGGTCGATGGTTCTACCCGGGTACCTCTGTGTACTCGGGGTCTTCCTCCACCTCTAATCAGTTGGACGTCACTATATGATTGAAATACTATCGCAGCGACGGTAAACCCCAATACAACAACAACAACAACAACAGAAAACTTTGTTTTCATGTTGTAAAATAAAAACATAAAAACATGCAGGTTTTAATCGGCATTTGCTCCAAAATGATTTATTGTGTATTTAATCATAATTAATCAATTAATCAGTGACTTTTGCCTCTGATTAATCGACGAATATTTTTTCGACTGATTCCAATTACTACCATATACATTGTGATCAAGTTTGGTTGAGAGGATTGGTACACATTGGTTAGATTTAGAGAGCGGACAACTTTAATGGACGCCAGTCGCTGCACGTATAAATCCATAACGACAGACGTATAAAAATTGCCGACCTACCATTTTTTTTTTTTTTTTGAGATGTTGGTGGAAACAAACAACTTATTTATTTGTTGTTGTCTTTGTTATGTTTGTTATGTAGAGGAAAACAAAATTATGATATTCCTAAGAAATGGACGACTAATAATGATGATGATGATGATGATGATGATGATTATGGTTGTGGTGATTTAAGAATTTGAATGAGAATGAGCATTGAAAGATACAAGTATGATAGTGTCGAAATTGAACTGATCCTTACATTTGTACATGTAGCCGTCGACTGTCGCATTTATATTCCATTTGTTGTTAATTTTTACACCCTTTGAATTTCCTTTTTCTGCTATATGTCACAGAGTACACTGAGGAATTTACTTTTTAGATATAGTTCGTAAAGAGATATGTATATCAGAAATTGACGCTGCGATACTCATTTACTTTTATTTTACTCGAAGAAATGAATTGTTCTAATTATGTAAAACACAGAAACGTAACTTAAATTATCTCCGCTTAAAATTCAAGTTGAAAATGGTCACCATAGGAGTTCAAAAAATGAAAGAAAATGTACTCGTTTTATTTAAGGTGATAGTACTATAGTAGTTTATTGTTGTGCGGCAATATATTACAAGCAAAATATCAGACTTAATTAATATTCCACAAATCTAACTTTATACTAACATGTACATGTACCTGTATTACGTATACTATTAAACAATATGTCAATTATTGTATGTGTATTTTTGCGTAACTTGAAACTGTGGATAACGTACATGGCAATTTTCTTCTAAGTAATTTATGATTGTTAGGCAAAATACAATGAGAATTTACAATTGTTGGATATTTAAGATGAATTCTATTTTGTACTCATTTTTCTCTTGTATACTCAGATTAAACTACAATGTAGACAAAACTTATAAGTACTCCGACTAAATTTTTGTTTATAGCATTTGTTGTATTCAAAATAACAGATTTTTGGTTTTCTATAGCTTTCTACGAAAATTGGTTTCACAGAGTTGATTATGCGTCAAAATTATTCAAGCAGACAACAGATTGAGCCTATGCCCATTTTATTATTTACTGGGCATATGTTTTGGAAAATATATCTTCTCTACAAGTTTGAAATCGGAGTACTTACAAGTTTCGTTAACTATACATGCATTATGCATTCAAAAATCAAATAAGTTGTCAGTTTTGATTACATTGGGTATTTTTGCATATAAGTATTTAGTGTAACATCTGAAAAACATACAACGTCCTATTTTGCATTAACATTATTGTAAAATATGTTATAAACCACCTATACCGAGGTACAAAATTATCATATTTATTTTATATATTAATCAAAATACCTTTTTTATTCCTAATAATAAAAAAATAATATCTTACTCATATACTCAAATGATTTTCTGAAGTATTTAAATGTTTAACGTTATGTATGTGTTATGAACTATGATTAAGTCCAAACCACGTGCATGTTTTGAAACAAAATTCCGAAAATAGTCAATCAACTGTTAAATTGCGACAAACAAAAGTAAGAACTGTGAATGAAATGAGGAAATGTTTTCCACAGGAAATAAATTCTAATTAATAGAAATGTAAATAACACAATTATGTACGGGTATATACAGTACGTCATACATCTATACATATTTCTACATACATGTATGAATACATACATAAGTTAACTCCCATAAAATCATGCACACGTTAGCATTAAAAGCATCCATTCATTTCCAACGTAGTCAACGGTGTTAACACCTAGGGACAGTATACATACCAAGGTACACAGTCTTAGGAATTTAAGCTAAGGAGTCATACAACCACCTTTTCTGTTATCCAATATTCTACATGATCTTCTGCAACTGCTGCTACTACTGATACTACTAATTCATAATATAGAATAAGAACTATCATTTGTATGCTGAGCGCCAGCAGGAAAGCTATACCAGTACCCCCTTTTTTACGATTTGGTATGTCGCGGCTAGGGATAGAACCCAGGATCTACTGATTCCGGAGCGGACCCTCTAACCACTCAACGACCGAGATCATGGACTTACAGTGAAACTAACGGGCAAGGATAACATTTGTTGCTCCAGTCTGAAAATGCAATTGCAAATTAATCCAAAAGGAAATATACATAATTAAAACATACACGGAGCATATATACATGTATATATAACAATACAAACAACACCTTCCAGCTGTTTATGACATAATTTCACAAGACTTGACATGACGTACAAGTAATAAGGACAGTTCCGGTGCTTGACCGACAATGAGTTATTCCTTGCCAGTTACATGTTAAACAAAACTCACGCGCCATGTTTCGTGTCTCATTTTTATTCACAACATCTCGGGTAAAATTATGTCATACATGTTGCTTATTACATGTTAACGTGCTTTTCTGTCACTTTGGAAAAAAATCCCTTGAGAAAAAATAAAAACAAAATATTGATTGAATGTTTTTTTTGTCAGCTTTCCATGTCAGTAGCGAAATACGAATCTATCATCATCCCACAGTTAACACAGTGGAACCTCTTTTTTTTTTAGAAAACATTGTTCAAGAGTAAACTTACTACAGGTAATTACACTGAGATATTAGTACTTGAGAGGTAACGCAAACCAACAGGTGCAACGAAATCGCTGTGTTTAAAAGCTCCACAATCAGTAATTAAAAAGGAAAAAGTCAAGTCTGAATGTGTCTGGAAATTTCTAATTACACACCTTGCTAATAATTACATCGGTAGTCATCGGGATTCTCCGGCGAAAATTCGTTTTGCACAAAGGGTTAGAATAACGGAAAACTAATCAAGGCGATCTACTAATGAAGCCATGTGAATACACTCTACTCTGCCCTTCATTTGTAGGTAACCCTGTATGCCTTTGAGACTTCTAATGTTTTTGTAACTCGTGAACTTTCTTTGTTCTCCGCGCACATTTTTAAGCTTAAATGGATGCTTTATTAAAGTGTGTTTTATAATTAAATTACTGGGTTTTTGGCCTCTTCAAATAACAATAATGTTTTTTCTTTTAGACCGCATTACCTTTGAACTTAGAATTTGACCCTTTGGTACTGATCACGTGCATGCAACCGGAATAAACCCTTTCATTCCTGTTGTAGATGTTTATGTGTTGGTTTCAAGTGTCCAATACTTACATAACAGTTACTGTTCACTGCTAAATGGTTATGAAACATGTTCGACCATCCCCACCAATATCCATACACACATCCACATACTGTGGTCATCGGACACTAGGTTAATGAAAACATCGTATATGTACAGCAAGCAACTTAGAAGCAAGCATGAGGATGGTGCAATCGTTAAGGACAATGACTTCAGTGTCGTTGTCATAGATACACATTTAGTTAAAAATTTAACATAGTGGAATGGTGTATTGCAGCGCAGATAATTACAGTTGGTGGGAAATAGCATCCGGTGATATGAACGTATATTTAAGTATAAAACAATGGTTTGTTTTCTAATAAATTATATTTCTATGTAAAAACATCACACAGACTATTAAGTTGTTTATATGTACTGTTATCAAACAGGTGCATACTTACATTCTTTAACTGATAAAATACATTCTGCTTGAATGTTTATATTTTTATGCATATTGTATATTTATAGTTATACATATGGTAGATATTGTACCAGAGTTCGTCTTTAAAAAGTCTATCAATGTTTGACTTCCAGTAACCATATTTAGAGCTAAAATACGAACTACAGACGTACCTAAATACATGACTCTCTAATGAAAAATATCCAAATATTATGTCATTGCTCAGCAAATATTGTTGTTATGTAGGTGATGAAATGTCAACTTGTGCTTGTTTTTTTGTTGTTGTTTTTTACGTCGATTGGTAGTTTTACAGTTTACTTACATTTCTCCCTCTCGATGGTTCCGGAGTCAGACCAGTACGTTGGAAAAGACATGGAAAAAAATTGCCCCAACAAGTGTTCGATCTTTGCCCCTGCGGAGGTTCGCAACCAACGACCCACTTGACCTCGGCGCCCTCAACGTAGTACAAAATGGTGAAATTGGAGTTTTTACGCCAAAATATACATGTAATCGACGTTTTCATTTTTTGTCAAAAAAAAAAAAAAAAAAAAAATATTTGTTATGCTTAACCACATTCCAGCCGGGTTCTCTCATTTAATATAGGAAATCTAAAATGATATCTGTCTGCCCTGCTGCTTCTTTATTGAATTATCAAATGTGTTTCCTCAAATCAAATCTGAAATAACAACCATCGTTACACAGTTTTGTGTCGCCGAGACTTCCTTACGACGCCACGTTGTAAACTTTTGAACCTGTCTCTTATATTAAGTCTGATACAGAATACGGTATTCCCCACAAACTCTCTTTCTGAGTCTGATTGAATTCCTCCTCATGCTATGCTGATTTAAAGATTTTCATCCGTACCTGGAAAGCTGCATTTGTAGCATGCTGTTAGCGTAATTATTAATTTGCTTATAGCGTAATCGAAAACCCAGCAATGTATTTATTGAAAAACTTAAAATAAAAACGTCTCACGTTGGGAAAATATCGAATATTTTATTTCGAGTTATTCAAATTATTAGATTACTTAGAAATGTAATGACGTTGATATCTATCTATCTGTCTGTCTGTCTGTATATCTGTCTATAAATGCAGGATTTTGGCCATTTTTTAAACGTTGACTTCTGGCATTAGCAGCGTGACCGCGTTATAATGCCCGGTTACTTTCCTCTGACACTAAGCAGACCAGTTCTTGTGCTAACTTTATACACTTGGAGCCATACCAGCACTATTTTAACGACCTTGGCCTTCATTACATTAAGTTTTATACTAACACTGAGTCGTCTTTCGAATCTGGTATCCTGGAGCACCAGGTACCCAGCACTCGATGGATGGAAATCGAAACATACGTATAAAAGACGCCAAAATCCGTAATAAATCTCTTTTTGTGACCTTTTTGTTGTCGTTTTATTTCTTCCCTTGCTTAATTTATTCTTATAACAACCCCATGTGTAATTTCAAGTATAATTCGTTCGAACGTTCTTCTGATATTTATATATTGTTTTTATTATGTTGCTGTTGGTCTCTCTCTCTCTCTCTCTCTCTCCCTGTGATATGGCATCGTGCTCGCCCATCTATTCACGTGGACCCCTCCCCTCACAATAATAACCTCATACGGCGTCATTCGAGCCCTCGGCAGTGATGTATATTTGTTTTAGAATCGATGTAAAATTAACAAAATTTGAATTAAACATGATGGTAATAATATTTTTTTTTTAAAATGTAAGAAATTTCAAACACAAATCTATAAGCAGATAAGTATGCCCCATCCCTTTATTTTATTTTATCTTGCTTAATTTTCTACGTAATTTCAGGGGCGAGACATTAGACATGTCAAGTTTAATCTCAGAAAAAGTATCTTCTTTTTTATTTGATTATTAACTCAGTTGAATTAACTCATGAGAATGGCAAAAATAAATCTCATTAAATATTTTTCCGAAGTGATGGCGAAAGGTCGCTTAAATTCATATTTCGTAATACTAGGCAAGTATCAATATAAGTGACATACAGGCCAAGTTCGAGTTTTGTTACAATCCACTGAATTGTCATAGAGTTATGCGCCCTTCATCGGCGAATTTTATGCGAAATGAAACCCAATTAATTCTGAAAGACTACATTGTATTGAATTCATATTTGCTGTAAGTATATGATTTAATTAAAACACAGGTCCTTTTCAATTTTGGTTACTATCTGCTTATTTGTGATAGACCTTTCCTTGTTTTTCGGAATTAAGAAAAAAGTATATTGATAAATTTTATTATGTAAGACCAAGCATGTTTAAATTTATACAACTATTACAGACAAATGATTTTGATATATTATTTAACCTGGCAAAATTTATAAAATCTGCTTTTTCTTTACGTATAAGTCTGTCACATGATAATTAGTTCATCCTCTGTTTAGGATAAATGTATACTTGATCACGTGATGCTTTGCATGTTTGCATATGAAATAGATGACAGTTTTGTAATAGTATTTAAATGTTCTGCATGCATGTATATTTTATTTAGTTATTAACATATATATATGATGATGTACTATGTTCAAGTCAATAAAATATATGTTCTGTTCTGTTTTGTTCATATTCCTCAACAATCTCATTGGGGCCTCCGTGGCCGAGAGGGTAAAGTGCTGACTTTAACACTCACTCAGTCCCTCACCGCGTGGGTTCGAATCCCGGCAGGGTCATTCGGATTTTCATGTGAGGAAGCCTTCCAGTTGGCTTGCGGTAGGTCGGTGGCTCTACCCGGATTCCTCCGTGCATTCGGGGTCATCCACCACCTGTTATTAGCTGGACGTTGCTATATGACTGAAATACTGTCGAAGCGACGTTAAACAACAATATCATTTATCTACTATTACTGACAACAGATGTTATAAATGAGCACAAAACTATTTTTATGACATTTTCCTCTCAGCTTTTACGAAATATTATCATCCGTGACATTTGCAACAACAACAACAACAACAACAACAACAATATTCAAAACAGTACTTTGTACTATGTTACCCTCCTATAAATTTGCCTTCGGCTTCGGGAGTATATTGCCCCTCCTCAGCGGCGCTCTTGTTGTGTAAAGTTGCTGAAGTTTGAGTATTTTGTTGCATTTTTCAAAAGTTTGGGTCAGTGTTCAAAATCACTTTCACTGATTTTTATTGAAAATATAAAATAGTTTAATACAGTTGATATAAGAAGGACCACTTGGATCATTGGCTTTTTGCAAATTAAAAATAAAACTTTTCCTGAAACTGATTTTGTAATTCTTACACTTCTCCCTCCACCTCGCCTCTCTCTCTCTCTCTCTCTCTCTCTCTCTCTCTCTATTTGGTGCATAAACTGTATCGTTCTTACTCTTCCTGGGCAGGTTGGAATTTTACAAGAAACGACATTTTATTTATTCAAATGGACCCATTTAGTACGATAACACTTTATTTATTTGGAAAAAATATGATAGAAACCCTGAGATTATAATCAGTTTCGATTAACTGAAAACATTAATTTAGGGTATTATGTTTTAAGAAAACAAGTTTCGGAAAGTTGGTTGATCGCGTTTGTATGACCCAGTGAACTGTGAAATTGTTTCCTATTTCAAACCATTAATCTAATACTTTAACAAACAACGGCTAACGTTTCGCGATATGTTTACTTTTTTATTATTTCCGGTCATTTTTTTTCTGTGGCTCAAGTTTTACAGATGTTTTTTCGTTTGAGTTTCACTTTTTGTATCCTTTCTGGTTTTTGTCTGACAGTGCTGAAATAATGAAATCAAAATAAAAGAAAGTACTTTTACTCCAGCAAAATTATGTGAAATAGACGTGTGAAGATTGGCAAAGAAAATAAAAATAAATCTTGCAAAATTGAAAATGCATATATAATCTTTGAGTTAAGTAAAGAGAGAAATAGACAGATGGTAATAAATCTTTTTCATACCCTTTTTAAATATAAATTCCCATTTTTTTCCTTGTTTTTTCTTTTGGCAAAGAAAATAATAAATTTGCAATTTTCGGAGGTGGCGGTACTGAAGCACCGAGGGGACATGGTGTTCTTCTTAGTTATTATCTCGTATATAGCGTATTATCTCGATATTTGTTGGTTGTTTTTTTTTTGGGGGGGGGGGGTTCTTGTTATAAGTTACTAATTCGTGGCAAGATTTGTTTTCCGTTTTTTTCTTAGTTACTATCTCGTGGCCACGAGATAATAACTAAGAAAAACACCATGTCCCCTCGGTGCTTCCGGAGGGCGAGGCATTTCACTTTTTATATTTAGTTACCGTATTATGTTAGATACATTATTTTTCATATTTTTGTCAAGTAATATACTTTATCATAATACGAGGGAGGGGTCGAAACTAAGCTAGAGGAGTTGTAGTCCGACCCCACATCATGATTTATGACAGGTTAATTTCTAGAGGTCAGTCAGGCTCGAATTCCAACAATACTCAGCGCTAAGCAAAACAATTTTAATGAAATAACTACAGTAAAACATATGTCAAGATGTGAAATATATTCGCATTTTCATAAGAGAACCAGGAATGATTAATTTCGCCTCTAAGTATTTAAGTATTACTTAGCGTTAAGTACGTGTAGTGGAAATTGAGTATGTATTTCTAACTCTTGGTACGCGTCTACCTACCAACTAAATCCTAGAATATTGTGATACGTGAATAAAATAAATAGGAAGAAAGTGAATGAAAAACAGACAGGGGTGAAAAACAGCCGGAAAGTTGAGCTGCATGCTAATCTCTACAAGCCGGTGTGCCGGATCTATTTGAGGCAATTAACACAGATAGGCACGTTATTAGCGTTCACGTGGCACTCGTTACCACGGAAATTTATGTCCCCATAAAGGTGGGCGAAATTTCATTCCCGATAGTACCGGGCACTTGCCTGTTTCCTTTCGGACGTAAATTTCTCTTAATTTTGACATAAAACTGACCGCTTCAAACAGACTCTGATCAGCAGTTTAATCATAAATAAACATCGTTAAGACCCTTAACTAGTTTTTCCCCCGACACACAGAATGGTTAGCAGAAAATTCAAGGGGTCAGGAGGCTTGTTTATATTCATACGTGTATTTTGGTAGCCCCGTTACCATACAGTGGCCGTTTTAGTGACTTAGTTGTCAGATAGAATATCCAGACCACTGGCAATTGACCAGCACTCACACACATATTTCCTCGCTGGTGCAAATATATTATTATATGCACAAAGTATGAGATTTTCAAACTACTATATTATTTACGAATCGCTGCGTATTTAACAAAGTTGAGCAGTATTTAACTTTTTTTTTTCTGAATATTTTCTGTCAAGAGATTATGGGTAGATCTGCTTGTGTATCGGAGGGATGAGGATAGGGCAAGATTGTGATCCAGTCCGAGAGAAACTGAACAGTACAATGATACAGCCTCATAGAGCCATCTTGTCCTGCGATATTATATATATAGCCTGGTCTTAGGATGAACGCGACTGTGGTTTGACGAGATACATAAACACGCAGATGGAACTAACCGGTTTCAAAACAGAAATACCCACGACGCAATCAATGTTGAATTAAGTGAGAAGAAAAAATTTCTTTCCTATTATTTAGAAAACTCGATTATTGCTAATATATCTAACATATCATAATATGACTCACGGTACGCAGAGATGTCACATAAATAACAAGTAACAATCATATAATTAAATTACTAAAGACAATTGAATTAATACAAATGGCGTTCTGCTAATGCAATAAAATAAAACATTGATCTGTATTTACGATCCGAAAGAGTTATCGCCGCTGACCGGTTCTAATCTCTTTTAACAGTTCATTCGTCAGAGTTGTATCAGTTCGTTGCCACTAATTGGCATAATAAGCTTTTTGGCTAATCAAAATCCTGGCACTTTGTAACGGCCGAACGTCGCGTTCGTTTACCACCCAGTTCTACAACCGGTCGCCTGGTCAAAGAGTTCAATCTATTTGTCTTCATTTACAGAGTCCAGCGGCCGTGCCTAATGACTGGTCAGAAATTTCGGTCGATGAGTGATACAATTCCGCGCCATGTTAGCCCATACTGTTACACACTAATAGGCAGTAATTAGGGAACGAGGCCGGTTCTTGAACCTTGTGACATCTAGTGTACAATGTGCATATGCGAATTTACTCTAAATTAGTTGGATAGGTCCTACATTGCATGAACTGAAACTGTACATGTACTAAAAAGCAATAAATTGTTGTTGTTGTTGTTGTTGTCTCTCCGGAGACGTATAAAAACATCGTAGGGCTCTGGTTTACAGGGGGTAGGGCGGGATTTTCCATTACCTTCCCATGCGCAAAGTACTGGTCCAACCCCGGAACCATCGAGAGGGATTAGTATAAGTTGTAAAGGGAGAAATCAAATTCAATTTGATTAATAAAAAAAATCGCTTCATATTTACTTTTCAGATGAATCTTTTGTCTTGTTTACACATTTCCAGCGAGATAAATCAAATATTGCTTTACACATGTATCATATTGTTTATATGATTGTATTTCACTTGAAAATGGGAATGTCGTCTAGAAGCTATAGGAATATCCTCACCCTTCATAGCAATATAGGTTTATACGATAAGATTTGGACTTGTTTAGTAGCTAAACAGGATTGGCACCAAATTCAGTAATATTGAAATCCCCCTTTTCTGAATGTTTGTATTTTAAGTAAAGAATAAAGCAACAGGTTTACATACAGCAGTTTCAGAGTTTCGACGACATGCAGTCTCTAATCTATTTTTTTACATTTTGTTTGTGTGATACTTTTACAGTAAAAACTGTCCTGTCCCACCCCCTGTAAACCAGAGCCCTATGATGTTTTTATACGACCCCGGAGAAACAACAACACCAATTTATTGCCTTTTAATACATGTACAGTTTCGGCCCATGCAATGTATTACCTATCCAACTAATTTAGAGTAAATTCGCATATGCACATGGTACAGTAAAAAATGTACAAACGAAACCGACATCGTATATATGCTTGTTTGCTTGGGTCTACAGTATTTCAGACTTGTGTATGTTCGTCTTAGTGCTGCCTCACTACGATACCACGCCGTGAATAAAGTGGCTTGATACCAGACACAGCATTCTGACACAACACTGGGCTACACTATACTGAGGGCCAAACAAGGGAGACTACCATTTAATCGTTATTTGACTATTATCTAAATTACTTAAAAGCTGTGTTGGGACATCAAACTGATCTCATACATGACTGTGATGATCTAAATTTGTTTCTTTGGTAGCCTACTCTCTTCATTATGGCACGATTGATGTCTAAGAACGATTTGAAAAATGAGATAAAAAGAATGTTTCATTACCCATTAACACCTGCAGCCTCCTCTACGATGCTAGGTTATCAAATATTGTGTGGCTTGAATTATGCAGCCTGATTATTTATACGCCTTCATTGATTGCCACATTGATTTATAAAAGTAAGGCATGGCGCTGCAAATACATAATGCCTTATCTCGATGAAACAGTTTGCCGAATCGATATTTATTAGAGATTAGCTCGCATACTAAAATTAGGTATTAAACTGTTTAGTTGAGAGAGAGGTCGGGTCGGGGATAAGAGGGCAACGAGAGTGCCTTGACGGCCATTAGAGTTGCCTGGTACCCGACCTCTTCTTTATTTACACTGTGTAGCAAATAAGGGGTACCAGACTGTAATTTGAAGGATTTTGGCGAGCAATCGCAAACAGCCCCTTCGTACCTGGACAAACAAACTGTTAGTGTTTACAAAACGGAAACAATTCCGATGTTTTTCATCGAGGTGTATCAATCAAAGACAGATATGGTCAATCGTATTTGTACCTTGCAAACATTCCCTCGCCACCCTGATGAAGTGGTCATTTTATTGGAATCGCAGGTCAAGTGGCGGTCAGCGCGAACAAATGACCTCGTGAAACTGTGTGATTAAGGGTGGTCACCTTGCGTAAACATTTCAGTGGTCAGTTGTATACTGATCACTGACCAGTTCATCCGAGGACACCGCCCTGCTCACCTGTGTTAATCTGCTTACGTCGGCTTCCGCTTTTAGATACACTTCTTGCCTAAGTGTTAGGTCTATATTTATGTATGGTGCCTACCCAATCTCAGTATGACTGGTCAAGGATCTGAAGACTGGTTATTTGCGAGTGTGTGAACAATACCCAATGTAGTTACAGGGCTTTCCGACAGAAATTACTTCGGTTTTGTACCAGCCATCTTTTCCTCTTTAATATATAATTATTTTTCATATATATATACCTTACTAGTGAACGTGCCAGATGCTCCTAAAACTAATTAAAAATGGATTGCTTATGTAATTTGAATTATTTTGTGACTTAATGAAGCATGGATGCTTCAAGTTTCTCCACTACTTACTTTTGCAACTTATTTTGTGGCCACATATTTTAATAAAGAGAAATGTTTTGAGTTTGAGACACGCCTCAAAGTGTGCAACAACACATCTCCGCTCAACAGTCCTCGATACGCCTTTTCTTCGAAATATTCGACAGTTTTCAGCCTTTCTCCACATGCATTTACTAAAAGTTCCGTCGGCAATCTGATATATAAAAACCTAACAGGCAAAATAGCTTTAAGTTACAGGTCAGACGCTAATCAGATTGACATTTATTGACAGAAATCAAAGACTTGTATATTCAAACAATGTATAAAGTAGGCCGATATTCCGTTCGTTAAACATTCGTATATGTAAAGTTACAAGCATGGTGCCGGAGTATCGTACACGAATTAAAGAAGCAATCCAAATTGACATTATTAAATCAAAGCCATATGTTAATTACGTACAATGCCAAAGACAAGTAGGAACTATAAATACCGTCCAGTCGAACTGACATTTTCTGCCAAATAATTAGGTATTTACTGAATTAAGCAATTATGATTCCAAACACGAAAGCTTCACAGAAAACCACTACTTGCTCCGCTGTTTTGTATCACACTGACAATCGTATTTACTTTGGACGGTTCAATCAGATATTTAGACTCTCAATAATGGAACATACCGGTTCTTGAAGCTGATGTTATTCTGGAATATGTTAAAGCACCAGAGCCTGTATCCAAGCTATTGGGCTAAAAATAGCTCGTGCACGCGCTACTACTTCTGCGATTTTTCCAATACTTAATGAAACCGAGCAATATTATGTCAAGG